>PVKZ01001220.1:0-445238 GCA_004027375.1 Macroglossus sobrinus | reverse complement strand
GAGGGAAGGACAGTGCGCTTCAATTGAGACTTACTGAGTTTGAGGCCCTATGGGACAAGATCCTATGTCTAGAACACAAGGGATATGCATGTCTGAAGCTCAGGTGACACCTAGAAATAGAGATGTCCACAGTTATAACCTATACATACATAGGGATTAAAATCATGACAGTGGGTGTGGCCACCCAGGAAGATTGTGTGGAAGGAGAGAGGTAGTAGTTTAAAAATGCCACCAAAAATTGTACGTCGGAAGCTTTCCTAATAAGTAACAGAAGAGGGACCCTCCCAAGGGGAAAAAATCTACATGCTACTTCTGATGAGGCTTTGTAAGAACACACATATTAGCTGAAGTGTATGTCTATTTCTCTCTCCTCGTATTTCTTTGGACCTATTTTATTCCTTCCTCTGTCCTCTCTTTTGTGGACTATGCCCTAAACCATTCCTGTAGCACTTTTTCTATCCAACTTTGCCCCCTCTAGCTCCCCCACCTGCCTGCCTAGGGCTCTCATGCATCAACACCTTTGGAGCCATTTTCTTCATCAGCCAATCAGAGCTCTCAGACAGGATCGTAAGAGAGGGCTGGGATTAGTCTTCTCCAAGACGATGTCCAAAGAGACAGAAGGCACGTCCTTTCCTGGGTCAGGTACCATTATTGAACACCATCTTGTCTAGACAGTCAGAAAAGGGCCCGTTGGGGACTGGAGGGGAATGTACCTCTTTTGTACCCTGAATTCCCTCCTTAGTCCATTGTTCACTGCTGGTCTCCCCACACCACCCATGCTCTAGAGCAAGCTTTAGAAATATTCCAGGGTTCATGGCCAGCCCAGGTAGGAGGCTGTTGGAGAATGGAAGCCACAGAAGCTTCTCCTCTCTGGGACCTACCATCAAATGTCATTTCTGATGGAGCTGCATTTACCCCATCCCTGAGTGTCCCTAACTTTTTTCTGCTTACTGTGATGCAAGTAAAAGGGAAAAAGGTATTTATTCGTTTTTCTTTTGTTTTCTAACATGTTATTTTTGCAGAAACCCTTGATCATTCTTTGGATTGTCTGATTATTAGCAAAAAAAAAAAAAAAAAAAGGCTATCAGAGGTCTAGAAGTTTCCTCTTTCTTTGCATACACCATCCATTTTTAAAAAATTAACTTTGACATATCAGTTTTCTTCAAATACCTTCTTCTATACCTTCCTCTTGGTGACCTTTGAGTAGCCAGGAAAAAGATCCCAACTTTCTTGTAGCTACCCAAAATGTCAATGACATCTGAGTCAGTGATTGCTATGCAAATTATTATTTACCTAAAAGGAGAAATTTTGAAGTCGAGAGAAAACCGCTCTGCAATCACCAAGGGGTATTCCAAATGAATGGTGGCCAGTGGCCAGCCTAGGTGCCTCCCAACTGTGTTTCATTAATTTCAGGCAGCTGAAGGACTTGGAGAGAAAGATAATTTTCCTACGATCATGTGAAAGAAGTGCTTTGAGTTGTGTGCAGGCTTCCCCCTTGTTTTAGAGCAGCAGGAATGGGAGATTTTATAACCACAGTGGGCCAATATTTTCAGTCACTTGAAGCTCCAGATGGAGTGGAAAGAGAAGGGTTTTTTTTTCTTCCCTTTTCCTTGAGTTTTGCTGAACAAGCCTCCCTGGATGCCCTTGACAAAGTGTTTGGTCTCCTGTTTAGTTCGAGTGTGCCCACAGTCGTCGAAGTGGGTTCTGAAGGGTCTTTCTTACAGTAGGAGCCTTTGCTGCAGATTGCTGGTTGCCGCTGTAGAACGAGGCTCATGTGTGAAAAGCTATCGAATCCACCCCCTTCCCTAAGAGTCGCGCCCCAAGGAGACTGCTTTCAGGTCCTCGTCATGGGGTATGAGGAGGAAGATATACGATGAACTCTAGTTTGGTTAGGGATTGAGAGGACACGAGGAATACGCATTCCTGTCATCTTCTCAACATGCTAAAAACCTTCACGAGAAGGAGGGTAAGAGGACATTATGGTGTCACCACGTGCAGATGGTTAAGCCTTGACCCAACGATGGGGCTTTCCCAACGATGGGGACTGCACCGAGCCTTGAGAGACGCCTCCACAGTAGCTCACACTCCTGCCGGGCACGGCTATTGATGGACAGAGGCTGTGAGAGGACCACCACGCGGAGCAGAGGGGGAAACAGACAATAGTGCCAGGAGCTTTTGTCTAGAACTTTCCAGACTTTTGTTCTAATAAGCATGAGGGATTATGAAGTAAAGAGGAAAAGAATGATAGTGCTATTTAGCTTTCAGCCAAAACTATCGAAAGTCTTACCTGAGGTTCCAGACGCGATAGGGTGTGTCCAGTTCAAGGACACAGATTCAGTCACTTCCAAACTCCGCTTTGGGGTGTTCAACGAAACGTATGTTGTGACCATCTTGCACTATTCTGTGCCACAGTCCTCCAGTACAATTAAGTAGAACACACACTCAATCCGAAGAGGAAAAAAAAAAAAAAAACAAGACCTTTTCCTTTCTATTATTCTCTGTATCCCAGGTCCAACTTAATGTCACATTAAATCTAGATTTCTTTTTTAATTGACTTTTACCAGAGGAAAAGACAAAAAGTACATTCCCTGAAACAGATATTTTAGGCCAAACTTATTACTTACGGGTTTTTTTTTTTCCCTCCTCTTTTTCGCTAATTCAAAACAACGTGTCTATCATTCACTCTAACACCAGCCTTTAAGAGCTGGAGACAAATGGAGTCTGAATATTCACGCCAATGTGGTACAAATGAGCTGTGATTTCAGGATGCTGGCTGTGTCTCTGACAGGGGAAAAGAGTGGTTGACTAGTTTAATATTTTTGGCTGAAAACACTTTGTTCAAGAGGGATAGAGAAGGCCAACATTAATATTGAGTCCTGTTAGCTAATGACCAAAAGTGATATACCGTGGAATGGAACATCCTGAGTTTGGAGAAAAGTGTGTTGATCACAACCAGAGATGCAGAGGGGGAGTGAATACAAACATATGGGGGGCCGGAAGCAAGGAGCGGGAGCGCTTCCAAACGCATTTTCTCCCCGTTCTTCAAAGAATATTCCACCCCAAAGTATATTATACCCACGCTTGTGGACCTGATCCCACCACAGACTTCAAAATCTATAAACATAAAGACATTGGTTATAATGAGAGACTCTGGGGACGCATCTAACTGCCTCCTCCAGGTTGCCGGCTAATGGTTTAGAAATAAAAGATGCATTTATAAGTTGGGGTTGTTGGGGGGAGGCTTCTGACCACTATTAGCACCATCTGTCTTTTTCTTGTTCCTCAACATACATATCCAGTCACTTGTTAACTTATGCGTTCGACAGAATTGGACTTTCTCCATCCCAGGTGCTATGTTAGCTCTGGGTTGCATTAGCAATGCTAGTATTCCTTCATTTTCTCCTATTAAACAGACTTTTTTAAATTCAACGTAATGGAAAATTTGGTGAATCCAATAATGCGTTCATTGACGTAAATTGCGATTTCTGATACTTTTATTTGTTTTTCATTGGCCTCATCTTGGCAAAGAGTCATATTTTAAACTTCTCTGCTCTCTCATCCACCTATCATACTTAATTACATGGTTTATAGGCAAAACGCTGCAACGCACACTGGCTGTATCTGTAATTCCAAGTTTCTGAAAAATCGCTTTGAAGAATGATGCATAATTGCCCCAACATTATGTTTCCTGAATTCTGGTTTTCATGAAGCACTTTTTTTAAAGGGGGATGTAACTGTAGTTTTGAAGTAATTGAAAATTAAAAGTAAAGTAAGGGTGCTGTGATATTTTTATGGAATGCTCGTAAGGACGGAAGGCGAGAGACACAAAGTTGATTTACTACGAAATGGATGGAGATTAAGCCTCTCTCTCAGGCAGGTCCCTGCCACAACCCCTGCTGACCAGCTTTTTACATTTAATATTGTGTTCCTCTTTCTTAAAAAAAAGGCCTCCCAAATAATCTTTAGTTCCCACAAAACCTAGATCTGCCCTTGAGACAGACACAAACATAAACTTAGATGTTTCAACTTCATGTCTAAGCTAATTTAATGAATCAAGCAAAGAAATGGCCAGACTCCGAAGTGTCGTAATTTATTTTGTAAGGCTTTAGAATGAATTCAGCTTGTTTTCTAAAGTGAACCCCCACTTAAATGAGATAATAAATCAGTTTGCCAAAGCACAAATGGATATAACAGGAGAATAATTTTTACTTCATTAATAAACATCAAATATGAACTTATCCTAACATGAAGCAGGAAATAACTCCTAGGAAGGGGCATTTGTAGAAGAGCATGGATTCTTCCAGGCAATCACATGATCATTCTATCACCAAGGTTCTCGCCACAGTCTACCTTGTATTATCCATTTACAAGTCTTGTGACTTGGAGCCTAGTGCTATGATTAAAAGCACAGACTTCGGGCCAGGCTGCCTGGACATAAATCCCAACTCTACCATTGATTAGCTCTGTGACCTCGAGCCAATGACTCACCTTCTCTGGGCCTCAGTCTTTTTATCTATAAAATGGGAAAAATAAGGATTATTATAAAGATTTAAAATGATAGTTGTTAAGTTCCCAGAACAGCTTGGTAAATAGTAAGTGTTACATCACTGTTGGCTAAATACGTAAACTTCTCCATCTGGACCATAATCTGGTGAGTGTTCACTCGTGGCTTCATCCTTGCAGCTCCACGCAGTCCTCAGCCTGGCCTGAGGGGATATCAAAGGAGATCTGACACTGAGCAGTTTCAGACTCGCTCAGAAGTTCTAAGACATTTCAGTGACAGAATCACGTAGTATCGATCACCAAAAAGAACAGCTCTGACAATTCCGCAGAAGTTGAAAGAGGGGATGGTTCTGAATAAAGATAGACTGAGTTCAACGCTAGAAAAATATATGGGATTTGCAGAATGAGTGGAAGTCACTTCTGGTTACAGGAGAGAGGAAGCAGAGAGAAAGGCCGAGAGGCAGAAATGAGAGGTAGATCATTGCAGGACTAAGTTGTTGGGCTGGCTGAGAGTGGTGTTTGCAAGTGAGGGTGGGGTTGGGAGGGGAATCAGGTGATGGGTACTGTGGAGACATTCCATGGAGGGCCTCTGAGGTCTACAGAGATGTGGGAGGAAGGTCATCCATCCTCACTGACCCTCCCCCAGTCAGCAGCCCTCACCTGCTTATTCCCCAAACCAAGAGCCCCAGGTGCTCCTCAGCTTCCCAGGCCCACAGGGCAGTCACTGAATGGAGACAGTAGTAAACTTTGAATTGCTCCTGTTTTCCAGTTTAAAGCATCTTTGATTGTTCTCTCTAGCAAAGAATATTCAAGTCCAAGAATATTCAAGCCTGTCGTTGCTGAGGTCAGTTCAGCCTCTTTGCTATGTAACATCTGTTTTTGAAATTCGGCCGAGACCCTGACTTAAATCTGTTTAACTTAAAAAGCAGTGAGAGAACATCTTGTTTTCATGAATGTCCAGAGGCTGTGTGTCAACAAATAGAAGGTCTGTTTGTGGTATTCAGAGTGGAAAAGCGGGTTGTGAGATGTTCCACCACTGGAGTAGATTTATCACGGACTGTTTGTTTCTTGGAATCGTGAACCAAAGTTTAAAAAAGAAATGGACCGGCTTCATTTTAATCAGCAAATTTTTGTTTAAGGGTGGGTGAGAAACATGCTTTTATTGTCAGAAGGTCACTGAGTTGGACGGTTTCTAGAAAAATGCCCGCGTTCGTGTCTCTTATGTGAAGTTTACGTCTTCAGTGGATTCCCAGAGTCTATATAAATTCTGGCAGACAGCATCTGATAGATCATTATTTTTATATTACTCACACGGGATCTGAGGTGGGAAAGAAGGGATGAGAATAGTTCACCGTCCTTCAAACATGACCAGTTACTTCACTCTTCAGCCACTTCTTTGGAAGAGAGAAGTGGAGGATTTGATTTATCAGCACCTAGAAGAGTGAGTGTCTGGCACATAACAGATGCTGATACATATTTGTTTAACGAATACAAACTCTGGTCTTATAAATTTGTATTCACTTTATGAATGAATGTCTGTTTGTGTGTTAATATCATTCCTGTTTGAAAAAGCTATCACCGCCTGTGTCCTATTCTAGTTCTCCCCTAAGAACTGTTAGTTCAATTCTATATTTCTCTCTCCAAGCAGCTTGTGTTCTTCCTTCCTAACCCTCACTGCGATTTGTACTTTGTTTATTGCCTGTCTCCGCCATTAGACTATCAGCCTGGTGAGGGCACGGTAGTTGTATTCACAACTTATATAAAAGAAGGTGGCTCCTATGTGCATGATACTTCAAACTATTTGTCGATTTTTGTATTGACATTTTCATTGTGAAAACTATGAAGTTTTCATGGTTATAGAATCTCTCAACTACTCTTAATTATGTATGAATTTAAACACAATGAAGCAGGCAATGGGGCTAATGCATTTGAATATGCAGGGGACTTTTATGTAATGACACAATCCCATTCATTTGACCATGCACTCTACTGTCATGGGTTAGTTTCTCCATCTCTATGTCCTGAACTTAAAGTTGTCAGGTCACATCTGCCATTATAACAGGCCAAGATTAATGTCATAGCACATGGCAATAGTTTAGGATTTTTTTTTCTCTCAAGTAGTTAATTCATTCTTTGAGGGATTAAATCTATGACGTTAGCCCTACTGGCAATAAATTTTGGCCCACCAAGCTACCTGGTAAAGGCAATACAAGAGTCTATGGTCAGAAAGATGTTTTGGGTGTCCAGTGGCTTAATTTGCACATCCATTTGTCTGGTGGTCAATGTAGATTTTTCTGGTGATCAAGTGAAATACAAACTTGAGTGGGAAGAAACTGGATTCACTTGCTCCATTTCATTTGAGCTGCCTCTGTAAACAAGGATGAAAAAGGAATGATTTGTGAGTTCAAAAGATCTCAAGAGAAATGCTCATTCGTTTACACGAGGTGCAATTCCACAATA
The DNA here is from genome assembly GCA_004027375.1 of Macroglossus sobrinus. Classification (NCBI taxonomy): domain Eukaryota; kingdom Metazoa; phylum Chordata; class Mammalia; order Chiroptera; family Pteropodidae; genus Macroglossus; species Macroglossus sobrinus. The sequence continues at coordinate 438,275 of PVKZ01001220.1, read as the reverse complement.
GTTTCTTGCTTTGTATACTTGAAAACATTCCCAAAGAAACAAAGTTGGATGCAGAAAAAATAATGGGAGAAAAGAAAAATAATACTCGGAATTCTGAACAATTCTACTTTAATAGGTTGATCTGTCTGCCAGCTGGCCACAATGTTGACTACTTGTAATATATACTTTTGGTAGGCCACATGGAGTTCTTGGAACTGTTTATATTAGACTGCAGAAACTTAATTATTCTAAAATTGGCAGGACTCACTCTGGTTACTTAATGCAAAATTGCTTAGTCATCTTTATACACAGTGCGGACAGCATTGTTTAAGTGTGAAAAATTGGGAAATGCAAATGTGCTCCAAAGAGATTTTAGGTCAGGTAGAAAAACAAGAAGGTGACATTTTTTTCATGATGCTTAGCAGGTGGCTGCCACATGTTTTAATTTGACGAGCTAGGTGCCTGTTGAGTTTAAGTCCCTGATTACAAGTGTTTTTCTGTCTTTTGTGTGTGTGGATTTTGTCAGAGGTAAGAAGCTGCTGCTGATTCTTAAATTGTATTCTAATCCTGAACTTTTCAAAAGTCCAGGTTTTCCAGAAAGAGTGCGAGGAACTCTAAAATCAGCTGTCGAAACCACTTTGTTGTTCTCAGAAACAAACAAGGATGTCATTTCAAGCTGGTTGTCACAAAGATCCTCCTTTTGTCTCTTTTGAGCTGAATATATATCTTCTCATACCTGAACTACTGCCTTCCAAATGCAATACAGATTTAGAGAGCTTTGGTAAAGAAGTGGGCAGGCAAAATGAGCTGCTTCTGCATCTCTGGGTTTTAGAGTCTGAAGTGGCACTGGAGGCCTCCAGCTTTTTTCAGGAATGCCCATGGCAACCTCACACTCTTCCTGTGACCTGCGCTAGGGCACCTAAGAGAGATGATGAAAAAGATAAAAGCCCTGTACCCAGTAAGTAGTGACACCTAGGAAGGGTAGATTCTCAAGCAAACATCCAGAACAGTGCCTTGTGTTTTTAATTACCAAGCATAGTTTGAGAGCAAAACCAAGCAACGTGTCTTTTTAGACTGATGGAAATATTTAAATCAGCTGTGAATGTCAGTAGTTCTAATTATGATGAAGGAGTGGCAAGGAACCTCCAAAGGCCTTGGAAATGTAGAGTGTTTCAGCTCAACCTTGACTCTCTTGTTATGTTATTCATCATGTGTCTACTTTGTCCTTCTTTCTCTTTGAACGTCCCAGAACAAATATGTTCCCCCAGTTACTAACGCCTAATATCCCTCTTCCTGAAACCCGAATGTCTTTCTATGACAAGATTCTTTTCCACTAGAGGAAAACTACAACTATAAATCACTATATAAAATAGAGCTCCAAAATAAACCACCACCATCCTCAAGGTTACCACGAGCACAGCTGGAGACATGGTATTTTAATAACATCTTAGCCAAATGTGTCTGTTTACCAATGAAGTCCACTGAATAAGGAATGCTCTAGAATCCATTCTGATTCAACAATTATGAACCTAATGCTCACCATAAGATGTAATAGTCACCTAAGGGATCTTTGAGGGATTACAATCTTCTAGGAAAGACAGACATGTCCTTAGTAATTAAAATACAAGCTATAGACTAAGTGCTCCAATAGAAATATAATGTATTAGTACAAACTCATGGTAGTAAGTGATTCGGAGATCCATGAGCCTTGTGCTAGTTTTAAGCCTGTACCGTGAGCCATTCCTTACATGAAGAAAAGTCCAGAAATCCCCAAACTAATCAAAGGCTGAAACCAACATCTAAATGATTCATGTGAACGGAAAGAGGAAGCAGTTTAGGTACTTTTCAATTTATCATTTAATGCCATGTAGATTTACACGTTTAAATTATGTATCTATTATGTCCAAGGGACATGATGGCTAATATTCCTTGGTTTCATTTCAAAGCTTTTCATCTGAGATTATAAACTTCTAGAAGATAGTCTCTAAATGGCTTCCTAATTTCAGAACATAATAAATACATCTGATGATGATGATGAATACAAGCTGAAAAATTTTTGCTAAGGGATAATTAATCCCTGGTCAATAATAGCGTGTCTTTCATGCATAAAAATGTTGCTTTCGACAAAATACCTCTAGTATATACCTTTGAATTTTTTTACAGTGTAAATGGATTTGCATCCTGCCATCTAAACTCACTAAGATATTAACAAGGTAGCTGGATAAGGCTCTGGATCCAGTTTTTGAGCACTAAATTGGGAGTGCTAGTTGAAAAACAAATCACAAAGAACAGACTCGTGGGTTGCTGATATTTTTATAGCTGAGAAGAGCAGAAAGTCCAAAGGGTTATGCACAAATAAAACTACTATTATGTAAAATACAATGATCCCTGTCCCATGTACATAATTAATTAAGACCTATGTCCTCTGATCTTTCATTCCAAATAAACCACTCTTAGATCTTGTTACTCAGTTTGTAACAAAAAATGTCTCTGCATATTTTGCATTTGCTGAACATTTCACCTTCTCAGTAGCATTGCCCAGTCACAGAGAGATGGCCTGATTCAGGCCTCCACAGGTCAACAAAGAGTTTACTAATGAGGGGATTGAAAGATCACATCCATGCTTTGTGATGCTGACCTATACCACACCTCACATTTTGGTCCACCTCTTCCGTAAGGTCTCTGAAGACAGATACCGTGCCCTACACACCTTCGTGTCTCTGAACTACATGGAATTACTTCACACAATACAATCAATCATCTTGTATCGGCTGGAAGGACTTACATCAGGCCTATGCAATAATACTTTCTGTGATGACATAATTGTTCTCTGTACCGTCTTTCATGGAAGCCACTATTTCAAGTGACCATAGAGCACTTGAAATGGGCTAACAAAGCTGAGGGACGGAATTTCTAACTCTCTTTTGTTTTAATTAATTTTAATTTAAATCTCCTCATGTGGCTAGTGGCCGCTGACTGGACAGCAGCACAGCCTTGGAATCTCAAAAGTATCTTTCACTATAGCCCTAAACACATGGCTCTTTCCACTAATAAAAGTCCACGCTTTCTCAGCAGCTCTATTCATTGTCAGGCAATTCTGATGGCGCCAGAATCTCAGCCTCAGCAGTCAGAATCAGCGTCCATTATCAGGCCACATTTAGAAAGCGCATTTATACCTTTTGTGTGTGTGTGTTTTTGTTTGTTTGTTTTGTTTTGTTTTGTTTTGTTTTGTTTTTCAGCAAAGCCATACCTTTTTTTCCTCACTTGAACACGAGTAGGTGGAAAATCTCCTTTTTTGCCTTAGAGTTCACAGCTATACCATGTAAAGCTCTAAAGGCCAAGAGAGAAGCAATGACCACGTATGTGCCTGTTCTAAGTTGGTGTTAACCTGTGTTTCAGTCTAATTCTCCTTGAGTTTGCCAAGGAAGAATATTTTTAACTCTTGAAAGGGGCACAGGAGGAATTGTGTTCCAAATTTTTATTTTTCCGCTCTCTTCCAGGAAAACCTTTCAGGTTGGTTTAGAGATCAGTCTAAATGCCAATCCTAGTTTTCCACTGATTGGCTGTGGTTGAGGAGCTGATGCTGAAGAACTGTATTTCTTTAAATGGAAGTAAACTCTATTTTCCTTACTTGAGAGGATCAAATGATGATGGACGTAGAGTTTTTAACAATACAGAGATTGCTACCACTCCAAATAAAGTGGTAACATTTGTGATGACACTTTTAGATGCAACTAAAATTTCTAAATGTGTCGACTTCCCAAGTATTGACATTACTATGTATAAAAACCATCATCTCACAAACCTAAAAGGCCCCAAACGCTCATGGCTTCTCATGGTAAAACACAGGACACAAGGATATTGATTTTAGTAACATTAGTTTCTTCTGTTTTACAAATGGAGACATATGAATAGAGAAAAAGTAATGATACTGGACCAAGCAGGGAAGGAGAGAAAAACTAGGACATAACCTGTCCGCTCTTAATAGTGACCTTAACTTTGTGTCCTGGGTTCCACTGATTAGAGGAAAGAACCAACCTGAGAAGGCAGAGTTCCTCAGACTGACCCCATTCCCTCTTGTTTCCACATTGCTGGTCTTGACAAATGTGCCTTCGTGATTACATGTATTTTTTTTTTAAGTAGCACAGATTTTTGGAACAAGATGGCGAAGGTTGAGCTAAAGTTAAGTCCAAGCTGTATCTTACAATCCATGTGTTTATTTGGTTTTTGAGTCCCAAATGAACCATTCCGTTCAGAAAAGAGCAAAGCAGGTTGATAAATTGAATTTTTTTAAAAAGGACAAAAGTTCATTTTCTACAGTCAGAACGAAAACACTGCCAGATTTACTGTGTAACTACTGCAAATGTGGGTTTATATAACTTTTGAGATTCATATATACTCTATTACCAAGGTCTGTAATTCTCTTTGTAAACACTGATCAGTCAATAAAATACAGAGATAAATCAGCTTCAGTTATATTTTCCATAATCATAATGGTAAATTTAGAGTAAAAATTCAGTGGTTTGAATTAGCTGCAATTTCTGAGTGCCTACCATGTCCTAATAGTGAAGAGATTTTTAAAAAAGACTATTCAGAAAGAGCCTTAAAAACAAAGTATGTAGAAAGTAAAATATCAATAAAATACTAAATACTAGTGAGAACAATTGATGGGCTATGGCAAGGCAGTACATTATTAATTACCAAAATAAATGATAGATATTCAAGGAGGAAAATATTATTCTAAGCTAGAGTCCTCAAGAAAGGAAATTATTAAGGAAGTGAAATTTGAGCCAGAAATTCATGAATAAATAGAATATGGACAGTGATGATAATAGGGAGCACTTGCTAGTGGATAGAATGGCATTAATAAAAGTACAGAGGTAGAAAATTATATGACACATTTGAGAGGCAATGAAACAAGTTTATCTAGGGTACCACAGGACAATTTGTTTGAAGGAAGGTTAATGCTTTCTAAATCAGAAAAGCAAAAGAGAATGTACTTAGATATCAAAATAGTTATGTTTTCTGAAAAGAAAGAAAGGAGGAAAGATGGGCATGCCGTGTTTGATGCATCCATCTTTGCTAGATTGAAGAGTAGGTATAGAAGAATATTACTTGGAGTAGAATGAATGCAACCTTGGACATCATCTAGTTCAACTATCTCATTTAACAGAGAAGAAAAGCTCAGAGAGGGTCAGTCCAGATCTCCTAAGTCTGAGTTCAGGTCACTGTTTGCCAAGGATTTGTAGAGGAGGGCAATTGAAGGATTAAGATGAGTGAATATAATTTGAAGAACAGAAGTGGGGAATATGCTGGAGTTTATTATACTCTGAAATCACCCAGTATGTGTCGGATGGAGAGAAGCATCCCTGAGTCGCAGTGATGACCCAACTAAAACTAACACGAACTTTTAAGAGAGACAAAACATGGTCCTTGATTTTCTCCCACAAAGCCCTGAGTCTCAAGAACAAAAAAACAGAAAGCAGAGGATAGGTATGACCCAAGGGCGAAAATGGGAATTTATGATAGGTCTGGTAGAAACTTAAAGAAGCAAGAAAACCTCCAATAAGTTCTAGGAAGGCAGGGACCTTTTCAGTCTCATTCACTATTGTATCCTCAGTATCTAGAACAGAACCTGGCACATAATAAATGCTCAGTACATAGTCACTGGCTATTGATGGTATAAATGTTTTTCTGGGGCTTCACTGAAGTAGTTAGACCATAAAATGTACAGTGGGCATATAAAAATGACTAGCCAGAAAGGATATGTGTACTAATGGTTATGAGTGCTGAAAGAGTCAGTTTCCTTGCAATAACAGAAATAGTTATGCCCAGGATGAGGATATAGTGGGTCAGAGGAGGAAGGCATATAATGAGGAAGGTGGCACGGAAGAGAAGAAACTCTAACCTCTCAAAGTATGCAATGATGCCGTGACCATCCTATGTTATGAATCTTACAAAGAAGTAGCAATAAAATAATAAGGGCTTAGTAGATATTTGCAAGGTCTAATGTAACTGAGTTACCTAAGACATGATAATTTTATGATTTAAATGAAATGTGTTTGAAATTGAAGAGGCATGGGTAATTTTTAAGATCATTGCTTACTTGAGTTTATATGATCCAATGAATTAAACCAGAGATTACTGACAACAGTCTTTTCAGAACTCCCCGGGGTCACTCTTACTTATTCCCTGAAAGAGAAAACAATTCCTAAAAGGAAATAGTGAGTTAGTCCAAGAATATTAAAGTGGTTAAGAGCACACACTTTGAATTCTATAAAATGGGGATTATAAAGCTACCTCACAGGTTTATTAGATGAATAAAATAAGATTACATATTTTTAAATGGCTCAGCAAAGCTATCAAACCACAAAAAGACATGGAAGAAACTTCAATGTATATGACTAAGGGAAAAAAGCCAGTCTAAAAAGGCTACATACTGTATGATTGATTCCAACTATATGACATTCTGGAGAAGACAAAGATATAGAAATAGTGAAAAATCAGTGGTTGCCAAGGGTTTGAGTGTGAGGTAGGGGAGGCAGAAGAGATAGAGAACAGGAACTGTGTAGGACCATGAAATTGTCCGATGCTATAACGGTGGGCACGTGATACTATGCATTTGGCAAAACGTACAGGAATGCACAGTACAGGTGTGAAACCTAATGTAATCTATAGACTTTAGTTAATCCTAATATCAATATTGGTTCATCAGTTGTAACAAATGTTCTAACAAATGTACCACACTCCTGCAAGGCGTCAATAACAGGCTGAAGTAGATTGCTAGAGAAACTTAACACCCAACAGTTCTGGAAGCTTGCAGTCTGAAATCAGCATGTCAGCAGAGACATGCTCCCTCTGAAGACCCCAAGGACGAGTTGACTCCATGCCGCTCTCCCAGCCTCGGGTGTTCCTTGCCCTCCATCTGCTGAAAGCATTCTCTCTGTGTCTTCACATTCTCTTCCTTGTATGTGTGCGTCTTTGTGCCCAAATTTCCCCTTTTTATAAGGACACCGGTTATATCGGGATAGGACCCACCTTATAATGTCATCTGAACTTGACTACATTTGCAAAGACCCTATTGCCAAATAAGATTTCAGTCTGAGGTGCCAGGAGTTGAGATTGCAACGCAAACAGAAAAAAAAAAAAAAAACCCGAGTGGGGGAAAGGGATAGAGTGGAGAGGAAGTATATGGGAACTCTGTACTTTCTGTCCAATTTTCTTTTAAACCTAAAACTACTCTAAGAAATACAATCTGTCAATTAAAAACAAAAGTTTTAAAAAAGAAATCCAGCACATAGTACATAGCCAATGAATGTTAGTTACTTTTGGAAGCTGCATCAACTTAATCAAAATTCTTGACACGACAAGTGTTATTCTCGACGTATTCCAAGAGCAATATTGGTGCTGCCCCCAGACCCCAAAGAATTTCCCCCGCCCATTCAGCATTTGGTTTCTGATGATTCGAAGGTAGGTTATACTTAGCTTTGCCCACATGGCTTCTCCCGCTAGTACCTGAGTGCGTATGATGTCATGACTGAGAGGAAGGGCAGTGTGTTAAGTGATTCAAAATCTACCACACTGACTTATAACTTAATTACAGCAGCATAGGTATACCCCATTTTAAGAAAATTCCATGTTGAGACTCATATTAAAAATACAAATATATCATCTGTCTTTGTAAAGTGTTTTTTTTTCCCCTTGACAAAAAAGTCACATCAGATTTCTTTCAATAGCAAGCCCCCTAACCCCCAAACTGAGATTTTCATAAAACAGTTCAAGGACCCATCTGTCATACACCTCCATTAGCCGCCATTCCTCTTGCAGGCCACTCTGTCCATTCGTGACACTCGAGAGCCCCACAGTTTACAGAATCTCTGTCTTGACATTTCGTCACTTCATTGGTTGAAAGTTTGTTTCGCCGGATGGAATTCAGCACTGACTCGGGGTAGAAGAGGAAATGAGAGATTACTAGCTGGGGACGTGAAAGCTACTGCTTCCAAAAGATGGAGGAACTCATTGAAAATTCTACGCAGATATGGCTCTCCTTACATAGGAGAAGTGCCAGAGAAGTTCTGGGAAGCTCCTCAATGGAAAGGTGTGAGGATTAAGAGAGATCTTCAGCCCCACTGTGGTGTGAGACCACAACAAAGAGCCATTTTTAAAAGCCACACACCTTTTCTCCCCCACACAACACACATACACATACCCCAATGGAAGGTAATACCACACCATACACAGGTGTGCTTTCTCTTCTACCTCAGGTGTACCCACCACAGGTCCATGAAGGCGCTTGGCACTTGTCTACGTAGATGTGTGTCTCTGTCTCTGTTTCTCTGTCTCTCTCTTTCCTCCCACACTCCAAGTGCCCCTAGATACATACTCAGCAGCATTCAAATGAGTAAATAACTGGATAGGTATAGAGTTTGTTTATGGTTGAGAAAGAAAAATAAAGTGCTTAAGTTAAATAATAAAAGGTGAGGAGTAGGAGGAGAGAACAGGTAGGATAACAAGAATGCGTGTGGGTAGAGAGCCAGGGAGGCTGGCCAGCCAACGTGAGCACACGACAGTTAGTCCATTTCCCTTCCCTTTGAGTACTCGAAGATGCTGCCGCCTGCCGGGCTCTGCCAACCTTCCTCCTGCTTGGGGATGTTTCTCTCGCCTCTGGGTTACACCTGTAGCAGAGCTACAGGCGGAGAAGCTGGAACCCTCCTGCCCACAAGGAGCCAGCATGACTGCTTAGCTGAGGGAGGAGCAGCGCCCAGGAGCTCGGAGGATGCTCTTCAAGCTACTTGGATAAATTAAGAAAAGTGAAATGATTTGCTTACAGATGGACCTCTTTCTCCCATTTCTGTTTACTGCTGCTATAGTTATTTGAGAAGGGATTTATATACAACAAAAGACTTTATTTAAAAAAGGAACGAGAAGAGTTTGCTCTCTGACTGTACCCAGCATTCAGGGAACCGAGGACCCACTGCCCACAGGGCTGTCCTCACGCGCTCTGCACCGTGCTCAGAACAGACGTCCACCCCAGAGAGCGGGACCCTCACTCAGACGGTCTCTCAGGGGACCCGCAACTCACTTTGTTAACTATGATGAGATCAGGCTGGAAAATGGAGACAAATTTCTTTATGGTAGATGAAATTAAAAAAAAAAATTAAAATTGATTCTTTTCTTAATAACTAACAAAGTCTTGGAAAATACTCTTGGTAAGAGTAAGATAGAAACACATCTTCAAATTTAAAAACCCCAAACAAATACCAAAATTTAAATTTCTAAAAAAAAAAATATATATATATATATATATGTGTATATATATATATATATATATATATATATATATATATATATATATATATATATAAGCAATATAAATAATACCCCAAGGGAGGAAAAAGGAGGGAAAATTCAAATGTATACTTTTGTTTTTGTTGGCTGGGGTTTTATTTTTGTTTGTGTGGGTTTCCTAAGGGGAAAGTGCTTGAAAATAAAAATAAAAAAAATCTGACAGTTAAGAAAGTTCCGAACGTGGCTTCAAAATCTTTTTGCTTTTTTGCTCCCTCAAAGATGCACAAGAGGATGGCTTTAGCTTTTGCAAGCTCCTTATTTTCTTATGCAGAGCAAATGGCTCGTCTCATGTGCACAGAAAGGGCTGGAAAATATTTTTTTGTGATCTGAGTGCAGCAGAGGGTCTAGAATTCCAGAGGAAGTGGAGGCCTCCTGCTCCACACAGGAAACAATCTTCAAGCAGGCCTTAAATGCCAGATTCCAGGCCGAGTTTAACTAACCACTGACAGCTCTGTAAACAAAGCAAGGACAAAAAGAGCCCGCTTCCCCTTTTCTGGTAGTCATTTTGGGTTTGGGGGCTGCAGGGGAATTCTGGAATACTTGACTCCATGGCACAGAAACACAGGGGAAGCAGGCTCCTCAACTGAAAAGCTGGAAAGGGAAGATTTTTCTGGGATTAAAAGCATCACGAAGGAGGTAGGAAAGGATAAAATGGTTGGGTTACAAGGAGCCGGGACTTTTAAGGTCTGAAAATAGCTTGGTCTTAACGTAACCACTTTTAGAAGCGCTGCTGCATTACGTTTATTTGTGGTATTATTTCTCCAGTCTTTATTATCAATCTGATATTAATATTCTTTTAGAATATGCAAATTATGCCTGGATACTTGTATTATTTTATTTCTCCTACTTTTACTTTTCTCTTAATTCCTACATATTTCTTTCTTTTTTTTTTTGCTACTTTTCTTTTTTCACTCTTAATTTCTTCTCCTCTTTGTTCACTTTTTTATAACTTGTATCTATGGTTCAACAAGTTACAAAGAACAAAATCTTAAGTGATCTCACCAATATTTCAAGTCTTTAAAGCCTGTTGCCTGAAGTCTTTATTTTTTTTTAACTGTAATCCTGGGATCTTACTTATTTGTCTCTGATAGTTTCATGAATGAGACTGAATTTAACACATAAAGGACTCAGCCTGGGAGTCAGAAACCGATTACTGGCTACTTCACCAGTCTTCTAAGGTGTTTTTCTTAAGAGTAAAGAAAAAATGAGAAGATGAAAAACTATTGGGAAATAATAGCTCTGACTCATCGATGATATTGATTCTACCTCCTCCCCTTACAGATCCAGACATCATCTGGTCTCCTTAAACCTGAAACCACACCATGGATGACTTTGAACGTCGCAGAGAACTTAGGAGGCAAAAACGGGAAGAGATGCGCCTGGAAGCAGAAAGGTAAGGATCTTGGTTGCAAAGTATTCATATTGTGTTATTAACAGTGTTGGTTTCAGAGTTCGAAGGTCATCAGTCTGCAAGGTCAAATGTATTGCACACTCAACTGTTTGCAAAGGCAGTTATGGAAAACTTTCCTGCGCTTAAATTCTGCATTAAAAAAAAAAATCAAGAAAAAAAGAGATTCAAGAAAGAATCAAATAGTTGCATTTGCTCAGTGCCTTTCATATTGGAATTTTTAAATGACATGGGCAATGTATGTATGGATAAAAGTTTTAAGAGCAGTTATGTGAAAAGGACATAAAAATGACAAATATTGAATATTGAAAGCATCTAGAAAATGGGGGTCTTTAGTCTAAAAAAAAGTAAAGACAAAAGTCCCAGATGGATCTGGTGATAAATTTTTATTCTTATTAGAAAAGCATGCAAATTCGGTAATCCACATAGTATGGGTTAAAACCCTGTAGAATATGTTACTGTGGAGATTCAGAGTCTAGTTGGAAGTTGTTATGTGGTGTGAGGCCTCTGTCATGGTGACTTCAAGAGCAGTTCAGAGAAATAAAAAGCAGTGACATATGAAGCACAAGATATAAATACATATTTTAAAATTTTAGGCCACAGGGCAAAGAACAATGGCATCTAATGTGGCTTAAATCAGATGTCCTTTGGAGAAAGCAGAGTAGGATTTCCTGGTAGAAAAAGTGTTAAACAATCACCTTAACATCAATTCAGTGTTGCCTCACAGTAATTCCAATGCACAAATGAAAGGTGGTAGGTAGTAAGGCGATCCCTTAGGGATTCTGTAGTAACAAACTGGAAAAAGTATGTTGGACCATAGGCGCTACTCATTTGTTTGGAGAATGCAAAAGAAGAAGGTAAAATTACTGCCTTTGATTAACTTGGTCAGAATAGGCTGCCATTCTCGGAATGTCTGTGCACAAACATGCATGACACCGTGAGTGGTACCTGGGCTCTGTGGGTTCAAATCCCAGCTCTGTCACTTATGATGCCTGTGGCTATGAGCAAGTGACTTCTGTCTACACCACAGGTGCCTTATTTGTAAAATAGGCATAATGTCTACATAGTTTGTGTGGTTGTTGTGAAGATTGTTGAACTCTGTAGATGGTCAAGCTCAGTACCTGGCATACAGTAGGCTTCCATAAACAGTGGTTGTTATTATTTTTTAAATTTTATTTTTAACCATTAAGTCATTAGCTAAACAAGTAAGAAAGAAGCAACATAGTAATATAGCCAGAACTAAGTGTTAATTCCAAGAGAAGGAAAGGCAAACAAACATTATCCTGTGACGAAACTAGCCAGGAAGAGCTTCTTAGGAGTGGTAAGCCATGGAGGAAGTAATGATGGTAGCAAAGAGTACATAGGGAGCCCCGTAAGTGGGTGAATTATACCAGGAAAAGCCCAGAGGTGGAATTAAGAATCCTGGTGCAAGAAATTTGTTGAGTGCTTGGGGGAAAAACAACTTGGACTTGTACCCCCTAGGTGTTTCTAATGCACATAAAAGGCAATAGACTTAGCAGGTGGGCTATGCGTGATGAAAATGTGTTAGAGAATGTTATCTACAGTGGACTAGAGTGTGGGAATACCAGCACTGGAAGACTTAGTATTGAATATACAGTAATAAGGACCTGAATCAGGGCAGCAAATACAGAAATCAATATCAAATAGGAGAGTCTTTATTTGGGGGGAATTTCAGGAGACAGAGAAACTCAAATACAAGTCTAAAGAATATAAGTATGAGGAGCTGGAAAGAAGGTCTCTGCATTGTCCCAAGTGGGGAAACTGGAATGAGTTGTCGTCTTGGGCGGGCATGGGGGGAGTGTTTAACTTCTGGGAGAACCCACATCCAAACAGAGATTTCCTCCAGGCATTTGAAGATGGAGATTTTCCATCTTTTTTCAAAAAGGGGGAGAAATTATTATTGGAGAAGGAAGTTTGGGCACTCGGCATGGCAGTAGCAGTACAAAAGCTGGAGGTGGTGGTAGTAATAGTGCCAAGAAGGCAAATGTGGAGAGACTGAGATGTCATAAAGACACAATGGAAACCGTCAGAGAAAACCAAAAAATCAAGGAGGTAAGGAGGACCAGAGGGAGTACAAGGGCACTAGTGCTGAGTGGACACCGAAACCATGTAGACAGCGTCCAGACCTAGTGGAGCATCCCTCTCATTCTTTCCAGTGATGTGTTGTTTGGCCTCAGGTTCTCCTGAAAGTCCACAAAAGACCTTTACCTAGAGAATATTTATTAAGCATCAATCACATTTCCGTGTCTGTGTTAGGAAAATAATGGTAAGATATAAATAGACATGGTTTCTGCCTTTATGTCCCTCATGGTAAGCTAGGAAAATAAAGTACAGTAGAATTAGGAAACAGACCAGGCCAGAGTATGGAGGCAGGTTTAATAGAATTAGGGCTAAAGGGACTCAGGAAATTGGGCATCAGGCTGGGTCAGTATCTTCAGCTTCTTTGCTTTCGATGGGATAAAGAGACTTCTTAATGTGATGTGAGAGGAATGATAAAACTAACTTGCCATGGTGTGAACATATTGTAATCAGTGAATCAACCAGGTTTCTTTAGAACCAGAAATCTGCCTAAGAATTTTCCACACAGCCGCATGGTTCATTCCTTCCAGTTTTGTTATTGTTGTTGTTTTTCTGTGTGGAAGGATATGTCTTTCTGTCTTCCTTTAACGTCAATCTTTAAAAGAAACATACTCAGTGAAGCTTAGTTAGGTACCCTTAATAACCTAAAATAAATTTATATAAATTTATCCTAACCTTGTTTAACTTCCATTTCTGCCTGTATTAATTCTTCTGGGATATTCTATTCCATCTGGTCTCTTTTCTTTCTTTTTCGAGAGAAGTACTTAACGTACTTCCTTATTTTTGTACTTTTTCATGTTTTAAGGCGACCCTTCTAGTTCTGTTGTTCTGGGGTCTGATAAGGAAGCCCACATTTGCCCTTTAGGATTGTGTAAAATCTGATCATTTATGGGAAGAATAAAGTTCAGGCCCTGTGGTCCAGCCAGCTTTGATAGTTCAGGGTGTATACAGGAAACAGATGGCCAGAACCAGAAATCAAGGACTGCCTAAAATCATGGTTTTGATCTGAAGATAAAGGGCATTTAAGACCTTGGGCAAGTCCTTCTTTTTTAGCTTTAAACCTTGGCTTCCTCATCTGTAGCAAGAGTGGGTGTTTTCTTTGGCGGATTCGTGGTAATTTTTACTTTCCTTTTGTTTTTTGTATTATCTAATTTTTTTTACAGTAATCATATATTACTTTATTTAAAACAATAAGGTAATATTCCATTTTGGAAAATCTATTTCTATGTCCCTACACATCATACTCGAGAAGACCTAACTTTCTTGTGGATTTAGGGAAATCAAGAAAGAACTCAACTCAGATCTGGAGTAGTGGTGGAGTAAATGAGCAAAAATAGAATGACCCCAAAGCTCAGAGCTGTAGGTTCATTTATTCATTCACTCATTCAACAAAGTTTTATTAGGCATCTACTCTGCTCCAAGCTCTATTCTGATCACTGAGAACAGACCAACAGAATAACTGAATCAAGAAGATGTTTAATGCTTTTCAACTTGTATAAAACCCAGTGATGATCAAGAAACTACATTTTTATATCTTCAAACATAATATGTATTGAACAATACTTATCAAAGAAGGCTTACACCTTTTGTACCCCTGTAGACTGTGTAGGGGAAGAGAAAGTCTATTGATTTTTCCATCTCTTACCCACAAAGTCTTTCCAAATAAAAATACTCTGTTATTTTAATTAGTTGTTATTGTGTTTGACTCACAGGTGCAGTTCTACTTTGCAGTGATAAATAATTTAAAACTGTACTCTCACCAGATGTTATAACCACAAATTAAAATAAGCCAGATACTTATACATTTTATTCATGAGAAACAGATCTTTTAAAAGGTTATCTAAAGAAAGCTAACCATACGCTTTGTGCCATGCTGGTTTTTGTGTGCTTGGGACTGGCATTTACTCACCACATCCCGACCACCCTGAGACTGTTACGCCCACACCTGATTCTGAGAGCTATAGTCCAGTCCATTTCAAACGATTTAGCTTTCCATAACCCAGAATGTGAACCGAGATAATCAAAACATTCTTCTGGTCTTTGGCCCGCCCCTTAGCCTATAGAAAAAAAGTTCAGTAGGCAGACTGCATTGAGAAGGTCATCAGTGAAAATCCCAAATGGATTATTTCTATGCAAACTATACTATTTGTACACATCTCAAATTAAACTGTATTTTTAGTTACCTATCAGTTACCTATCTGAACAAACAAACAATTAATTTTGCTGTTTATTATTCTTTACCTATCTCACAGGAAGAAATTAATAAGTATATTCTCTTTCCCTTTCTGTTTCTGTAGTTTATTTCAATCCCTCTCTGCCTTTGTCTCTGTATTTCCCAGTGCATCTTAATGTATTTTCCCTCATCAATAGCATCTTCATCAACACTTGATGCACATGTTTTTATACCTCCTCCCATCCATATTCCTAATCCATCTATTCTGGACTATGTATGCACCTGCTTTTGGATCATCTGGGAACAATATACTTCTGGTAGGAGACAGAGATACATTTTCAAAGGGATCAATCCAACTCTCTTCCTAATCTACAAGTATGAAACAATGCTAGGCCCTTTATGTGTTTCTGGCAAAGATGGACTAATTGCAGCAACAGCAATAGATCAGTCTGAGTAGAACATATAGGTCCTATGCAATTGAAGGAACACCAAGACGCACAATGGTGGGAGGCAGTAAATTTTAGCAGTTAAGAGCATGGGCTGTTGCATCAGGCAATTGTACTGTCAAATCCCAGGTCTGCCACCTATCAGCTACCTGACCTTACAAGGTAATCAATCTTTCTAACCTTCTGGTCCCTCATCTGTAAAACGGGGGAAACAATAGTATCTGCTTCACAGGAGTTTTGTAAGGATATAAAGAGATTAATACATGAACGAACTAACAGTACTAATCATCTAGTGTTCATTAGATAATTATTATGTATTGAATTATTGCTATTATTTATTGAGTGTTATTCAATAAACATCACTATTAAATATTGCTATTACCTAACTTGATTCTCTGCTACACAAAAAGAGTTGAAGCTACATTTTCTATTTACCATAAAATGAAACAAATATGAAGGTTTTCTGTCTACGCTTCTCAGAAAGCACAAGAGCTGTAGGAAGATAAAGAACAAGAATTTGCTATTGAGCGAAGAGTGTTGAGTGGGTGTGACCGGTAACAAGGTCTGAGAAAGGGCTACGTGGTCTCAGCTAGAAGTTAACCCCGATTCAAATCGAGCTCTCCTTTTACCTTTGGCCAATAGGATTTTGAGCTTCGGTATATCTACTGAGAAACCTGCCGTGATATTTTATCCACAAAGAGCTCTTTCATCAGACACACTACTTTGGCCGGTGTTGGGCTCGCTCTCTCACTTTGCAAGACGTGAACTCATTACATTCTCAGCTCATGCTTTCCACACCCAGCGTGAGTTCCTCTTTCTGATCAGAAGAAAGGCCCCTATTGTGGAGTTGTGTTATCAGATTCGGAGGCTCACAGACATAAATAAAGGGAGTAAAAACACGCTTGCTGTTGTCATCATTCCTACATTTGTATGGGCCTCTGAAATACCAAGAAGTAGACCTTTGAAAGTAAATATTTTTACTACACTAGAAAAACAAAAACAATTTTTAAAAATCCATTGGGTCTGTTGTCCCCTCCCAGAACTCTATCCCAGAAAATTTCGTCACGTGATTTAATAGTGTAGCCAATTGGTGATTATATAACACAGAGACACACACAAAAATACTTTTATTTACAATGCTTAGCATTGTGACCTTGAAATATTACATCAAAACCTTTTCAAATGTGATTTTTTTTGCTATTCTGTAATCAGAAAATTATTTTTCATTAGGAAGTTAAAAAATATATATTTCTTTGAAATTGTCTAAATTATTAGACAATTTGAATTTGCTCAAAACTCCCCTTCAGACCTGTTGCCACTAACCTAACAATTCCCCTGGTCCTAAAGGTGTCCCGCTTCATGGTGACTAGTGGAGCATAAGGAGTCCAGGATCTAACCGAGGTGACATGTGTTAAATAAAAACATAAAATCAAGATTCTTAAGGACCTCACATGTTGACTCATAACTTTATTCTTAGCCGGAAAAAAAAAATGTGGCATATATATCAGTCAATACACTTATAGTTTAAAATAGCAGTGTATTTTTCTTCACAGTCTGTGTATGTGACACTTGAAATTTATCAGTCTTCAGTCACCTAAGGAAAGGTAGAATGACGTGTTGTGTATAGGTGTTGATGTCTGACAGGCCTGGGTTTGAATCCTGACTTTGACTTTTACTAGTTGGGTGAACTTGTGACAAATTACTTTCTTCTATTTCTTTACATATAAAAATGGGGATAATTACTCTGCCTCACAAGGTCATTGTAAAGGTTAAGATAGTTAACTCATGAAGAGACATTAACACAGTGACTGGCAAATAGTATATGCTCAACAAATGTTAGATGTTATTATTAAAATCATATTAATATTGTGTTAGGCCTTTGGTACAAAATGACATTATACTGAGTTTGAATTTTTCTTCATCTGTCAGTTCAGACATTATAATTCACTGTGTCATTACTGCAAAGCTTCTTTCTTTCCTATGCCAATCTTGACACATGCTAAGATGATTCTCTTGAGGTTGGAAAAGAATTAAATATTTTGGTCACATCTAGGTGTCACACACAAATATAACTGCTCCATGAGAATTTCAAAATCATATACTATAGCCATGTGGTTAATTTTCTAATTCACAAATGTTACGTCTTTTATTTTAAATATGGTGTAGAAACATAACTCAGAATTTCACCTGAAGAGTACAGTTAAGCAAACTAATACTTAAGCAGAAAAAAGTATCAGCCAAAATTCTCATCTAGTGTTAGAAAGTAAAAGGAACCATCATTCATTTAGCATCAACCAAGTACCAGACTAAGTGATGCACCTTATATACCTATATCACTTAATTGTCACAACAACCCTATTACCTTATCTTAGTCTATTCAGGCTACTGTAACAGAGTACCATAAATTGAGTGGCTTATAAACAACAGAAATTTATTTCTCACAGTTCTGGAGATTGGGAAGTACAAGTACAAGGTGCCATCAGATTCAGTATCTGGTGAGGGTTTGCTTCCTGGTCCATCGACAGCCATCTTCTCACTGTGTCCTCACATGACAGAGAGGCAAGGGAGCTCTTGGGGGTCTCCTTTGTAGAAGGCACTGATCTCATTCAGGAGGGTTTCACCCTCATGACCAAACCACCCCCCAAAGGCCTCACCTTCTAATACCATCACATTAGGGGTCAGGTTTTAACATGTGAATTTGGGGGGAATGCAAACATTCAGTGCACAGCAGACCTGGGTATTATTATCCCTATCTTACAGATGAAGAATCCATAGATCTGAAAAGTTAAGCAACATGTCCATCTTCATTTGGCTAGGGAGTACAGTCTGGTTTGCCTATCTCAAATCTCAAAACATTTCTCCTATCGCAAATCACCAATGAAGTTTTTTATTGGCTGTCTTCGCTAAATGAAGGTCCATCATCTCTACAATGCCAAAATAACTCCCTAAGATGGGGAAAAAATCAGTTTAAGCAGTTGTGTGGCAACAAACTAAATGAGGTTATTGGGCCTAATTGAAGTATTCTCTATGCTCATTCAGGTAAATTGCTTACATGTGTAGATATAGTCACTGTTTTTTTTTTTTTTTGTCTTCAAAAAATTTCCCATGTTATTCCCATTTCACAGAAAAATAGAAACAGAGATCAAGTTCTGCCCTTTAAGCCAAAGGATACTGTTGGCATTAATGTTCTTGGCTTTTCTCTGAATTTTCCTCAATAAGACAGTATTCACCATTAGGACAGCGGCTTAGTCTCGTCATCACACTCATAAAATCCTAGGTTGTCAATGACCTTATAGATAATAGTCTGCAGTGGAATGTTACTTTTTCATTTTGGACCACACACGACTTTGAGTCTCTGGTGAAAACTGAAGACTGTCCTCCAAGAAAAATTCACACATGCACCCACAAAACTTGGCACTTGTTTTCAGTGGCATCATAGACCTACATCCACAGACCTCCAGGGGGCCCATGAACTCTGGGCCAAGAATCCCTGCTTAATGAATTTTAAAAGCTTCATTTTACATAGGAAGAAACTTAAGTCTAGGGATGCTGACCTCCTCCAGATCACCCAGCAGCTAAGTTAAGGCAGAGTCTGCCTGCGCAGTACAGACTCCGGAATGAATGGAGGTGTCTGTAAATAATCCCATGGCCACTGATGAAGAAAATAGGGCCGTGCTCTGTGGAAAATGGTGTATTCTATGGTGTATTGAATAGTTTTTTGTGTTTTTTTATAAACAGTTTATGGATAATATTTCTAAATAAAAGATTAGGTCAGATTACTTCATGGTGAATAAAATTAAAAGCAAAGAAAGATAAGTGGATAGGGAGAATGAAAATAGTAAATGTTAGGAATTTGGAATCAAAGTTTGCCATCTGAGTCAATAAGGAAAAGTAGGTGTGGTGGTTTTGCAAATAGAAGCTTCTTTGCCATCAATTTTGGAGTCTTTTATTTGGTATATGTGGTTTTGCCAAGCTTTCTTTAAACAAAGCTTAATTATGATACTAAGTTATTATGTAGGATTTCTCCATCCTTACCAGTTTCATTTTAGCAATTCTAATTCACCAAAGGATTCTTCTCTCTAAACTTAAAAGAAGTAAGAACTGATTTGATTCCTTAGAAAGGATTTCATGTTCCACCTTTATCACGATTCTCTTTTGAGAGATTGGAGAGAGACACAGACACCATGGCTTCCGGAAAGCAGGATCACATAGACTTAGGTTTGAGTCCCAGCTGGGTGACCAAGGATAACTTAGCCTCTGTGAGCCCATTTCCTCTTCAGGAAAATGGCCATTGTAAGTTCCTCCTTGTAAGGTTTCATGTAGATTATAAAGCACTAGATAGATAGATGATTTGTGATATAGATGATAGATGATAGATATAGGTAGGTAGGTAGGTAGGTAGATAGAATATGCATGATATACATGATATGTATATATGATACATGTATGTATGTATATATATCATCTATGTGTAAATATGTGATTAGTGCTCAGTATATGTTACCTGTTGTTGAGGTTTTCTGGCTGGCTGGAGGACATGAGAAGGAAGGAGATAAGTGGAAAGTCCTCTCCAGGGTCATCTCCCAAGAAACTCAGCCCCTAAGCAGTTAATTTCTGGGGTTTCTGAATCACTGAACACATGCAGGAGTCCTCATGTCTTCAGACAATTTGGCGTCTAATCTCTATTCCATTTCAAATCTATTTTATCAGTCACCTTGAAAGTGATGGAAGAATTGTGTATATAAATTAAGTCTGCATCCTGGAAAGAAAATATATCTACTTCGTTTTGAGTCTTTTCTCATTTTCACTATTTATTTGAAAATACAGAATAGTTCAGTATCTAACATATCAAGGTCTTCATCTCAACAATTTATACATCTAATATTTAATTGATCATATATTTCAAATAGTTTTTTTTTTTGCCTCGTGGAATTATGGTTTCTTTTTTTATATTCAATAATTATGGTTTCGGCACCACTAACACAGTAACCAAAAGCTTCTCAACAATATATATAAATATCACACTAATCATATAAAGTTATGTGCCCAGTTTTTACAAAATGATTTTTAGTCATTTTAGTCTAAATTAGTGATTTTAGTCATTCTACTAATGAAAAAGCTGAAACATAAAAAATGATATTATGTGACGTATACGGAAGTTATAAATCATTGAACGCAGACGCTATAAACTTATGACTCAGCTTAAGAACTAGAACATTTCCAGGACCACTGACGCCCTGCAGACCGTTCCCACCCCTCACCCCCTCTCCTCTCCATCCACAGAGGTAACTGGTATCCTGAAAATTTCCTTTATCTTAAAATACAATTCTAAATAAGATCATGCGAATTGAGGTGATCATTTTTTCAGGGCCCTGTGATCCGGGGCCTTCCCAACATCCTCTCCAGACTCCGATAACGGCAGTAATGAGAGCTCACCGCTCCGGGAGAGGATAAGAAGCTTGACTTTGTAAACACGCAGGACCCAAGGAATCCTTCTGTGTGAAGCTGGGAAACTTAGAGAAGTTATTACAAACAAAGAAGTCTCTATAGGCGAGGGATTCTCATCACAATCAAACACAAATGGAATGAAGGCTATTGAATATGTATGTTGACTCTATGTACCCCGCCTGTTGGTTTTCTCACCGACCAGCCGTGTGTAAGGGATCTGCCTCGGTGGCCATCATTTGGCCATGTGGGAATGGCAGACAGGAATGATTACAGACTATTCCAAATTCCTAGTCAAGGGAAATCTATCTCAATTGCCTTGAAGTCTTCTAGGAAAGTTCTTGATCTTAATTATTCCAAAGGCCCTTAAGAAAGTACCACTGGACATAAAACATGACCATGTTGTAATGATTTAGTGGCTATGTGAGTGGATTCTGGTTCATCTGTGAATGGGGTTAAAGAGGAATCATGCGCATACTTTGTGAATAACATCGGTTCTTTTTACTTGTTTGCTTTCTAATAAGCAACATTCGTCAGCAGTTGGAAAACTAGTTTTTAGTCTGTTGTAAATCTTCATTAATTCAGATTCCTTCATTTTCGAATTTTTATCATTCATTCTGGGATCGCAGAAAAGTATAACTTTGAACTATTTATAAATAAAGGAGTTGATTAAATATTAAATATATAAGCTACATTCCATGGCTTAGTTTTTAAACACTTGAGAGCACAACGTTTTAAAACTTTTCAAGGAACTTTGGAAACATTCGCTTACATTTAAAAGCCTAATTTGCTCATTAGAAATCATTTCTGCTTATGCAATTTTTAAACAAGTTTCTAATGTTTTGTTAGCCTGGAGAAAGTCACCAGGTATACCGAACATATTTTTAAAACTGAATTTCTATTAAAATATTTCGTGATTTGTACTGACCTTCTATTCAGTTAGTCTAGATAGGTGAGCTCTGATACTACATGTGAGATTAGTACCAATTAATTGACTAAGTTAAAATGTGAGGGTTTATTTTCCACTTTAATAACTCCCTACATCACATACAGTTCCTTTATTGGAATAAAAATCTTGGTAAAGTACACATCAGCTACTATAAATAGCAGCCAGAAGCCTGTACATTCAGGAGTGTCTCCAGAGAGTGTATTTTAGACTGCACATTGTTTAGAATAGGAAATTCTTTCAATGTTCATATTTTCCATGTGGGTGACATGGACTATCCCATGTCACATCTTCACTGGCTTTCATTTTCTTGTACTATTTAGGAATCCCACTGATATGTTCCAGAAGATGACTCAATTTGTGCTGTTTATTTTCCTGGGCTAACCTGGGTTCTATTGTCCAGTGGGAATTTTGCATACCTAGGGGCTCTCTAAATGAAAGCTTGATAACTCCCAAAGCCGGCACCAGCAACTAAGTAATGAAAGAGTCCTTTATTTCTGGAGTGGGTAGCTCCAATGTGCTGACTTAGAATAACAGTAGGAGACCCATTTTGATTCCCACAGAAAACTTTGCACTGTTGGCAGGTCTTTCTGAGCAACTCAAGAGACTAATATGGGAAATAGCTGAATAGGAAGTGAACAAACAGATGAGCAGGATGGGTTATCATGCTGGTTTGAAGATGAGCAGCCTCAGCAGGTATAATTACACAGCATCCTTCCCAAGGCACTATCACTGTTACAGTCGATGTGTACTTCTGCCCACTCCTTCCGTGAGCAGTCCTTCTGTTTCTCTAATCAATACTGTTGTGTAATTCTTGATTTTTTTTTAATGGGGGCCCACTTAGGAGGATCTAATATTCACTCACTATTTCTCCTTCCTTGATGAAGAAAATGAGAACCCGCTTTTAAGGGGTCTTGGACAAAAATTGTGATATAGGAAGTGTTGCTATCTGATGCCTTTTCTTCTTGCTACTCCCTTTGTAAGAGCCTTTTACTCACCTTACCAAACCTTGAAAGCCAAACATTTCAAAAGTATGTTTTCTGAGCCAGCATTCTCAGAGTATGTCCTGGCTACCCAGGGAGAATCATTGCCACAGAAACTCTGTGCTTTGTGAACTGAACAGGATGAAGTGTTTGTACAACTCAAGGCTGAGGCAGGATGGAAATTCCTAATCCTTTCATTTCTAAATGCCTCATATCATAGGCCTCATGAACACAAGTTCTTTCTCATGGCAGCATTTGTCAGCGATGGTCGAGCTGAAGTAGGGACACACACCCTTCAGAAAGGAGTTAGTTTCCCATGAGAACTCTGCCCAAAGTGGAGAATTGCTGCTAGGAGACATTCTGGGATCCTATTGGCTGATGTGGTCAGAAACTAAGACTCTCTTTCTCCTACTTCTCTGAAAGGGTTTGGAAAGCCAAATCATTGGACCCAGACTTGCAAAGTAATATGTTCATGAGCACAAGGTCCGTGGCAGGAGACCTTGTCATTTAATCCAATTTCTGGTGTTCTTTCTTCTGCATTATGCTGTGCCCAACCCATATAACTACCTCTAACTCTGTGAAGGAAAGTACCTTTTAGATCAAGAATAAAAGAAAGAGGACACTGGATTAAGTTTTGGCAGAGCTGGGCTTCTCATCTGTAAAACAGAACTAATACATCTCAGGGTGGCTGAGAAAATTAAATAGGGACAAGTGCCATCGAAGTGTAAAGGATGGTGCCCATGACATATGTTTATCTTGTGGAGGTGTCTATGTAATTCATTTAAATCAGATTCACTTCTATTTAACTTGGTATGGAGTTGCAAATTTCATTCTGGTCACATACTGTGTTTCAAAGAAATTTTCACACTTCCTACTATATCTTATCTATGTTACTGCCCCTTAGGCATTCTAGGCTTTCAAAAATCAGACACAGAAAAAATGCTATAAAATTTTACCTGGGGCCTATCAGCCTGGAGATAACTTGGGACCACAATTGCAGATTAGAAGAAGCAAAGTTGTTTTATCTTTTCTCTCCGTGTAGTTTTGAATTAAGGAGAATATTCAAAAGATTTAAAATGATGGCTTTATTCCAATTAGAATTAAACCTTGATGTCATTGATCACCTACTTGTCTGGTTTTGTATCTAATCTGGCAAAGGTCCTCAGACTTAGAGGGATTCTACTCTCTTCCACACCACTGTCTTGTTCCTGCTGAAACCTTAGTAACAGGTGAATTCTTACTCACCTTGAAGACCCAGCTCACCAGGCACCCTCTAAAAAACATCTTCCCAGAGGTCCTGTCAAAGTCACTGATTTTTCTCCTTGTCTCCCAGAGCACTTTTTATGTATATTGATTATTATCCCCTATTGTATATGTTTGTTTGTTCACATGTCTATTTCTCCCCCCACCAAACTGAAAATGACTCTCAATCAAAAACTACATCTTATTTACTTTTATTTTCCCCAAAGATCAGTATGCAATGTTGAATGAATGAATGAACAAACAAATACTTCAGTTCCTATCTGCAAACCAAGGCAGAACTTGATTGCATTTGCTAAGCTCTTTGTGGAGAGGCAGAACCATTAGTGACCTTCGTGGTAGCTCCATGTACTGACACTATCCATACCTTCCCTGGGATTCCATCGCACCCCTACTGAGCTACTGGAATTTCGACTCCATATCTTTTTCTCTAGAGGTATGAAGAAACTCATATCATGAATTTCTCTGATTATTAAAAGGGTAATTGGACTTCTACATCATATCATTTGACTGTTACGCTTTTTTAGTTGCATCATGAAGGCCAGTGATATTAACAGGTAAGTCAATTCCCGTTAGTCGGCCTATTTGCTCTAATACTCAAGCTTTTAGTGTTATTTGTAGTTAACATCTGCATTGCAAGACCAGATAATCATCGAAAGACAGGGTTCATACCAAACCCTCAAAAGTCCAACAGTGAACAAACCATATAATCGAAAATTTTCTCTAATGAAAGACCAAGTTTGTGGTCTGGAAGAGTAAACTTCTTCACTTCATCCTAGGACGATGGGCAGAAGTAGATGAAGGCTAGAGTCAACCTCAAGCCAGTTTTGGTCAACACTCTTTCTGAAATAAAGAGCGTTTAACATACAAGTCAGATCTCAAGTTTAGACTCTAAATAGTGACTTGTTTTCTAGTATTGGGATATAGTGATGAACTAAGAAAAGAAAAGAAATTTATTAGACCTCAAGATTTTTCAACCAAGATATGGAGAGGTTGATTTCTTTTCAGTTAAGTGGATCATTTTTTTTGTTTGTTTTTATAAAGAGTTCATACATCTCAAAAAGTACTGTTTAGAAGAAAGAAGTATTTATAAAGAACTGAGTTAAAATTCTAAATTAAGGTGCAGATTAATTCGGTTAACATCGACTATAATACACAACAGTCTACACTAAGCATTGAGTTTCTTAATTATTAAAGTCTACCCTTTGGTTAATCGTTACCATAAAGTTTGTACCTAAAATAAAATTAGTGAACTGGAACACCCAAAACACATAGATCTGGAAGCATTATAGAATAGCCTCAGAATTGTATCTTTTAATTTTTAATTTGGTTTTTAATTTTTAGATCCACTGGGAAAGAGTCAGAAGGAAAGATAATTTGAAGTTATCCTAGAAAGACTCTGAATTCTAAAATACCTAAGAGAATCTCAGGTTACATCAGCCCTCTCTACTTTGCAGCATATTTTAGAAAGCTGAATGCATATTTCAGAACATTGGCTTTCAAATTGGAAGTGACTGTCTGCTACATTTTGTATAAGTATCATCTATTTTATTTTCTTTGTTGTCTTCACAAGGTCTTAAAAGTAAAAAAGCTTTCCAGATGGCTTTTGGCTTTTAAATAAGAAAAAAATGAAACAGATTTTTTTATTAAATATTTCCACTAAAGAATCTGCTTGGTTCTATTCTATAATGAATGAACAAAAAAAGCTCTATTTGCTTTTCCTGTTTTGATCCTCATGATAGCTTGATTTTATTGCTCAGTAATTTCAAAGCAAACCAGCATCCTAAAGCTGAAAAGGTTTCTCCTAGTCTACTTCTAATCTCCTCTCACACTGCCACCATAAAAGCACCCAAGAATTCTACCAAAGAACATTGCTAACAAATTCCACACATAAGTGTCAAATGGCATTAGGTCTCTTAGATATAAGCAAATGGAGTCTAACTGCAATCTGCTGTCTTAGCTCACACTGCTATAACAGAATACCATGGGTGGATGGCTTACAGTTTTGGAAGCTGGAAAGTCCAAGATCAAGGTGCTGGCAGATCCAGTGTCTGGTGAGGGCCCACTTCCTGGTTTGCTGTTGGCTGTCTTCTTCTTGGTATAGTCTCACATGGTGGAGAGAGAAAGAAAAAGAAAGCTCTCTCATGTCTCTTCTCATTAAGTACATTCATCCCATTCATGGGGGCTCCACCTTCAGTACCTAATCACCTCCCAAAGGCCCCAACTCCTAATACCATCACATTGGGATTAGGATTTCAACATATGACATTCTAGGGTACACAGACATTCAGTCCAAATCATCTATGGTATTAGAAAGTCCGAAGAAAGAAAGGGCCAGTAGAAGAGGTCTGTGTGAGTGTCATGACTAGGATTGGCACTGGATATTCGGGAATATCTAGATGAGATGGGCCTTGCATCTCAAGGTTTGTTTAGTTTTGTCATATGGTGAATATTCTCACCCCTGAGAGAGGTGTTGTTTCCTCACATCTCCGCTTGGCTTGGGTGAGATAGTCCTCATGATATCACCTTCTCTCTCCCTGATTCCACACTCATGAGGCCATCTCCAGCAGCCATGAGGCCTCCTGACATTCCAGCTTACGGAATGGTGGTCCCCTGGTTGGAAAATGAGAGCTTTCAAGGTGCCAAAGAGGAAGGTTGTCCATTCTACTTTAACTGATTGGCATCAATGGGCATTCCGATGTACACATCAGTCTCTTGTGAGTCTGTGAGCCCATCTGTCTCCTTGAGACCTGTTAATTCTGAACACTCCCAAGATCCAGTTCCTGGTGCAGCAGAGTTTCTAGATCTTGTATGATAAATACTCAAAACAGGCCACTCTGTGGGAGCCTCTGGAACGACCACCCAACTAGTCTTCTTGGTGCAGCATCTCTAGTCCATTGTTGTCCCTTTTCAACCTAGAGAATAAATGGCAGGTGTTTATTGAGCATCTGATATATGCTTAGCACTATTCTAGGTCGTTAGCAGGTCCAAGACATGTGTTAGGAAATATCCCTGCCAACCAAAAGGTTATAATTTAATTTACTTTGGTGAATAAAGATATGTATACATGAATGATGGACAAATAAGATTCTATGAATCCATCTGTCTACTTCTATCTATAGATAGATATAACAATCGTGTACAGATTCGTGTGATCTGTTGATTATAGAAGAGGACAATACCTAACAAAGTGTCAAAGTATCCAAAACACATAATGGATGATTTTTCTAGCAATAGGAACAAATATATGCTTTATTCCAGCTCTGACCTCCCAAAAGAAGAAATCAATATTTTTTTTAGCCCTTATATGGTTTTGCTGGAAAAAAATCTGGATTTGATTCTGGCTATAAAATTCATGTGTAAATTTAATACAGGGATGCATAAAGTGGACACCAGAAAATAAGTGTATGGTCGTGGAAATATTTAGATACTTTGAACAAGAGCGGTAAATACTGAGAACTCTGTGGCTTATGAACTAACATACTTCCTTTGAAGATTTGACCTTTTCCCCTGCACTAGGATTATATTCTTAGAGTCCCCATGATAGTTTCTTCATTTCCTTCATGGTTTAATTACATCTAGGTACCACAAATCTCTATTTTAAAGTACATCATTAAAGCCTAGATTCAGTTTCCTATGGGTAGGAATCATATCCTTCATGCACACACAGCTTTCCTAGAATTATATAAGATGTATATTAATATTTTCTCTGAGAACAGAACCAGGGTATCTAGCCATGCCCCAGTCACCATGCCTTCAAGAAACTGTTGCTAGAACCCTACTATTTCAAAGCACTGTTTTATTGTTTTAAGGGTATATTTCAAGCTGGAGGGCAAAAGGAAGTTAGAGGCATGATCCTTTTAATATAGAAACTTATCTCTCCAGAGGAAAAAAAAGTGGTCTAGCTTGTTAATAACCCTAGATTTTAAAGGTGTTCAGACAGACTACCTAAATAATTGTTGCAAAAGAGTTTAAACAGAAATAAAGAGCCTTATAGCAAGTTAGCTGGAGGTGCTGACTCACACATAACAACACAACTATTTCTCAAATGTGTGCAAACAAGAGTGAGTTCAAACTTTCTCATCTGTTCTCCTAAGATGATAAATTAAAAAGAAATAACATCAAACCTAGGAAGACTTCATAGAGGTGGGTTCAGACACCTTTAAAAAATGCCCTTCTTTTAACTGGATAGCAGTATCATGATCAGGGAACCTGCATTTCACTATGAAAAATACAGAAGCATCAGAATGAGTGAAAGGATGTCACATCCTGTTTCATCTTAGAACCAAATAAACACTATGGTGGCATTGGTGGTGGTCCCACTGGGCTGGGACCAGATTTGGAGTGGGGAGAGGAGAGGGCAAAACATTCAAAGGATTAGCTCACAAGAAAGTGGACTGGATACAAACAGATTCGGAGAGTAGCTACCTCTAGGTGGACAGGGAGAAAATTCTATCTTAGAAGAGCACACTGGACATGGTTACTTTGAAAGTATTATTTCTTAAGCTGGATGGTGAGCACACAGATGTTTGTTATAGTTTCCTTATTCCTCTGAGTTTATCTAAAAGACTCCAGAATAAAATGCAATTTTAAAAAGGTACAGAAATCTTACAGCTGTCACTCATGTATCCTCAATCAGAATC
This sequence comes from Macroglossus sobrinus, assembly GCA_004027375.1. Classification (NCBI taxonomy): domain Eukaryota; kingdom Metazoa; phylum Chordata; class Mammalia; order Chiroptera; family Pteropodidae; genus Macroglossus; species Macroglossus sobrinus. The sequence continues at coordinate 409,544 of PVKZ01001220.1, read as the reverse complement.
TGCCTGTGGATGTCAATAGAATCACATATAATTCACACACAGAATGTAATTCTTAATGCTACCAGCTCCTGCAGGACCACCGCAAACCAACATTAAAAGAAAAAAATTCCTCTGATTGTTTCTGGACGTCTATCTCACACTACTGTGTGTGCCTCCCGTGGCTCCTTGCTGCTAGGCCCTTCCCCAGTGAGGCCCCAGCCCCTATCTGCCATTTGCACAGGACCCTCCACCGCCACTGCTCTGAGGCCCAACCGACCCGGGGCCTCTGTGTCAAAGACTCTGTCTCACGCCCTTGTGATCCAACCCTCCAAGGTCCCAAAGTGGCCGTGTGTTCCCAACAGTCCTCTAGAACTCTGAAACCAGGCTGTGCTCTGTGTAGACGTAGGAATAGTGACCTTCTTTCTGCTTTGTTACTCTTGGTCACTGGGCACCAAGGCTTGGCTTACACTCAGCAAACACCGTATGGAAACAGCCTCGGCTTCTCTGCACCTACCTTTCCTCGAGGCACAGACATACCGTAATACGGGGCTGGGTTAAGGGACCAACACCAAGGTACACAATAGCGAACGACTCCCCAGGCCCCTGTGCGAGGCATCTGCCTGGGCCCAGCCCACCACTTAGTCATACATGCCCACAGATGTCTCACTTCCAGTGCTGGGCACAACTCGGTGAGGCCAGACCACCATTCTTATCACTCATCCTCCCATTTAAACTCAGTCACAGAAAACATAAATGAACGTAGTCAAGGCCATCACTTGCATGAAGCCATGTGCATGAATTCATTTATGCATACTACAGAAGACATACTCAGTGCCAGATAGGCTAACATGGGTGAGAGCAGGGTCACAAAGATGAGTAAGACATAATCCCCCTCCTCCGAGAGTTCACACCCTAGTAAGGGGAGACAAAAATATATAAACACAGTATTGGTGCAATCCAGATGTTGAACTCTGTGTTGCTGTAAATAATTAGACTTCCCAGGTATTGAAACTCACAGAGGTGCCCTTTGAGAGATTTTTTTCTCCCTTTTTTAAATCAGGTTTTGTGTTCCCTTTTTCTATTGACATTCCCAAGACCTTAGACAAGACACATGCAATGCAGGGTATCCTGGAAGAGTTAAAAAAAAAAAAAAATGGGACTCTGATAACAATATGACGTCATCTGTATCATGGGCGAATAATAACAGCAAAAAGTAGCTCTTCAGGTAAATGCTGGGAATAGACTGACTAAGCAACAAATGTGGAGAAGAAAAAGAAAAGAAACCCTGGATTTGGCACAAAAACAAGTGAGCGATCCCCGTACGAGTTGCTGCTGTCAAGGTGACAGTGGTGTTAGGCTGTATGAACAGGAACGTGGCAGGCAGCACTGGGACTTCATCCAGGCTCCTTCGGCCTCGGTCACGCCTTCCTTCCGTCCAGTTTTGGTTTCTCATTGGAGGAGTTGTTGTATCTCAGGCTGACATTAAAAAGAAAGGAAAATGGGCATTGGCATCGAGCCTTCGAAAGGCAAGACTACAGGATGACTTCTTACCACCTGTGGCCCTAACAGAGATACATGGATTTCTATTTCAGCAACAGGAAGTCTCGTTTGATAACAGAATAAATTGAGCGTAAGAGCAATTAAACACTGAGACCTTGACCACAGGGTGTCACCTTTGAAGTATAGGACTTAAGCAAGCTCCGTTGCTTACAGAGCACGGTTCACTTTTTATCTTGTATTAAAATTTTTGTGTGCATATCATATCTCCCTGGGTGTCTGACCTTCTTTGGATCCCCCACAGCACTTAACTAGGTGACTTGCTTGTAGTAAATATTCAAATAGTGTTAAGCGAGGAGGGGGGACAGGAGAACAAGCTGGGGCAAAGCTGTACGGCCATCATTGTAGGGGAGATAGAAGAGCATAGCACCCCAAGACATGTTACAGGCCTACAACAAGGCCAGGCAAAGAACAGTTGGGAGAATTGTATCAACAAAGTAAAGGAGAGCATTGCACTGGAAGATTATGATGAGGGGTAGAGAGTGGCTTTTCATAGCAGTTCGTACATTCATTCCTCCACCCCCACCCAGCCCTCCACCAGGAATAGGCAATGGGAACCTTGAAGACACCAGCAAAGAAGATGGGAAAGGAGAGGAAGGAAAAGACGTTCGTTCCCAGAAGGTAGAAAGCAGAGGAAAGAAAGAAGCCTGTCATTTCTGCCAGGAGAGATGGATACAGAAAGGAATGTTTCATGAGAAATTTCTTAGGAAGGTCCATTATAAAAGCAATCTCACAGGTCCATGCAAAGCAATATAGTTTAAGTGAATATGCCCAGTGCCCTGGGTCAGGGCGGGGGTGGCAGGGGGAGTGAAATGTCATCGGCTATGGAGAGAAAACTATTAAGGGGCTGAGGGAAAGGAAGAAAGAGGTTCTGCCTGCAGATATGAGTTAACCCCTTCACTTCTGTATCTATCCTCTCCTAGTGAGCAGCTTCTAGGCAAGATCTTTTGCCTCATGCTAAAACTGTACAGTCTGTGAATTTCTTTATAAGAAAATTTTTTCTTAAGAGCCTTTAAAAAAATTCCCTTTCAATTGCTTGAACTGTTGCCTCTCAAATGAGTAGATTTTCTTTGAGTTTGAGTTGAGCTTCTGTAGGAGGTAAGTGGCTGTGTGTGTGTGTGTGTGTGTGTGTGTGTGTGTGTGTATGCACATTGGGACAGTGCACAGGGCACTTCCCACATACCTCTCTTCCCCCTAGAGAATCCCTCCAAGGTAGAAGAAGCTGTTCTCAGCCACTGCAGACTATAAAGTCTGGAACAGATCATGTGGCCTGGTCTCCTACCTCCATGAAGTAGTTATTTTTTTAATCCTATTTTATTAATAACGGACCACCCTGTGGTGGGAGCTATTCCTTTCTACTGCACTGACCTCCGTCGAACCTTCCCAGCCCAGAATCTCTTTGGTGAAAAATTAAACAAGGTTTCCAGAAATGAAGGATGCTCTGAGTAATTTGAGAGTGGCCCAGACTTTGGTTTCCCCTGAAACGTCATGTGTGTGACACCTGCTACTTTGCTGAAGGGTGATCCGCCCAGGTGTCCTTGGTGCCAGTAAATGACCATTAATTTAGCTCTCAGAGACGGCAGTTCTGCAAGCTGGACTCTGCGTACAGGGAAAGCACTCTGAGTACGCCTGTCAGCGTCTGCATGAGAGAAACACTGCTCACGAGTTACCTTTCAGTATGTTTTTCTATTAGACCTCGGTGGTTCCTTGGAAGCTGTTGCCTAGTCCAGCCTGCTCTCATCTCCTGGCTCACTTCTCTCCCTGCCTCTCACATGCATCCAATTCTCCCTTTTGTTGATCTTTGTCACTCTTTCCGTCCCCTACTGGTGTCTGACCACATCCAAGATTGACTTTCTCTTCACTCTTGTCATATCAGCACCCTGCTAGGTGGCATAAGTTGTGACACCCATGAGCTTTTACTGTCACAAACTGAGGATGACAACTACTTCCCAAATGTGTTTAGTGATGACAAGAGGCCAGCCAAGAGTAGCCACGATTTCTCTCTCCCTTTCTTTACAGCCAGGAAAATAGCTTGGCAGATGGATGGCTTTTAGATAACTGTCTATTAGCGTGCTTTTAGTACATGACTGCCAGCATATTAGCAAATCACTAAACTCTTGCTCTCTTCTATGGAGGGTAAGGTGTGTGTGTGTGTGTGTGTGTGTGTGTGAGAGAGAGAGAGACAGAGAGAGAGACAGAGACAGAGACAGACAGAGACAGAGAGAAACTGTTCTGAAAGAACAACAGAATTCTTTTCAGGCTACTCTATCTTATGAGCTTGCTCTGACTATGCCAAAACTACATTTGCCTTGGGCAATCGAGAGGTGAAATGTATTCCCAAGGTCAAATGAGTCCCTAAGGCAACTGTATTGGTTTTCTATCGCTGCTGTATCAAATAACCGCACACACACACGGTGGCTTGAAACAGAGCAAACTTGTTATCTACCATTCTGGAGAAGTCCAACACACAGGGTTAAAATCAAGATGTGGGCAGAGCCACATTCCTCTCTGGAGGAAGGTTCTAGGGGAGAATCCCTTTCTTTGCCTTTCCAGCTTTTAGAGGCTGCCACGTTCCTGGACTCCTGGTCCCCTTCCTCTGCCTTCAGCGCCAACCCCACTGTATCACTGGCCATCCTATAGTAATTTCTCCATCTCAGTGCCTTTGACTTAATCACATCTGCAAAGTCCCTTTTGCCATGTAAGGTAACATTCACAAATTCTGGGGATTAGGACACAAATGTCTCTGGGAGGAGCGTTATGTGCCTGCCACAGCAAGCCCCTGGATTTTTTGAAGGGCAAAAAATGAAATGGGCAAAATCTGGTAGAAAGGAGAATAGCTAAGTGCCTCAATATATGTTTCTATCTCAGCTCTGGAGCAATAAACTCATGCCAAATCAGTGAGTATTTTATTAAGGCCTCTCATGAGAAGGCAACGTATCTCTTCTTATGAGTATCTCATGGACTTTACATAGTCGATATATGTTGAGTGGCGATATACATAATCAAAAAGATAAGTAAATGTTTATGTTCATCATGATATATGGAAATAGTTAACTTTGAAGTTCATTAGACTACACTTTATAAATTATGACCCTGATGACAGCACAGTATTTAAGCAGGAAAACAACCAACATTTTTTAGTTAGTTGAAAAAGTGAAGCATTTAACTAGACTCAGCTTCTTTACGTTGAGCACAAGAGTAGCTGATGTTGAGCGAATTATTTAAATGCTCTGTGCTTCTGTGGCCTCGTTTGTGGCGCGAAGCTGCCGATCTCAAAGATGACTTTCATTCATCAAAGAGGCCCTTGGTGTGTGAAGTTGATTGCTTCTCCTGCTATTTACCAAAAGAATCCTCTTAACCTTCCATTGCGAAGATCTGAGTTGTTCTATTCATTGGACAGAAAGCCAGTCCCGTAAGCAGGCCGGTGCCCTGGCACCAATCTGTTCGTTTCTTCTTAGAGATAAAAGAACACATTCATAACGCAGGCCAAGACGAGTGTCATCTCCAGAGTCAACAACACGCCATCCTCAGGGGCTAGAATTTGGATGCTTTCCAAGCTGTCGCTGACCAGGCTCCCTTGTCCAGCTTGGCTGATGAGATCACAGCCAGAGGACCGTGGGTGCAGACGGGGCACACTGTTGCAACACGGTCCTAGGCAGACTGTCACTCTCATTTCACCAAGGGGATGCGTAAACACCAAGCACGCTCTATAACCCAGCATATCACTGATCGGCAGTCTCTCTTCTTCCCTTTGCCTTTGCTTTGCATTCTTATATCATGCATCTTTTCCTGGGGAAAAAGAAAAAGAGGGTGGGGAGGGGGATAAAAGTTTCTCAGATTTGATTTCTCAGTGGGAACTGTTTGCTTTGGAAGCCACCTACACCAATGCTAATTGAGAACAGAGCTCAGAATGAGGGCCTGAGAACTGCCCCCAGAGGAACTTTTTGGTGGGCTGATTGCAGCTGATCTCTTCGAAAATGGATTGTGTGTGCAAGTGATACCATGATTGACTGTTTTCCAAAAGGCTGAGCACGTGGACCAGTTCTCTACCTTAGAATAATGATTTGTAATAAATCATATAACATCTTCGTCATGAAAGCTACTGGGGATCCTAGCCCCCTACTACCCGGTAATCATATTCTGGAAATCTCCAAGCAATCAGTGCCCTTTACCATCTAAACATGATGGGCCTCTATTAGGGAGATTACAGTAAAAAATAACAATCAGCTCTCTGAAGATCCTATGCAGAGGGGAAGGGTGGGGAGGAGTAGATTTGGCAGAGGACAAGCCCAGACTTTCGTCACTGGGACAGACCAAAGTGTTAACACAAAGGGAGAACACGGGAGCATCCTGTGCAGGGCTTTCAGCCTCAGATAACATGGCAGCTCGGGGGGCCCGGCCCCCGCCCTGACAGCCCCGAGGGTCTCAGCACCTCCAGCGCCTGCCTCCCCTTCCGGCTGCGGACATGCTTGGGGGGTCCGGACTGCTGGGAAGACGCAGCCTGGCCGCGCTATCCCAGTGAGTGCTCACTTCGCCTCTGGTTTAACTTTCTCTTCCTCTCAATCTCTCTCTCTCTCTCTCTCTCTCTCTCTCTCTCTCTCTCTCTCTCTCTTCTCTCTCTCTTTTTTTTCTTTCTTTTTGTGTTTTTTTTTACAAAGAAATTGTTGTAAAAGGAATATATATATATATATATATATGTATGTATATATACACATATATATATATTTTAAACTGTGGGAATGGGAGGGGAGAGGAGAAATCAGCAGGCGAAGGATGGCAGCGAGTTTGTAAGTTTCAAACCCGTATGAGACTTTCTGATCTAAAGGTCGTGGCTGTTCTGATATGGTTTTCTTCGTTTTCTTTTTCCTGGTGGTTTATAGACTACTTGCAGAGGGTGATGATACCCAGGAACCAGATTTCTCTACTCCAGATACCAATCCACAAAGCACTGTGTGTCTAAAGATCTGCTGTTAATTTAGACCTGAGCCCTCTGCTCAGAAGAATCCATTCGCAGGACTCAGATTTTGGCTAAAGCACACATTGCCCAATCCTTAAAGTCAACAGCCCAAAGCCCTTAATATACTGACCATCTGGCTGTGACAGAACAAGCCTGAGAGCACATGCTGTTGATCAGGGAATTGCTCAGATAACAGGCTCCAAGGTTTAGGATAATGAAATCCTGAATGTTAGAACTGGAAAGGGCCCCGGGGTTTGCCTGCTGCCATGTTCTCCTTCTGTAGACAGGGAAACAGAACCCGGAGCGATAACTCTACTTACCCCTTTGGGGTAACAGTCCAGTGTCATTGTTCCCGCAGGCAAAGGGCCCTCTCCTTGCTGGCGCTTACGAAGTTTGGGAAACTTACTGGGTCTCAGGAACAGGTACCAGGCAAGGATAAGAACGCCAAGGGGCCTTTCAGTAAATCTCCCCGTTTTGAGTCTTGGCGCTGATTCAGCACGACAATTGTTGTTCCAGCTGTTCCAGCATTTGTGCAATAGTTAGTCAGACGGAGGAACTCATCCGGGTCCCAAAAATGAGACCACATCCACCATGTTAGCCTATCTCTTGGAGAGCCAGTTTCTGTTAAGTATGGGCACTCAAGTGCGAGAGCTCAAAGGGACCCTAAAGGTTATCTATACGGCCCAGTGGTTATCAAACTACTTGGTTGTTTTGTTTGTTTGTTCGTTTTTGTTTTTTTTTTTTTAAAGAAGTTTAATGTTGCAAGGAATTCTATTATCTCAGGAGATGTTCTGTTCAATAGGTGGTTTAGGATCTAGAGCTCATCCCCAGGCTACTACTCCGCAGGCACACCCACCGCTCTCCCCACCCCTCCCACCCCATGCCACCAAACATCCTTGGAATCCTAGGTCTCCACGGAACAGTCCAGAAGCCATTGATCTTATTTAATGCCTTCACTTGATGAAGGAACTGAGGCGCATGACAGCTGGTCACAAAACAGCCTAGAATGCTGGGAAAAGAGCCCAGTCTCTCTCTCTCTCTCTCTCTCTCTCTCTCTCTCTCTCTCTCTCTCTCTCTCTCTCTCTCTGTCTCTCTCGTGTGTATCTCTCTCAACCCCTGGTTCTGAGCTTTTCCCCATTCTATCACGCCTGTGCTTCTATCAATTTACTTTCTTCATGTCTCCCTCACTCTTCTCCACTCACTCTGTCATTTCCTGAATTTCAACCATTATTGCCTCCCACCTGGGTGGTTGTAGTTGCCTCCCACCTGATCCCAGACTCAGTCCCTCTTCCCTTCCAGATCCCCTCCCCCACACCTTTGAGGATAGAGCCCACTCTCCTTAATAGGGTAGCAAAGTACTCCACAGTCCCCCTTTAAGACTCCTTCCCATTCTGACCTGCCCCTCCTCTGGCCTAATCAGATCATTCACTGTTCCCCAAACTCATCACCTACAGGCCACCTTCATTCCTTGGCTCACTCAGTTCCCTACACGGGAAACACCCCATGGCTTCAGTTTGCTCATCTGAAACGGAGGCATTAAACAAGATTAGGTTGCCAAACTGTTACGTGGAGACCTAGGATTCCAAGGATGTTTTGGTGGCATGGGTAGGGTGGGGTGGGAGAGGGGTGGGGTGGGGTGAAGGATGGGGTGTCACCAGGGAATGTGGTAGGGGTGAGAAGTTCTACCTCATCTGTTTCTGACTTCTTTCTTGTCCTTCAAGGCCCTGATCAAATGCTACCTTCCTCCACAAGCCTTTCTCAGTTTCTCTTTTCTCTCCTTGCTAACTAACAACACTTGTCTATCCTCCCATTGTTCCTCTTGTACTAAAGTTAGTGGTGAGCCTGCCTGTCCTCCTCATAATAGATGGTCATTCATTTGCTGGTAGGAACCATTTTGAATCTTTGAACCTTCAGCTTCCAGCATGGTGCTGATGCTCAAAAAATATATTCTTTAAGTTTCCCGTTATTGGATAAACGGAACTCAGCCCATCTAAGTTCACACTTTTCATTTGAGTCATTCAAACATGTAAAACCTCTACACTTTTTGATTTGGAAGAAGTGTTAGGTTAGATGCCAAAACAGGTGCTCGCCAAAATGAATTCTAAATTCCTTTGCATTTGCATCAGATAATTATCAGTTTTATCACCTACAGAGCAAGGTTGGCAGTGCCTTTTTAATGAGGCGCATTAAAATTCCTGAACCTCGAGACCCACACAGAGCCATGTTATTTTCCAGGGTAGGTGTGAATGGCTATTCAGTTCTTCAGAGTTCAAGGTGCTGCCTAATTTGCTCCCAGTAAGATTATTGAGAGGTTCTGTCACTTGCAGTCTAATATTTTCACTATGACTTTTCTCATTTTTCCAAATCATTAGTAAAGTCTACTTGAGTCAGGATTTCAGGTTTTCTTGTAAATATTCATGCTTTAGCCCATTAATGGTTACATTTCTCATAAAGAAGTATGCTTTGATATATCCTGAGGATGAAAACGTTTTGGTTTTGTGTCACATTTGAAAACAAACGTGGAAGAGTGTATAAATTTTAAAACCATGAATCAAAGAAACATAGGAATTTATTTTGTTCATCCCACTGTTTTCTGAGGACACTGTAAGTTAAAAATATAGCGGGGAAATAAATGAGTGGCATAATTATGTATGATTCAGCAGAAATGACAGAAGAAATGTACGTAAAAATGTTCGGGTTTGTAAAAAGCATAGGAATAGCTGGTTTATCCAGTCATGATGGGGGATGCAGCATGACAGTTTTAATGCATGCTAAATTTTGTAAACAGAAAAACCAAAAAAAGAAAAGCAAAATTAATAGAAACTCTCCCTTCTTTAAAATAGACATTGCAACACATTTGAAACACTTTTTGATTGCTGAGAATTGTCACTATGAATATAGTTGTTTTAAATCGTGCTGCAAAACATGCCCGATAAATGGGTGTGATTATTATGTGATGTCCTCTGCCTTCTTATTTATGTCTTTTGATCTCTTCTAATTGCTGGTAAACCACGCACCTCTGGTGGTCCTACTCTCTAGTCTGCTGTGGACAGCCATGTCAGCAAAACCCTGCCTGTTAGATTTGTGTTCAAAGTAAAAGTCATAAATAGTCCAGGTGGAGGGACAGAGAAGGCGCTTCTCTCCTACAAAGTCAAAGTCACGTGCTTTTGGGGACTGTTGGTTTGTATATTGAACTGGCCATTTTTGCTCACTTTTGGGTTTTGAGATTGGTTTTAAATGTTTGACTTTTCTGGACCCCTTATCTGGCTAAGGATAAAATTGCTTCTTGCTGTTTATGGCTGAAAAATAGAAAAGCATGACAGAGGAAAGGGGTAATTACGCTTTGCATCCATTGGGCCCTCTGTAAACATTACTGCTGTATTGCTTCTGCATTGGTGACTACAGCCAACACCAATCCGTATGGAGGTGGTCTCGACTTCCTGCATGTGTTTTTCTGGCTACCTGGCCACAGTCACACTGGCTAGGTACTTGGTGGCCCCAAGTCTTTCTTTCTCTCCTCTTTGATGCTATTTGTATTGTGCATTTCTCTTTCCTTCTCCTTATCTTTGAACTATTCCTAGTCTTGAAATGAGTCCTCACTTCCTGCTGCTTCTCACATCCCTCCCAGTCCCATCAAAATGGTCTTCCAGAGGCAGATCTAACAGCAACAAGACAAATAGGGAATGAAGAGATGCTCCTCTGCCATCTGGAGGCTATTTTTCTCCTGGCCATCCTAACTGGACCAGTGAGGTTGTGTTTTTCCCATAAAAACGCATCTTCAGTTGTGTGTACTCTAGCTCCAGATATATCTTGCATTTGAAAAGGTGGTTGGTTGTTAGCTGGCCTGAGGTCTCAGCTGCCCTGTATCATGATGACTGAAGTTCCAAAAGCTAATGTGCAAATTAAGGTTTTGGAAACAAACTTGTCATAAATGTTGGACTGCCTGGATTCATGTCCAAGCCTAACTGAATTTTTTAAGAGGAGCCTTAAAAAAATCTGTAAACCTCATTCATCGCTGTGAATTCATTGAACAAATATTCATAGAGAGTTTCCTGTGCAAGTTAGCGCTGCTGGCCAACCCCTAAGAACATGAAAAAGACAAAGCTCTGGCTTCAAGCTTATCTTCCGCCCTCCCCCACACCCACCACCCAACACCCCCAGGTCCATTTAGGGCTGTGGCTGCTCTCGGGGACCCTGTACAGCCACCTGACCAGCATCAGCTGCATCAGAGCTTTCCTGTTTTCCATTCTTCTCTGGTCCTCTGAAAGAAATACAAGTTCCTTTTAACTTCTTCTTAAGTTAAAATACCCTTAAGTTTAATAAATACATGTGTATATGTGTGTGTGTATGTGCGTATATATACACATATACATATTCAAAACAAATACTCCACAAAACAGTGCCCATTCTCCCTGTGTACAATGCCTTCTGACATTAAGTTCTATTTCAAATTTTGTTTCAGCTTTATCGTTGAAGTGTACAATGTGATAATTTGATATATTTGAAAGGATTCCCACCATCGAGTTAATTAACACAACTATCACCTTTTTCTCTCTTTTGCTGAGAACACTTAAGTTCTACTCTCAGCATATTTTGGTTATATGAATACAGTATTATCAACTATTGTCACCATGTTATACATTAGATCCTTCGACTTTGTCTTATAACTGCAAGTTTGAACCCTTTTGCCAGCCTCTCCCTATTTCCCCCCACCCCAAGTCCTTGACAACCACCATTCAAGTTTAACTTTTCTATGTTTAATTCCATACGGTGATACCACACAGTATTTGTTTTTCTCTGTTCGGCTTTTTTTCACTTGGCATAATGCCCTCCAGATTCATCCACATTGCAAATGGCAGAATTTCCTTCTTTTTAAAGGCTGAATAATATTAACTATGTGTATTATATATGTATCTATAAATGTATATATTTTTTTTATTATTCATCAATGGATGCTTAGGTTGTTTTTTTGTTTGTTTTTTGTTTTATAAATAATGCTACAATAACATGGGATTACAGGTATCTCTTTGAGAGAGTGATTTAGTTTCCTGCTTTCTGATGTTTTCTATACTTACTTATCTTATTTAAAAAATGGTGGTCATAACCTACTAAATATATTTCAGGAGATGCAAACTGAAGTTTGAAAACCATCGAACGTATTAAATAATTTTGGATCCCCGGCCCCTGCCTTCAGAGCAGCTTAGGAAGCTCTGCTGGCTGGTGCCCGCACTGGATGCCTGCTGCAGGGGTCAGCGTGGAGATTTAAGGAGAGAGGCTTTGGGGGCAGGAATCAGAGACTCTGGAGTCTGGTCCAGCTCCTGCAATAATCAGCATTTCATCTCTGTTTAAAATGGAGAGGCTCATGCCTACTCATCATTAACTTGCAGGGCGGCAAAGCCGTCCATTAAAATGACATACATTAAAGTATAAGAGAAAATGTTACGTACAGGACTAATGCATATCATTATTAAATAGCCTTATTTTTTCCCAATCAAAATTTAATATCAGAGAGACCACTTGGAGAGACCATTTGTTTTCATAGGGTTGGGAAGAGGGCCTCGCATGGGCTGTGTTATGCAACTTCACAAATGAAGATCTCACAGAGGCATTTGTGTGTGATGTCGTAACTGGGTTTGTATTTAACAAGCTCAGCCAGGTCATCCTCGCTCCTCTGCCCTTAAATACTTTTTCTGGTTATAAAATCAAGGAAGCAACTAGGTGGTCGGTTTTTAACTCGTGAGCCAACTTGCAAAGGAGCGCGCTCTGCCTGATAGTATCTGCTCTCGCCCACTGGGTTTATAAACACTAATTTCCACTGTTTTAATTTCCACTTCTTTTTATTAAAAACAACTGACATTAAACAAAGCAATTAGTAAAGGAGAGACTTTTATTAAGAAGGGTTTAAAACAGTATGATTACTTTTCTCATTGATTTTCGCCTTTTTCTTTTTAACTTTATTGCAAACCTCACGTCATGCAGACATTGATTGGAACGTTTTTGTTCAAATCCTGATCTTCCTACTTAGGGCCTAGTATTTTAGTCTGATATTCTAGGCTGATGTATTTCTACTTAGGATCTAACTCACACGAGACATTCATTGGTCTCTCAGATGTTAGTTATGCCTGCTGCATTAGCATTTCGTTTCTTTTCTTTACCTTTCCGTGACCACTGTCTGATCCTTACAGGAATGTTTACACATCTTATCTAGAATTTGATTCTCCAAATCACTCTACCTTTCCCTTTGTATGTAACAGAGGTAAAAGAAAATAATAATATGATAAAATAAGGACTATATCTTCACCCTAAAGAGAAGGAAATAAATTTGCAATGTTTGTTCTTTAAAGAGTAAAAATATTCTTCACACAGATAAACCACATGTTATCGGAGGCCACAGCTCGTAACTACTCTGCATAGTTTCCAGAAAAAAAAAAAAGCACGTAAAATGTAAGCAGTTATAAAAACCTTGCTTTAATGTGACTTCACGACACTTGTAGCTTTTGTGTAGATCATTTCCACCGCTATTTAATAAATTGTTATGATACGCCTAGAAATGTAATAGAAAAATGTTGTGTTCACACAACTTTTTAGTGCGTGAGTGAGGCCCAGTAGCATTAGCTACACTGAACTTTTGGAGTAGAAGGGGTGGCTTTAAGGAGGAGCCTAAGGCGCACTCACCTCTGCCATGTTCAGGGAGCCCTTCGAGAGTGAAGTACTGGTTGGGAAAAGCATCTCAACACCTCTCCTGTTGGCCAGACCCACCTTTCATAGCCCTAAATGGGCACATTCTTGACAGATGAGAAACACCTAGATATCCCAACTCCCACATCTCCTCCCCACATCCCCTCACATCGTCTTCCTTCTGTGTGGAGCTGTTGTGTCCAAATGTCACCTTTTCATAAGGACGCTAGTTATACTGGGTTAGGCCTCACCCTACTGACCTCATCTTAACTTGATCACACTTGTAAATAATCTTATTTTCAAATAAGTACTGGAGGACACGCTCTAACCCATAATAGGAGTATACAGACTTCCTAGAAGCAAATGCAACAAGCCTGGCCCTCACCTCTGCATTTTGAAGTTTGCCATCTTCTCCACAAATTGGGCAAACCTTATACATCCTAGAGAGGCCTAATGCAAAAATGATATTCTGATGTCAATCAGATGCATAGCAAACACTTCCTGATCACAATAGGGCAAACCTCGTGAGGCTCATGCATAAGCAGGAGCTTTTTCTTTTAACCTCACCCAGTAAAGGGTATATGTACAGTCTCCACTCACCGCAAGGGAAACAGCCTTGAAGTCACAGATTGTACCATCCCAGCTCTAGAAGGAGTTAGTATCAGGGGAAAGATTTGTTTTCTGCTTCCTCTCCCACCCTCATATACATTTAAAAACTGCTAACCTTCCTTAAACATTAAATTTGACCCAGAGAAGTATGACAAGTCTGTCTCTCCTGGATCTGGAGATTTATGGGCTGGGAGGGAGGTCCTGTAAAACATTCCCTCCACCCAGGGAATGAAGGCACTGTTACCCAGCTGCCCCCGGGAGCCTAAGATGGCTCGAGTTTTATGGGGCCACCTCAGAGCTATAGGTAAATCTCTGAGCAAAATCCCCAGATACCAGAGGAGCAAAAGGAACATAACCAAGGTGAAAACGGAGCATATGAGAGGATAAAGGTACAAGTTTCAACAGAAGGCGTCTTCATAAATCGGATGGGCTGTTGTAATGAACCACACACCCAAATAAGCTGTAGAAGGTGCTAGAAACTGTCAAAAAAAAAAAAAGCAGCACTTTATTTAAAAAGTGGAACCATTCTATCCTCAAATTGAATACTGTACTAGATTCTGAAGGCTTCCGTAACAAAGAATTACGTACTGGGCATCTTAATGTGACAGGCAGGGTTGTTCCGCCTGAGAGCTGTGAGGAGAATCTGTCCCATGCCTCGCTCTTAGCTTCTGGTGGTTCGCTGGCATCTTTGGTGGTTTTGCATGTAGATTCGTCACTCCAGTCCTCTGCCTTCACATGACATTTTCTCTGTGTTTCTTTACAGAGTGTACCCTCCATGTATGTCTGTTTCTGTGTCCAAATTTCCCCCTATCTATAAGGACACCAGTCATATTGAAAGAGGGCCCACCCTAGTGACCATATTCTAACTTTATTACTTCTACAAAGGCCTTATTTCCAGATAAGATTACATTCTGCGGTCCTAGGGGTTAGGTTGTCAACGTATCATTTGTAGAGGACACACTTCAACCCATAACAAGTATTTAAAGATTTATGATACTTTTACATCACATTTCATAGTTGAATTCATAAGCAATAAGTGGAATAATTTTCTAGTACAATTAGAATGCCAGCTAGCTGAAAGATATTGGGACAGTGGGGACATCTGGATCTTCCACTGACAAGCAGTCTGTTCAAAGCCATCGCAGTGAGAGTCGGACCAACCTCCATGCATAGAGCTCTGATCCACTGATTCTTCACTGAGTCTGGATGTTAAGCCAGCCCTCCCCGCCAAAAAAAAAGGAATAGAAAAGGAGATTATCCTCCTATAGTAGGACACGTGCATTTCCTGGCATAGGAAGAAAAAAACTGATGATAGATTTCCATCTACTTTTTAATGAGCGGTGACATGGATTAAGAGAGAGACAGAGAAAATGAGAGATAAAAAAAGAAATTGCATTTTTGAGACATTTTTAGCCACAACTCTCTCCCACCACCCACAGTTCCTCAAAAGAGAAAAACAGAAGAGGTACTCAACAGAGGGAGAATAAGAGGATCTGAACAAAAGATAAGCATTTCCTCTACATTTATTATGCATTTCTCAGGCTTCTCTGGTGTTAGTATTTTCAAGAAAAGATGTTTAAGATCCTTGAGTCAGAAAAATCTTTCTGCCCCGTTTCTCCCCTTTATGCTCAGAAATAGCAGCGTAGCTTGGGAGACGTATAAGCACGGAACTTATTTTTCGTCTGACGATGTTGATGATTGGGAGGAGAAGATTATCACTATTGTAAAAGCAGACCAATGATGAAGACTCATGCAGTGCTCACTATGAGCCAACTACTGTTCCAGGCACTTCACAAATACTAGTTCATTTAATCAATCCTTCAGCAACGTCACAAGTTGAGTACCATGACCTCCATTTTGTAGACGAGGAAAAAGGAGGCCAGAGAGGTTGATCACCCCCACCTCCTCCCTGCCTCTGCGTGTGTGTGTGCGTGTGTGTGTGTGTGTGTGTGTGTGTGAGAGAGAGAGAGAGAGAGAGAGAGAGAGAGAGAGAGAGAGAGAGAGAGAGAATATGACTGACTCCTGGCTCTCGGCCTGCTCCAGCCTGGCTCCTGGTAGCTCCCTCGTTGTCTCCAGCTTAACACTTAGCGGATGTTACCCCTGCCTGTGCGTTCACAGCTCTAACCTTTGGTCTGTGAGTGGGAGAATCTGGCAGCAAGAACAATTATGACATCAGATCCTGCCTGATGAGCAAGCCTCCCCTCCCCGAGGAACAGGGTCAGAGAGGACGAGAGACGTGGTCTGGGGGTCTTTGAACTTTCATGACTCATTACCTTAAACAACCAGCCCAGCAGACTAAATACTGCTTTAAGGGCCCTACAAAGAGGAGCGAGTATACATCTCTTCCCCCGGAGGGAGACCTGGACTTCTATAAAGCCAGCACCTCTTCTCACTTCCTGATTAAGAATATCACATGACTTTCCTATGCAGATTAAAAGAAAATAGACTTCTCCATATCTTAATGTCTAAATTCTGTCAAAGTCGGAGAACTGAGACCTGGGAAGAAATGGACATGCTATGTTGCAGTGGCGCAAACTACCTAGACTTTGGAGTCAGCCAGATGGTAGCTAAAATGCTCTGTGTGTAATCCTGGGCAGCGACTCGACTTCTCTATACTGGGTTTGCTCAGTTCACTCATGTTTATTCAATGCTATTGTAAGGACTGGGTGAGATGCATCCTGTCCATCGCCTGATACTTAAGAAGTGCTGTACAAATGGGAGCTATCACTATTAAACTCCCTCGCCCTTTTAAACAGTTTATTTGCTTCATTCGTTCAAAGTCAAATTTGACTTGTTTAGTACACGCCTCTTTTTTTTGATCGCCAGTGTTACTGTTTATTTTTAATAGACAATGGCAGCTATGTCTGACTTTTTAGCTTTAGAAACGTTACCTACAACTTTAATAAGGAGTCAAATTTAGCAGAGTTGGCTGTGAGCAGTAGCCTAACCTCAGAGGGGCAGAGTGGATCCTGGAGCCTCCTGCAGTCTCCCAAGGGCAGTCTCCCAAGGGCCCAAGCACCCTTTTTTGAGGTCCCTGGTGGGGGAAGTTGGAGACTTAAATTCTCTCTGGTAGGTTCAGAGCTCGTCATCTGAGCAGAACCACGATATTAAGACATCCTTGAGATGGAAGAGAGCACCAATCAGAAAAGCTCAAAACTATAGTGATACTCTAGCTATGAGTGCAAATCACCCGACTCCACTGAGCCTATCTCCTCAACTGTGAAGTAGGAATGATAAAAGAGCATACCCAGGATGGAAGTGTTTTGTAAATTCTAGAAAGAATTGCAATCTATTATTGCTTGGGTGGATGTGAGTTCATGAGTTGGCTCCAAAAACAGCTTAGCCACTCAACAGGATGGGATTTACAGGACAGCTCTGCTGACACAGATCGTAATGGTAGACGTTTCATTTTGATTTGGAAGCTACTCCAGTATCATAGAAAAAAAAAGCCTGGTGTCTGGTGTACATGGTGGTACACTGTGATTAAAGGGACAAGTTGGAAAGCTGAGCTGAGGGTCAAAGAGTGAAGAGGAGACCCCTGTAGATAGATGAGAAGCAGAAAGACAGATGGGGACAGGGCTTTTATTTTGCTCCAGATTAAAAATAAAATAAAATAAAAAATAAAAGGCAGATGACACCTCTAGGCTCAGGTCTGAGTCTCCAACCAGAACAGACCACCCAAGCCTAGGATCCCTTGGAGGGAAGACCAGGTACTCACTGACTACCTGTATTCAACCCCCAGAAGCATTCAACTTACAATTTCCTTGACTGCACTTCTAAGTCAAAAACACCCTTCCAAAAATTGCATTTAAAAAAAAATTAGGATTGTATTTTTTTGGTTTGGCCTTTAAAAAAGAAATTTTTGTTTAAATCCCAAACCATAATTGTGGCCTACCAAGATGGATTCTGCTCCATACAGAGAGGATTTGATTTTTCCAGTCTCCTCCCTCAGTGGCTGTTACCCTCTTCTCGTTTTTGATGAGCTACACATGTTGTGGAAGCCACTGCTGGGCCTCAGACACGAGCAGACTCTCTTGCCACTGCCAGTGTCCTAATAAGGGAATGAACTAACTCCTGTTGGTGAAGTAAGAGGAGCCAGGCCGTGGAGAATATTTTTGCTGATTGAGGAGGATAAGGTGTGGTTTGGCAGGTACCTCGTTGGTTTGGCTGGCTCCCGACCTTGTTTTTTTTTTTTTCTTTTTTTTTCTCTCTCTTTTTACAGTTCAAATTCTGTAAAACAGACTCTACGAGTTGCTTTCTCATAGATCTTTAGCTGAGATTTGAGAATAGCATTCTCACACTGATCATCATCTATGATGGGGGAAAGATAGGAATTGGGAGTTATGGGATGTTTTCGTCATAAAAGGAGATTGGGGTGAGAGGTTCAATCCTCCCAGTCACCAGGCCTGGTACTCTAAGGGGCGCCACCAGCCAATGAAGGTGGTGTCAGAGTCCGTCAGAGTTTGTCATGGAGAGAACAAGGGATATGCCACACACTGTATTGAACCAATGTTAAATGGATTAAAAAAATTTTATCTGCACAACAATATTAGGTAACACCAACTTTCTGCTTATTCCTATTGGTATACCTCAATTTAAAAAATAAAAGAAGAGAAGCAAAATGAGCCTGATGTTCGGGATCATAAGAATGAGGGGCTTCATCTATTTTCATTCCGATCTCTAGATGCTTGCCCATAACTCCTCTCTGCACTCGGTTTTCTGAATGACTCCATACTGCCTTTGGCATAACTGCCTCTGGCCCCGACCGTTCATAAGTCACTCATTATGAATCAGTGTTTCTCAACCTGGCTGGCTGTAGACTGGAATCACTTGGGGTGCTTTAATGCCTGGATCATACCCCCAGCGGGTCTGGTTTAATTGGTTTGAGGCACAGGCGAGGCAGAGGGATTTTTAAAAGCTCCCCCAGGGTGATTCCTCTGTGCAGCTGAGGCTGAGAACCACTGTTCTAAATGCATCCCCTATTGTGTCATCGAGCTCCCAGCTGGCAGGGCCAGGCTCTATTTCTGTCTGACGTTTTGAAACCTTTAAAAAACGTACACTATCTATACGAAACGAGTTAGACAGG
Organism: Macroglossus sobrinus; assembly: GCA_004027375.1. NCBI lineage: Eukaryota > Metazoa > Chordata > Mammalia > Chiroptera > Pteropodidae > Macroglossus > Macroglossus sobrinus. The sequence goes on along the minus strand of PVKZ01001220.1, from coordinate 390,678 downwards.
TTTTTCTTTTCAGGTTGGTAGTTTCAACTCAGTTACTTTAAACCTAACAGTAGTGAATTGTGCTTTTAACCCAAATCAACTTCTAAAGACATGGGTGTTGTGTCAGTTTTATTTCCTATGCATGTAGGGAGTGAAATTCTCAGCCAAGTAATCGGAAAAAAGTGCATCCATTTCAAAGTCATAAATAGTAAAAATATATTTGTTTTCTCTGTGTTCGTGCAAGCTATTGATCTTAATATTTAATGTAATTAATAAATACTTTTCTTTTAATATTAAGCCAACTTCACATCCTGAAATTGTGAAATTGCTCTCTGTAGCAAGGATAAGATGATACCACTGAGAAATTTTTTTTAAACATTTTTAACCATCCACCTTCAAAAATAAGAGGATCTGAGAGTACAATACCAGCACAAGGGAAAGTTTTGAATTTTGAAAGAGTCATGGACTAATTAGATGTCCAGAACAACTCATTCCTCTCAACTTCCTTACTGGAAATTTTATAATCAAAGAAGGAGCATCACTCAGAAATTCAGGAGAGCAAATCACCTGTGCTAGGAATATAAATTAGAAAATCATCACCTTAAAATCAGCTTACAAGTTATAAGCATAGGTGGGATTACCCAAGGCGAGTATGTTGAGTAAGAAAAGAATAGAGCTGAGGAAGAAACCCAACAGAAGATACAAAGGAAACTACAAAGTAAATGTCAGGCAGAGAATTTCAAAAAGGAAGATACGGTCAGCAGTGTCGAAGCCCTCCGTGACGACAAATTAGGTGAAATCTGTAAAGGGCCAAAGCACAGTGCTAGGGAGCACAGGTCCATAATACAATGTCCTTTTAGGGTTATGGCTACTAATATCTGGATCAAAACTAGTCAATATAATGTTCTGAGACATTTTGTAACAAAATTGAACTCTTCGTTTGGGTATTTTAATCAACTGGGCAAATGGTTAGGATACTTGGAAATAAAATCATTTCACTGTCTCCATGTAGCTACATCCTGAGGTGTATTTAGGTTAGCCACCAAGTAAATTAAACTAATTTATAAACATAACTCTGAAATTAAATGTAAAAATGACAAGATAGCCCATGATACAGTGGCATTGGCTACTTTTGGCTCTCTTATTAATTTATCCAGTTTTGAATAGAGCACATGAAAATACTTACTTCTAAAGAACTGGCTGAGTTATATTCACTTAATTTATCTACTTGTCCTGAATTATTTTTGCTTTCCACAGACATTGCAAAAAGCCATGAGGTTTGATAGTGAGAGGAAAAAGAATATAGAAAGATATAAGAAATCTACAAAAGAAAGTAATGCAGGAGTTTTGGAGGGAAAAAGGCATACACCAGAGTAATAGGAAAATATTGAACTTCTGCTCTGTTTATGAGCCAAGCCAAGGCCAATCATGAGACACTAACTGACAGAAGGACAGACGGCAGGTATACGTGTGCACACACACTCACATACAAGCTCTTAAAACAGGTGAGAATCCACAATCAGACTGGAAAACACCACATGACTCATTTTGATGTTAGCCTTTGCTTCCTGATTAGTTTCGTAAGTCAAATGCCTTGCCTATCCCTGACCATTTCGTTCTTCTTAATAAGGAAAACATACAATTTCCAGATCTAAACTCAAGGGGACTTTCTGCATGTAGTTGCAACATAATGCCATCTACAGAGAAAGCAGCCCAAGAATGAGAAACAAATTTACAATTAATGCATTAAAACTTTTGTATTTTGGACCAATGAGAAAAATTCTCCAGGTACCTACCCAGGCAGACGCTAGCAAGAAGGCTTTGTCTAGTAGTTGATTCTGACCTCTGGCAGGAAGGAATTGAGAGAAATGGGAAGTGTTGGGGTTCCACCTCCTGTTTCTGTCTCTGAGTGTAGCCTTGAAGCTGCCCCTGTCTCTCACAGGTTGGTTTAAAATGGCTCTGTTCTATCTCTTCACAGTATGGACATTTAAACCCAAGAGATCTTTTCTTCCCTTGATGGATGATCAAGGCTTCAGCTTCTGGAACTTGTGGCCAGAGACCCTGTAACATGGCAGCAGGCAAAGCCAGTTTTTCCTGGTTCATATACACCAGCCAATATAGAGTGTCTGTCTACCTCCTTGCTGACCCACCATACTTTTGAATGAATGTGTGTGTGTGTGTGTGTGTGTCCCCACTCACATATCTTGGGACATACTTTGAGGATGACCTTCTCTCACTGATAAAGTTCTAATAACTTCTTCTTCTTTTTTTTTTTTTTTTTTCAGTAAACACCCATGAGCTTAGTATAGAGTTGTAGGCCTTTCCGCATTCATGAAATTGAGTCTCATTTCATTGATTTGTCCTTTGGGAAAGCATTTTTGTCCTGTATTTGACACTCAAACTTTTAAATAGCTTTAGGTTGGTTGATTTGTCTTTTCCATGTCAATTCAGATGAATACCCATGAACTTAGATCTTTACTTTGTATTCAGGGAACTGAATTAGCCTTTATCACTGTTAATTAGCCTTCGTAATTGCCATTGCTCAGTGTTTTATGCCGTATACCTTTCTTGAATTCGATCACTAAAATACATATTAAGTGCCTAGTTTCTGCAAGGTACATTGGGGAGGAGGTCTAAAAAATGTATAAAACATGACTCTTGCTTTTAACAAATGTGACATAATCTAAGACATAAGATGATACACAAGTAATAATAAGTCAATATACGACAATATGTAGAATAACAAAGATTTCACATAGAGAAAGAATCCCTTCCAATTGACTTCCGTTTTATCTGGTAAGACATCACAGAAGAGTGTAACATTTGAATTGGGCTTGTGGATACAGAAGATCGCTCTAGGTAAAAATGAAGAGGAGAGAAAAGCATGCTTAATTTTTTTAACCGATAGGCGTATACTACAACAAAATTTTGAGACCATTGGACTAGGTCGTATGTATTTTCAAATTTGTGGGAATTACACCCACTGACATAATTACTCGATTCTGGCATTTAAGTGTGAAAGAAGCCCTAGACAATACAGGCATGGCTGTGTTCCAATAAATCTTTATTTACACAAACAGGAGGTGGGTTGGATAGGGCACTCGGGCCATAGTTTGCTAATCCCCAAAGATCTGGGCCTAGTCCTGACTTTGAAATTGGTTGTGTGAGTCACTTCACCTCTTAGACTCGAGATTACCATGTATACTATATGGAGCTTGGATTGAAAGTCGCCTCCCAAATTCCTTCCAGTTTAATTATTCCATGGTCCTACTATCCAGTCGCTTTCCCACAGTGGTGGATTTCACCTGGGCTCTGAATAATTGAAAATCTGATTTAATTCTTTGTGGGCACAGTGAGTACAAGACAGTAGAAAAGGTGTCAAGAATAGAAAAAGGACATTCTGAAACATTGAAAGCCACAGCTTATTGCTCTTGAAGGATCGCCCGCAGTGCTTCTGTTCTAAGTGACTGTAGGATTTGCTGAACTGGAGTCTCCTCTTGCAGCTAAGATTTATGGAGCTCTTGGTATTGAGTAGCTGACCCTTTATTTCGTGGGGAAAGCTGCAGAGTGAAATAAAACACCTGGAATGGAGACTGCAACTAGAAAACCCTCCCTGTGTGCTTCCGTAGGGCCATTGCCGTGGAAGGAACCTCTGTCCTTAAGCTGTGTACAGTGGTTGGTTCACTCTTGCAGTTATGAGAAGCTGGCCGTCTGCATGTGCCAAACACAACTGAAGCTTTCCTAATGCCCTTCATGCGCTCCAAGCCCCGGCCAGACTGAGCTGTTTGCTTTTCCATGTCCATATTTCCTGACTCTGCAGCCTTGCTGGTTGAGCTCTCTGTACGTGGAAAGGTCCCCTTCCATCCCCCCAAACTTCAATCCTAGCCCCCAATGCTAAAAGACCCAATTCAAACACCACTTTCTCCCTGAAGCCTTCTCTGACCCCTTAGCTGGAAACGTCTTCGTCCTCCTCTTAACTTTATATCACTTTATCAGTAAATCTCCTATGGTGTTTACAACACATTTTAGCTTTCCTGCCAGATTAGAAACTCCTTTCAGTTTAAGTCATCTTGGTGTCCAATCTAAGTGGCTTTAATAGAATAAATGCTCAATAAATATCTGTTGAATGGATGGGCTAATTCCAGCCACCTGGATGTCAGTTTGCGTGTAGGGTAGCATCACCAACCAGCATCCCGCTACTACAAGTTAAGACTTCACCCTCATACCTGGCACATCACCCGCCACCTCGTCCCCAGAATCCAAGCTCCTCATGCAGCCTCTTTGCTGCCCAGAGCTCACCACCCTGAATTTAACTGTCATTCCCTCAAGGTCTAGATTCCACATGAATCAGTGCTTTGGCTAGGGAGAGGAATGTACACACGAATAAAGAAACACTTAAGCCAATGCTATAATTTTGTAAACTGTCATTAGAAAAGGTGACAATTTTAGAATAAAGTCGGTTATCTCGCCTACTGCAGCAGCACCTTCTGTACCAGGTAACAGTGATAAGGAACCGGATATTGTACTGACATCCAGTCGTAAGCTGGCATCAGCCTTGTTGGTTAACAATGTATTTTTGGGATAGATCCCCGCGGGCACAGAGAGGTGCCCTCGGGCTGTCACCTACTGTCCCAGGATGTCTCTCATGCCGTGTCTCCCTCTCTCGGCCCTGACTGTCTGATTCTTAAGCTCTTGGTGAGTCCCGTTCAACAAATACACACAAAGTGCATGCTTAGTCACTTTACATTATTCTATTAACATGTTCACGTATTTTAAGGGGTCTTCTGTTAACTCAAAGGGTGTCTTTAAGCATGGGTGAAGACTGTGTTTAGTTTGGTTTGGTCAGGCTGGCTTTTTACCAAATCACCACAAGGATGTGTCTGCGTTTTTCCCTCACGTGGAACAGGCCCCGTCTTGGGTAACATTTCCATTGACTTAGGAAGATGATGCACCAAGCACAGAACAGACGCCCTGACTTCCTTTCCCGACCGTAGGGAGGTCGGACCCATGAGCAGCACTGGGCTCCCAGGTCCCCTGCAAGAATAAATGTTCTTTCCAAAGAACCAAACATTCAGGGTTTGGCCCTTCCTTTTTCATTTCCTGTCTCCGCTCAAGGTTTGTCTTTCTATTTGCTACCGCTTGTAAACAAAGCTCTGCAATTCTAGCACATGGAGGGGGAGCTGGATACCAGCTGGACTTTAAGGTAAGTCTGCGCAATATCTCCGGAGGCCGAGAAGTAGTGGTGACCACCCCAGAATATGCTCTCTTGTGAGAATGACAGTCACTCCTTTCACCAGAGGTGCTAGAAACAAAGCTCCAGTGTCGCATCTATCAGTAAACGTGAGCTTTCTGTTCCTAAAGAAGAGAGGGAAGATGAAAAGGGGCGGTGAAGGGAGATGCCACTCGAATAGAAAGAGACGGAGCCCAAAAAGAATACAGGGAAAGAGGAAATGAATAGTAAATCTTTTTTCAATTAAGAAAACTTGAGAGTGGAAGCAGGAAAACTCCAGAGGGCACTTTGGGGGGAGGGAAAGATCATAAAAAGCCTGTTATGAAAATCCATTACCCATAAATTTCCCTGCATTAAGCACTGCCTGTCTAGAGAGGCCGCTGAGAACGCTCCCAGCTGACACGGGACATGCGACTTCAGTTAGCGGTAGCCACACTCCGGGTACCATTTCCGTCGGCATGTCTGCAATACCACTTTCCCTTTACAGGGATTCCCTTTAATTAGTCGCAGGTTCATAATCTCCGCTTAAGGACATGCTGTTTTCATTTTTCCGATCATTCTATTTCTTTAGTCAAATGTTTACCAGTGCAATAGCGGTGCCATAATTCTGAGCTCCACCACATGAAATTCTGCATCGCACGAATATTTCAGAGTTGAGGGTAAGACTTGAATTTCTAGTCACAGGAACTATAAGATCCATCTAGAATGAGACCATGTTTTTACATTTGAAGAGAGAAATGGAAATTTCTGTCTCTAGGAGATTAAGTCTTGGACTATGAAAAGAATCTGCTTGTTTATGTATCTGTGGTCAGAGGCAGTTACATTCAAACCATCCCCAAGTGGGAATGTGGGGGTTTCCCTGCGCCCCACTCTGAGGCAGTTGCTAAATTGGTTTTATATCCAGACCTACATGTGAGAGAGAAGTGTTGCCAGTCATTGACACCTAGGTCTGAAGTGCTTTCTCATGTTTTACTTGAAAAGAATGAACTAAATTCGTCTATCGTCCACATCTACCATGTGCATCAAAGCGAGATTGTTCTTGAATAGATACAACAGTCAGAAAATGGCCCCAAATCACATTTTACTTTTGATGGATAGTATTTTTTAAAAGCCTAAGTTTATTAATGATCATCTTTATTTAAGATTCTCATTAGACCAAAAATAATCCTAGGTTGGGGACGAAGAAAAAGTAATGTTTATGAAAACACAGGTAGTAATTGAGTTTATCTCAACCACGATTTATACTGGTTGAAAGAGAGGAAAATTTGGTTACTGTATTTTAATTCTCTTATTCTCCATTTAAACATTTCTTCACTCCTTTGTATTCATTGCAACCAAAGTTTAACCTGAATAACAAAGTGAAGGGCAAAATGTGTCTTCTCTCTCATCAGCCTTCTTTTTCCATTTCTACCCTTTCTAAACATTTACAAATTAAAAAATGAATTGTTGACATCTGACCAAGCTTATTGTTTTAGTAGGGTGGGATATTGGGAGTGGTGACAAAATAAATAGATTTTAGTGTATCTCAGGAAACTGTCATGGAATTATCCCTCGAATCTGCATTTAATAGATTGGACAGATACATTGTTCCTTTTAAAATAAATGTGAGAAATATAGCAATTCAATATGAAAGTAAATCCAGATACTATTCATTTTATTTCTACTGAACATCACAAACCATCTATGGACTTTTAAAAAGAAAATAGCACCAGTTAAATAAAAAGTTAATACATTTATTCCATCCAAACTATAATCTCAAGAAATGTTTGGAAATCCTGTGCCTCATCTATTATTACAAACTACAGCTATTTATATTAACATGGATGAATCTCAGAAACATAATAAATACAGTAAGATGACATAAGGTTCTAAGGAGATGAAACTAAAAAATGAATTACTTAGGGATACATACCTTGGGGGTAAAACTACAAAGAAAAGCAAGAGAATAACTAAAATAACCCAAAACTTAAGCTAGAGGTTACCTGAGGCATTTAAAAAGGAATGGGGATGGGATTGAAGAGTGGTACAGAGAGGGTCTCCAAGAGTTTGGTGCTATTTAGCCAGGTGGTAGGTACGTGGGTGCTTGTTTCATTATTTCTTTAAAATGGTCATGTACTATATACTCATCTATAGGTACAATGTAGTTCATGCTAACCATCTTTTTAATTTAAAAATGCTGACCCCGAACAATTAGAACCCATCTTTTAAAAATTTCCTGTGACTCCCTGCATTGATTCAGAAATGAGTCTTTAAGCTTAAGGATCTGCCTGTCCTAACAGACTCTCCAGACTGTTCCAGTAAACTGCAGTCAGCCATGCAACCCCAGAACCGGAACTCACAGGGCTCCCCGGGTGTGTTTTAACCTTACACTATCAATCAGACCTGATCTATTTGTTTGACAGGATGTTACAGTCATAAGGATGCTAAGAACTGGCCTTCTACAATAGTGTAAAGAGGATAGTGTATAGAGGATAGTGTATAGGGGATAGTGTATAAAGGATGCTGTAAAGAGGATAGTGTATAGAGACTAGGTGAAGAGGTTTTGCTTCCACTATCTGGTGTTTCTTTCTTTTCTGCTCTCTAGCACTTGTTTCCCCGCCACAGACTGTGGTTATAGAAGCTCATGTGATTACGGATGTTCTAATGTGTCAAGCATATGGTAGGCTGGTGGTGATAACTTGTGACAACAATGTATAAAAGAACACCAACATGTGCGAGCACATCATGTCTTACTATTGAGAAGAAAAATTTATGGTTGGTATGCAAACCTTAGTAAACCTCGGATGTGTGTATGTACAGGGAAATGGGGCAGGAGAAAGGGGAACAGATGACATAGGACGTACCTCTCTTCCTAGGTAAATTTCTTCAGAGTAATGTATCCCCTTGCATACCTTCACCGGGTAAAAGGCACACCACAAATATAGCAAACAATCCTACAATGAAATCCAGCACATTTTTACCTTCTTTCCTGACTAAAAAAAAAAAAATTATATATATATATATATATATATATATATATATATATATATATATATAATCAGAATCATATATACTTTGATTCTATCTTATATTAATTACTAACAGACCAATTGACTATTGGCTAGTAATTCATTTCTAAACATATTCTGACCTGAAAAACATTTTTGGGGGGATTTTTTTCTCCACTATAACTTCTAATGCCTTTCTTTTAAGGAACCCAAGAGGAAACCATTCAGAATTGGACCTTATGTCCAATTAAATGAAACCACAACATTTTGCAGGCACCACATATAAACAAAATCATATTTAAGAGCCTGGAACGTTTCTATAACCTCTTTTAATTTTCAAACATACAATAAATCTGCAGGACAGATATGACCCATTTCAGTAGCTCAGGATTTTCCCTCCAGATCACAGCATGGCCTGAGATGACACGAAGAGTGTTTGAGCAGTTCATAGAGCTGATTGGATATGTTTGGAGAATCTGCTTGCATTTCATATTATGAAAAGACATCACTGGGGGTTTTTTGGTGCATGAAAAGGAATAACAAAAGTATGTATGAGTCATTGAGCCTCCTGATAGCTGACGAGCACATTTTCAACCCACATGAGGTTTTAACGCTTTAAGTCGGATCTCGTATTAAGACCCAAGTTAAGACGATGACATTGGCAGAACCAAGAATGATGGAAATCAAAGCAAAGTAATTGATGAAGAAGCTGTCCTTCTGAGTGGTTGTGAGCGCCAGGCAGTTCTCCTTCCAGGCCTGACCTGTGTGGAGAATATACAGCTGCAAAAAAACTGGGTCAGGATCACTCAGGGACAACCTGTAATCTCTCCTTCACCCAAAGCCACCTTCTCACGCAGGACCCCTTACGTGAAAGTGGAGGGACAGTGAGCTACGGAGAGACCAGAGTGGATCTTAGCATTAAACTAATTGTCTATTTATTCAATCTGTTAAAATTTTAGGTGTAACATTCTCCTTTTAAAATATAGGAATGTTTTAAAATACACTTCAAGATTAAGCCAATCTAGATCGAATATTCATGTGGACACAAGGCGGGTGGGAGTAGCTGTTTTTAATTACCATTCTCAGGAAATTTTTGTGTGTATCAGGGAAATGATTTTTTTAATTCCTACAAATGATTATCTTTGATAAGTGCATAACAGAATGCAAATAAATAAAATGTAGGAATGTTGGCAGAAACAATGAAGGAAAACAGAGAGACTTCGTAACTTTGATCTGAAAAGGACCTCTTTAAGTCTTTCATAATTTGGCCTCATTTTAGTGCCTTGAGCTTTTTTATTTTCTCTGAGGTTTTTTTCACTTAACCTGTGGGTCTGCATGTTGTCTGCATATGTGTGTGCAGTCACAAAGAATGTCAAAGAACACAAAAGAATTTGAAGGTGACAATTCAAAGTTCAGTGGCTCTGGTAATCTTTCTATACACCAGCAGTTTTCTGGACGTGAGTTATCGAAAGAGATTCCCTAATTCATATCCACAACAAGTATTTTCTATTGTCTGGTAAACCGTTTCAGGTATGAAAGACTATTCTTCAAATATATGTAAGTGTAATGGTTTATAAAGTATAGATTCCTCCTTCTGCATTTGTAAAGTTATAGGCACTGTATAAAACATTTTACTAATAAACAACAAAAGAATAAGCAATGATCATATCTTAATTTTTTCTTGACATTTTTAAAGTGCCTTCATTCTTAAAATGCTAGAAACCATTGCAATACAAGATAGAGAAGATGAAATCTTTTTTCTGATCCCATCAGTGAGCAGAGGACTGTGTTACTCTGTACATTGATCTGACTTGGTTACTAGAAGTGACAAAGCGTGAAGATGTATCTTGGAACAACTACTGTGATGGGCAATCTGACAGTCTTTTAAATTTAAATAAACATTCTACTTCACAATATCTACCCTAGATAAACCCGTGTGTGCATAAGAGGGTGTTAACAGCACTGTATACAGTAGAGAAAAATTGGGGAAAAGTCAAATGTCTATCGATAAAGGAAAGGTGAAGTGAACAGTGGGATCCCATACAGGAGATGACAGGAATGAATTATGTCTTGGTGAACTGAGTTTTGAAAAGTCATCAAACATATTATTAAATATTTGTAATTGGAAAATAATTATATTATATATGACTGCATGTGTAAAAAATAGAGCAGCAGGTTTGCAAATCTAAACTTGGTTAACTATTTGGTTAACCAGTTGACTACACAGAGTAGCACTATAATTATCAACGTAAAATAAGTAAATTTGTACTTGGTATAAACTTAACGATTCTTTTTCATCCTCTCTGGGTCTTTAATGCTCTTAAACACATAGTAAAAACAGCCTCCTCATAAAAATGGTTATTACTTTTTCTTATTCTATTCTTAAATGTGGTTTCCTGATAAGATATCTTGTTTCGTTAACAAAATACCACGGCCAGCATTTTTACTTGAAAATTTCAAGGATCATGTACTATCGTCTCAAATCAGAAAATAGCAAAATGGAAAAAAGAGGCAAAGTGAAAAGAAATAAGAGCAACATTTTTCAAACCATGGAGAATGGGGGGTAAAAACAACATAAAGCAACCTGTCCTGGAGATGAAATTTTTCGGGTGTTGCACAAGTCTTAGGATGCGTTTGATGGGGAAGGTGGGGAAAGAAGAACACAAGGCAAGGTGACAACGCGTGCCTCGCTCCAGTGTCTTACTGTGGAAGCTTTGTCACATCCTCTTTCTCTCATTCAGTATACATTTAGACCCTGGCCCATCCAAATATCAAGACACTAATTCCTCAGTGATTACCTTATTTGCCATATCTGCAATACTTCTGCTTATTCAAACTTTCTGTCTAAAAGGCACAACGTGTAACGTGATTACCTTGTTATCTGAACATACTGAGGCTGTAGTTCTCTGGTGGTAGAAACTTACCATGTCTTTGGTGCGAAAGCCACAACATTCCAAGAGAGTTTTCCCATTGCATAGATCTGTTTTTTCTTAGAATTTAACACCAGAGCCTTTAAGCAGTGGTTCTGGGAACTGAAGAAAAGCCAGTTCTCTCAACTGTGTGCATACCACTGACACCATTAAATAACATCAGGAAATCATTTTGGACTTTTGAGATTGTTTAACACTTATTCACACACTTCACACACACACACACACACACACACACACACACACACACACAAAACCATTCTCTCTTTCTTCAGCACTGGCCTCCTGCAGTAAAGCTGATCCCACCTTTCTCCAAGTGTTGATGCTGAGAGATGAGCAAAGGCAGGTACCAAAAAACAAGGCACGATGCCCCGTAGTGAACCTGCTTACACCCAGCCTGGGCGGGAACATCATGGATCCTGGTCGATCGAACATTTCATTTAGTAGAGAGTCACATCATTTGGGGCTACCTGTTCTTTTAAATAAAATGCATTTGATTAAAAATCTAATAAGCATGGTTTTTATCTTTCCCAGATGATTCAGAGGGTCTTCAAGCCCTCACTTCCTGTGAATCATCTGGGAATGTCCGCCGTCTCTGTAGTGGTGAGCGCCAGCAGACGGGTGAATGCCGGCATCTGCTGAGGTTTCACAGAAGGAACAAATGGATTGTTATGCTTTTATTATAATCCGGTGGGCGGTTAGGTATGATTTTTACTAGTCAGCAGCATTTCAAACACATTGAAATCTCATGTGTGGAAAATTAGAAATGTTAACATTTTGCCTTCAACTCCAGCATGTAAAGCAGAGGCTGTTGTGCTAGCATTCGATGGTATTAAGGATGCTGGGTACTTGTCTGTCTTTTTGGGTAAATTCTCCTGATGGTGAAATTAGCACTCACATACATTGCTGGTGTTACATCCCTTTCTGGACGGCAGTTTGTCAATGTGCATCAAAGCCTTCAAAGTGAGCCTGCTCTTAAGCTCAGAGATTCTAAACTTGTGAAAATTTTTCCTGGCTGAATAATTGAACAAGTGGTAAAAATATATCTATAATGATGTCCTTGCAGCATTGTTTATAAGAAGATAAAAGTTGGGGAAATCTCTTAACTGTCCATCAGTAGAAAACTGGTTAAACAGATTATATAGTACATCCATATAATAACTGTGTACGTCCATACATAGAATATTGTGTTGCTGTTGAAACTGTATTTTGTTAATAGGTTAGAAAGTAGTTATAAAAAGGTAAACTAAAGAAACTTTATAAAATTATGTGTGTGTGTGTGTGTGTGTATACATATGTGTGTATATATATACACACACACACACAACATAAACCCACTTTATTACAAATAAAAGTATCTGAAATGCATAGGAAATGTCTGGTAGAATACATCAAATATTAATCATGTTTATAACTGAGTGTTGCGATTAGGGAGTTAATTTTTACTTTACCTTTTATGTGTTTTGTATTGCCTGGTTTAAGAAAATAATAGGTGTATATATTACTTTTAGGATCAGAAAAAAATAAGCAATTAAGCGTTTTTGATTTTGAAAGAAAATAAATAAATAAAGCTGCGGTAGCGGTGCAGAGAGTAGTTTGCTGGGTCACAGGTTGAAGCTAAGTGGCTACCGGGCTTTGCACGCTGAGGGCTGATGAAGGAAGTCTCACATCTGAAGGGCATCCAGATATTATCAAGTCACTTGGCACGAACACAATTTCCCTTATAAAGTCAACTGGTATGTTAATGAGCCAGCAACTGGGCATGTGCAAAACCCATGAAGCCATTTGGGCTCCTTTTTGTTCTCAACTTTGAGAACAATGGTATTATGTTTATTTATCAGTAGTAATAAGAGACCTTGGCATGGGCCACCAATGGTGAGTGGTGGCTGTAAATTTTAAGCTGTGCCAAGCGAGAAGAGTTAGGAGAGATGGTGGAGGTGACCTGGTTGTTCAGGTTACTCCGACGAGAAATCTAAAAAGGAGAAAGGTGGAGTATGACCTGGACGTGATGGCAAATCAGGTTTGTGTCAGGGCCCAAAGCCACCAACATCCAGCCACCAAGCACAGTGGGAGAAAGAGAGTAACATCTCAAATTGTTCAAATATAGAGGGAAGTGAAGGGCTACAAACGAGGTTCCACAGCGGAGGGGAGGCGTTTCGTTTGGAGCATAGAATGTCCCGGATGGAGCTTTTATGCCTCTTGCTTGTCTTGGAAAAGGAAGGTCTCAGTAATAGCCAAGCTCTCCTGGCCGCTCCGGAGACCTGGAAGAACGTATTAAGACTTTGTGTTTGATTAGCTTGGGAAGCAGTCATTCAGGACCCTGCTGTGGTTAAAGCTGTCTACAGAGAAATAAGCCAAAGGAGTATCAGGCCAAGAATCTGAAGATTAAAGCCAAACCACTGAGAAGGGAAGGTCTTTCAACTGACTGCAGACTACAATGTGATTGAATTAGAAAGGGTCCTTCGAATCGTGTCCTGCTGTCGCCTCAAGTTCAACAAGTCTAAACCTGAACTCATCTTGCCTCGCAAAGCAGCTCCTCTACTGCACGTTCCTAAAATGAGAGAAATATTATACTGAACGGTGCCTTACATAACATAGCATTTGACTGTCACACACTTACACACAAGGAAATGTAACTCAGGTTAATAATTAAAGGGCTGTGAGTTAGTGAGAGGCCAGTTCTATGCACCAGGTTTTCTGAGTACTCACTCTGTCTCACTGCCCCTCTCGCCACATTTGCTGGAATTAACCAGTGACATTTTCTTTATATTGTCACTTGGGTGTTGCACATTAGCAGATTTTAGTAAGGTGAAGTCACATTTTCCAAAGTAGCAAAGTGTAAATCAACCAACCTTAGAAATTGTTCATCTTGGTTTTTATAAGACACCTAGGTGAAAAACATTGATAGTGTTTGTATTATTGAAGTCAAAAGATAGAAACAGATGAAGTAGAAATGCCTGGCATGTAAATCTAACGTGAGCAAACCACTATCACTCATTTTAGGTTCATACCGTTGGTGTAAATTGTATGGTTCTGCTATTTTATTTTCTTTCATTTATTTGTAAATTATTTTACTTTTTATGTTATACAAGAATTAGAAGCACGAAATGCTTACATATCTGAATTTCTATCTGTTGATACGTAAGTAACATAAAAACACTTTAACTCTCTAATGTAATAAGCAGCCGGCTGCGCAAGGCAGCTCCATCCCAGCCTGTGGACCCGTCAGGCCAGTTTGTCCCGGGGCCAGCCAGCATGACCCCTGCTTTCTTGGAAGTCTGTATCTCAATCCGTGATTCTCTTTCAAAAGTTGCCAGTGCAGGTCATTAACCGTGCAGGTCACTGCTTCTTGAGTTTGGGCATCTGTAGTTCCCTAGCTCCGTTCTTTATTTGGGAGTAAGTATTAAGGGAAATGTATCTAACATAGTGATGCTGATGGTATAATTTCTCTAATTAGACATTTGCTTCAGCTGAAACTATGAAAGCTAAAGAACATGTATGCGATGAAGCCCTCTGTGCCTCATCTACCTGCCTTAGCCCTTAGGTTTCTATCTAAATATACACCCGTGGGTTGCCATGGTGTGTCCAGCACACAGGTGGGATACAAAAGCATGTTTTAGAACAAAAGAGGGGGCCTTCGAGGGAGCTGCACTGGCTTTGAAGCCCATCAGTTGTTAAAAAAACTTCTCTCTCCTGTGAAAAGGAACTGAAAGGAAAAAAAAATAAAATCCAAACAAAGAGGGTATCTTGCTCTCGATTTTAATTGGCAATTTGGGTTTATTAATACCTAACTTGATTCTTGTCTGACCTTGGTGACAATGTCCACACAAATAATTCACACAACATGCCGAATCTTTTTAATAAGCCTTCCGATTCTTTTTAGTTCCATGCTTTGGGTTTCTGCTTCTAAATCTTACATTCTAGTCATCAACTTAGTCAAGAAATCTAAATATGCTAACATGCAGTCTCTTAAGGCAATCTGCTTTTTTTGAGTTTAAGTTGTTTATTTGATTATTGCAAATTATTCTTTGTTGGATGTGTGCTTTTCAGATACTGAAAAGTTTGCACACTGGTCAGATGGGGGCTCTAAACTTAAGGACTTGTACAACCCTGTGGTTCATTCAGTAATTAGTCAAGTCAGAAGAAGAGTCAGGGCTGATCCTTCCAAGAGGCTGGTGAAGATGATTGGCAGCTGGTCCACTCAAGAGGATGCTTTTGTGATGTTGCAGAATCGCCTACCAGAGGAACGACGACGATGAGGAAGAGGCTGCCCGGGAACGGCGCCGCCGAGCCCGACAGGAAAGGCTGCGGCAGAAGCAAGAGGAAGAATCTTTTGGGCAGGTGACTGACCAGGTGGAGGTTAATGCCCAGAACAGGTACTCTTTTCTTTGGAATGAAGAATTTCTAAGTTACTATCTTAACCTGTCTAATGAATGGAATGCATTGGGCAAAGCATTCTCTTCTCAGCCCAACACAACTCTTCTTCCGTCTATCTAACCTGTGTAATTATTTTATACCCATTTTAAGCAGCTCATCTGATTGGACAGCCAGACTGGTTTAGACATTAGGACACTACTTCTCCTTTCTCTTCCCTCCCCAAAACACACCTCAGCTGAAGAATTGTATTTTATAACCTAGTAATTTTTAAAAATTTATTAAGTATAGTAGATTATATTTTTAAATAAGGCGAACTATTTACATTCATTCTTTAGGCTATTGCTATCAGTTTTGAGCTGAAGAGTTATGAGTTTAATAGGCCTCTGTGCCTACCAGTAGCAAATAATACCTGAATTTTAAAGTCAGGTATGAATTGCAAATGTCTGATTTTTCCTGATATATAGACTGGATCAATATTCTTTGATCACTACCGTATTCAGCAAGGTGCAGAATCCTGTTTAATTTAACATAGTTATTTAAATATGCTTATGAGTTTACAAATACATTTTTTTTTACACAAGCCCTGGTCAAAACCAGGGAAGTCGAGAGAACACTTAATAGTTTCAGCTTTTCAAAAAGGGCTTTTATAAGTTCACACATACAAGTTCACACAGTTTATTATGCTAATGGTTAGTATGTGTCACTTATAGGCCCCAAGGTGTAGAAAAGATGAGGATATTTGGGGAAGGTGGAGAAAAAATTTTAATTTTAATGTACAACTATGAATTGATTAAATATAATGAAATCACCACAAAAGATCTTGTGAGTGGTTTTGGTTTTAGTTTGTTTTTTATCTTGTGTGTGTTGGGAGGACATTGTTGACAGTTTCTTTAATTTAATCTATCTAGAAAATTCTGAAGGAAAGGAGTTCTGGTCTTTTTAGCCCAATTTTGAGTGGGTACACAGAAGGTTTCTGAAAGCAGTCTTGAAAATGATGGGAGACAGGATGAATTCAATAAAAAAAAGCTTATTGGCTAAGTGGACGAATAGAGACCTTGTCGCCTGGTGATTAAATTACCAATTAGGGAAGAGCATAGATAGCAAAGGGGATATATATGTTGTCTGGGGTTCACTATTTGCCTTTGACTCCCAGCCCAGTCTTTCACTGAGTGTATTTCTTTATTTAAATGGAAACAAAAATTATACTTTTCTCTTAGGAACGTTGTTAAATTTAAATGAGATAATAAACATGTAAAATGCACAGGGCCTTGCCCATAGGAAGCACCTAATTTCAACAATCATTCCATCATTAGGAAGATGGTATCAGAGGAGGTATCATAGTCATTCACTGCCTTTTCCCCCTTGAGCTTAAAAATAGCATTTTGAGGCCTTTCCTGAATCTGGTTATCAGTGAGTGATCAACAATGCTAGTTTTCTTGCTTTTAAAATCTTGCTCCTATTGTGTTTCTCTTCTTTTCTCACATTTTATTATTAGTGGTTTTATTTCGTGCTGTTAATGAAATATAAAGTTTTGTTGTTGTTGTTGTTTTCACTAAAGCATATTAAGATCTGAGAACATGTGATTTACCTCTGAAATATAAACAACCTTACTGGTACTTAACTTCTGCTGATGATTGCTGTGAGATTTATAAACAGGCAAAGAAAGTTTCAATAGTCTGTTGGTTTCTTAACTCAAGAGTACTTTCATCTGGCTAGCACTTTAGAATTTGGGGTATCTTTTAAAAATTATTTGAATTAAGTTGATCCAAATGCCTATATATAGAGACATTCCCCTTACATTCTAAACTGTTTCTATTTTCAGAGAAATGTAATCCTTGTATGTCTAATTCATGGAGACAGTGTCCTATAGCAGCCTGTAAGGCCAAGAAAGTTTAAAATCTAGCCTTTACTCTGCCATTTTCTTGTCGTTAAATGTGAAACGTGTTTTTCCAAAATTAAGTGAACTTGAACTTCAAAAGGGCCAAGTTCGGTATGAACCATGAAATTTGATGGAGTTTCTAAACATTGCAAAACATAATCTTCCAACTCTGGCCACAGTTCCCGGTATCACATGACTGGTTGTTTCCTGCCAGTGGAGACCAACACCGCTGGCTCGGGCAGTGTTCAGCATCCTGCAATAGCGAATGAGGTGATGAACATGGTACAGTTTGGATTTTAGAGATTTTTCTTTTCTTTTTAAATAAACATCAAATGTAACTGTTCTTCACCTACTATAGAAAGGGCAAAAGATCCTTTTATTCATGGAAATCTTGGCAAAGAGTGTAGATGGTGTATATATTAGGGTAATTTGGGCTGCTATAACAATGAGCCCCCAAATTTTAGTAGTTTAATGCAATAGTGCATACCAGTCAGTCCCAGTATGGTTAATTCTGACTAGTAGGTAGAACTGATCACCTACTTTCCTTCCTCTTGTGACTCTGTCATTTCTTAATGCTTTGGAGTCCTCCGATCCAGCCAGCAGACAGAGAGAGGATAGAAAATGCACCTCTGCTTGTTAATTGTCTTGGTCTGGACACATCAATTCTGCTTATATCCAATTGGGAATTATTGGTCACATGGTTCCACCTACATGCAAAGAAGAGGAGAGGGTAGAAAATACAATCCTTGACTGGCAATCACTTCCTGTGACTACGGGAGGAAGAACATGAATAGCAATAGACAGTTACATGTCTATATCATGGGGCTCATCTGTGTAAGTATCTCCACCCTATAATATACAATATAATATACTTTGTGTCCCACAAATCCACTTCGGGAATTCTTGATGGCTTGGTGACCTGTGAAAATACTAGACGATGCTAGAGAAATTCATTCGTTATGTCAGTTTGATCCTTGCCTTAGACTGAATTTTTTAAGAAGCAGATCCTGAAACACAGATTTTAATACATGTAGTTTATTTGTAAAACGAACCCAGAAAACACTGGCAGAGGTGTGGCAGAGTGAGACAGGAAGGGGAAAGAAACCAAATAAAGGTTTTATTACCAAACAGGTTACCGCTGTGGGGGTCTGTAGCTTAACTATACTGGAGATGCTAAGATCCAATGTGGCATGGGCGCCTCAGAGTTATCCAACTCAAAAGGTGGGGGAAGCAGAGGTATTTACACACTAATGCTCATCAATTTTTGTTTTGAGGGCTGCTCCCAGAGAGCATTAATACTCACAGCACTTTGGGCACATAGAGTAGACTCCTGTGGCCGGAGAATGATCAAGCTCAAAGATTTGCATAGTTGTCTGTCAGTTCAAAGCCCGGCAGGCCCATAGTGCTCTGCTAAGGTGGAGGGGATGTACACGGGCGTGGTACTGCCAGCCTCTGCTGTAGTTCCAGTTCGGATCAGGCTGCGTGAACCCAGCTGACAGGTTAATCAGCACGCTGCCTTTGGCGTTGTTGTTTCTGTCATACAGTGTGCCCGACGAGGTCAAGACAACCACGGCCAACACTCAGGTGGAGGGTGACGATGAGGCCGCATTCCTGGAGCGCCTGGCTCGGCGGGAGGAGAGACGCCAGAAACGCCTGCAGGAGGCTCTGGAGCGGCAGAAGGAGTTCGACCCCACGATAACAGACGCAAGCTTGTCGCTACCAAGCAGAAGAATGCAAAACGACACAGAAGACAATGAAAATGCAGAGAAGGAAGACATAAGTGAAAGTCGCCAAGGAAGATACGAGATAGAGGAAACGGAAATAGTCACGAAGTCCTACCAGAAGAATGACTGGAGTGTTGCTGAAGAGAACAAGAAGGAAGAAAAAGAAAAGGAGGAAGAGGAAGAAGAGAAGCCAAAGCCAGGGAGCATCAGAGAAAATCAGGTAGAGGTGATGGTAGAAGAAAAAACAACAGAACCCCAAGAGGAAACCGTGGGAATGGCACTGAAAAATGGGCAGATGGGTGCAGACGAGGACAGGGAACAAGGTTCAGATGAGGTTATCAGTGATGAAAGGATGGAGGAAGAAAGGGAAAGGACTGAGGCAGAGAGGGTCAAGTTGGAAGCAGAAGAAAGAGAAAGAATGAAAGCTGAGCAAGACCAAAAGGTAGCAGAGGAGAAAGCAAGACTTGAAGCCGAAGAAAAAGCAGCAGAGAGAGAGAGAGAAAGAAAAGAGAGAGAAAGAAGGGAGGCAGAAGAGAGGGAAAGGGTGAAGGAGGGAGAGAGAAGAGCAGCAGAGGAGAGGCGGGCAAAGGCAGAGGAGGAAGAGAAAGATCAGATAGAAGAGCAAAAACGTAAAAAGCAGCTAGAAGAGAAAAGTGAGGTGCCCGAGAAAAAGGTAAAAGGAGAAGAGGTAGAAGAAAAACTAGAAGGGAAATGGGTCAATGAAAAGAAAGGACAAGAAGATAAACGTCAGACAGCTGCCCCAAAAAAACAGGTACAGTAAACATTTTGCACCAAACGTGTGATGCCTGTGACTTGTGAGAAATGTAATGCACATCCGATTTGGGACTGAGGCCACATTCCCGCCATCCCACATGCTTGGTCATTTGGCACGCTGTTCATTCTTTTTAGGCCATAGCAATATGCAAGCATGAAGCCATCGATTGATGGCTAAATATTCAGGCAACCAAATTCACTGGGACAACCAGAGAGAAATTCATTGCTCTGGCCTTGCTTGTTATGAACACCAGAAAAATGACTTAAGCCAGAGACGATACATGAGGTGGTGCTGTGTTGACCTGCGATTCTACACTTGCATCTAAACTCATTCCTTTTAACACCTTCCCTCTATCCAAAGGCCTACATGAGGCAAGAGGATTTTAACTCCTCACCTGACCCACGGGTTTGGCATTTAACGAAAAATTATAAACTGTGGTGGGTGGGAAACTGACAAAGAAGAACCATGGTCGGAAATCGCATTTTAAGAAGGCAGCCATAAACTCCTCAAAATTAACTGGTAATAAAGGAGGGAAAGAAGCCCATGTAGGCCTTTTATTGAAAATGTCAGAACCACGATTTGCCGTCATGTAGACCTGAGCTTGATGCAGACTTGCAGAAAGCCATTCATCTGGGGAGGCGTCAGTTTAGAATTGACTGGTAATTAAGAGCATACAGTTTGCTTCTTTTACCATCTGGATGACACAGACAAATTCATGTAGCTTGAAGAAGGATGGAAACGGCGGGGGTGGGGCATATTTGTAAGCTGTGGGTTTTTTTCTGTCTGCAAGGCTGCATTAAAAGCACTGCATTTCACCACCTGCTTGCACGCTCACCTTCCATGCGAGTCCACCTTACTTACTCTGTCAGTAAGTCTGCATTGCACTGGAGTTGTCTTTCACTCCTGCTTTCTACAAGGGGCTCATGAACACAGCTACGACTGAGATGATCAGGGAAGCAAATGCACCAAGCCACACACGAGGTTTGTAAACACGCTCAAGAAAGCACCGGGTCACGCTAGATTTCAGGGAGCATGATGGCAGGCACATAAGAAAAAATTGGGGTGGGAAGAAAATATGCCAGGCCACTGTCTACCACCACCGGCACAGGGGGACACTTGAGCACTGAGACAGCCAAAGAGAAGTCATCCCATACCACACGCCAAGTGACCTGAGCACCCTCTCACTCTAGAAAGAGCTGGAAAGGTCTTCTTTTAAATAAGTGACCTTCCCATTCTTGAAAATAAAAAGGAAGAAGAAAAGGGGGCTAAAGTGCAACCTAAGAGAGAAAAATCCCAAGAAGACAAGCCTACCTTCAAAAAGGAAGAGGTAAATATTACTGAGAAATAACCTAATCATAAAGCAACAACGAGCAGTATTCCATGACACTTCAGATCTGATGATCTCAAAATTGTAACCTCTAATGCAGTGTTTTTCAAGCCGTGACTCATGATTCAGTGAATGGTGAAATCAACTTAGAGCATCTCAAAATTAGTTAAATGTGTCAATCAGCATTTAAAAAAAATAAAATAGAATAGATAAAACATTAGAGGTATTACAGGCAATACGTATTGTATTGTGATACAAATTCTCTTTCTTAATGTGGATCACAGCCAAAAAGCTTGAAAAACACTCCTCCAATCAATCTTTCCCGCTTTCTACTCTTCTAATTGCTATTTTTTTCCCCCTGAGCCATCCTACTTTCATTTCTATCATGAACTTTTCCCAACTGCCCTTGATTAATGATTTAACTTCTCAAAGGAAAAACACCCCCACACATCTCAGTAGAAAATTTGATGAACTGAAGATGATATTTGGTTTTCAAAAGAAAAATTTGGCCAAATGTTCTGCATTGCATTTCCGAGGCACACACAGGAACTGGTGCCAGGGTGTTTGACCGGAGGTAAGTCAACAAATACGCGGACCAGTGGCTGCAGAGAGAATGTCATGATCTGACAGAATCGAAACGCCACATCAGAAAGCCTGACCTTTATTAACTATTGTGCTTACGTTAGTCACAAGGAATCTTAGAAACGGCGACAATATCAAATAAGTTCAGAGTACTCGAACACAGTGAAACTAAATGACCAAAGTAAGAACACTTGAATTATTTTGTCCGTGGGACTGACATAACTATTGAGCTCCAACTCAAAGGGGCTCTTGCGAAATTTTTCTGCCCATTGCGATATATGTTAAGAAACAGAAAAATCCATAATTAGAAAAATTGATAACCAGATTCAATAGGAAGATGGTTACTTTCTTAAATGCTTTTTTGTGAGATTCACATAAGTAGTAAAAACCTCTAGTTCATGTTATATTTATTTTGTTTAAGATATATGTTCCTCCTTGCTTCTAATAGAACTTGGGAGTGAAAATTGTATGCGAACTCTGCCCATTTAAAGGAAGGAGAAAGTGTAAGTGCTGATAACCGAAAAACTTGAATGTGGCTCAAATGAGGCAGCAGAGGAAATGATTTAACAAGTTGGGAGACACTGTTCTCATTTAGTTACCAAAGAACACTACAAATTCATCTACAAAAAAATGAAAGTTACCTTGGAACTAAATTCAAACAGAAGTGTTTTGTATGGACTCCTCTAAAGTTAGTGTTTCGTGGTGAATACTTTTAACTACAGAAAAAAGAGGCCATAAAATATAACTCAGTGATTACGTTTATAGGGGGGAAGGGAAGCTGAAAGGGCACTATTTGGAGTCCATATTTAAAATTCAATTCCATTCACTAAAGTGTGATCTGTTTTCAGTGACCAGATCATCTGTGTCTGTGTATTGTGCCCATGAGCTGGAAAGAGCTCACCAGCCCTCGTCGAAATCACCCTTTTTCCTCTTTTCAGATAAGGCCTCAGTTCAGCAGTGCCCATGGTGTAATCTCAGACCTTTTTCTTGCCCTCTTTGCCCTAAAGCCAAAACTTCTGGCCTCTCTTTTTTTTTTTTTTACACAAGGCCAGATCGGCTCCTCAACACAGGCTTAAAAAAAAAAAAAAAAAAAAAAAGCTGTCATTCCTATTTTACATTGTGTACCTAAATTACTAGTTGAATGACTAGCTTGTCTGTTCTCCAGCTAGTTGTGTGGTTGCTTTATGTAGACAACTTTAAATCAAATTTTACATGATTTAGCCATTTTAAACACTTCTTCTCCCCCATCCCCAACCTTTTTGTTAAGAAACAAACAAACAAAAAAAACCTTTTCTTTCAAAGAGCTACACAAGATCAGTCAACCACAAGTAAACATAAACATCACATAAGCCCTCTTGGAAAAAAACATTTCCAGAAGCCACCCTGATACCTTAAAAAACACCTTCTTTCTCCCACTACAGTTTAACTCTGTGGCAATGGATCGCAGATGATCACCAGCCTCAAAACTTTTCTTTTTCTCCTCTCCAACTATAAAATACTTCTTTTTAGTTCTTCACCCCAGAGGAATTCTTTCCCCCCAGCCTCTAACAGAAAAACAGTTTCCAGCAGAGTTGTTCATATAATATTGAAACTGACATTTATGCATCTAGTCCAAAGCTGCCCAGTGCTGGTGGGCATGCAAATCCCCGGGAAGCTAATGAAATGCAGGATCTGACTCAGCGTCTCCGAGGTGGAGTCTGAGCTTCCTGGTGAGGTCCGTGGTATCCGTGGACCAAACTTTCAGTAGTGTGGACATTCATTAGATAGGCATTGGACCCACGAAAGGAACTCAGCCCTCTGAATCTAACAAAAGTGCATTACTCCAAATCTGAAATACGGCAACTGACACCAGTTTTTGTCACTATTCTGGAATCAAATAACACAAAGCAATACACTACAAGACTGACATCTCAGTCCTTTATGACCCACTCACGTCACCTTTGGAATGTCTCTCTGACACAAGGGTGTGTCACTGGAATCCCCTTCCCCCCACTCCGCCCAGCTTCCCACCACACACACCCCCATGAATTATCTCATTGGATATCCCAAATATCCATTTTTATGAAAATAATCACATTTGGCCAGAACCTTTCATATACTAATTTTATCTGTCTTGGAGAAAGATTAAAGTTTTAGCTAATTCGGGCAACATGATAGTGAATAGCCCACCCGTAGTAATTTTGTCAAATAATACCCAAAGAAAGACTATGGAAGGCTCATCAGTAAAGAGGGGGGAAAAAGTACTCTGTTTAGTAAAACATGCATTTTAGTAAAACATGCAAATGTTCAGAGAATCTGAAGAATAGCTGGACAGAGGTGAGCGATCAGATAAGGGGAGACCCTCTGGGCAGCACCCAGAGCCCTAAGTTCTTATGCCTCACTCTTCCTCTGTAGGTTTCTTTAGCACATTAGTGCTTTCTCTGTCTTGAAAAGAGCAATAACGAACCTCCCCCATTTTACACTCATTTTTTAAGAATGGTTAAGATGATATAGATTGACCCCCAAAACTATGTAAATTCAGTTTACATTCAAATTGTCTCTTATTTTACCATGAGGAATTTGTAACTAAAACTCCAAAATATTAAAGCTAACACCTGCTCTTCACCTTCTTCTGCCTCCACCAACAATCACAAAACCACTTCTGAAGACTAAATTATTACCTGCAGTAGAAGTCCAGGTAAACCCTGGAATATTTCCTATTCCATTCTCATTCAGTGCTTTAGTGGACTACAAACATGTCCCACAGGTCTCTGAGTCATCCCCCTACAGGTAGAGCTGTTATGTCTTCTGTGCTCAAGACTCTCGCTACTTATTGGATTAAAATACTAGGGTGATCATGCTCTGACATCAGCCAGAATCGACTGGGCAAATGTGGCTAACTTGTTACATTTCCTCTTCTTTTCTTCTCAACACGTTTGTGTCCTCCATGCAGGAAGAAACGTGTCCAAGCACCCTGGGCATTTTCCCATCAAGGCCACCCTAATAATCACACTTCCCACTGGGAACTGCAGACAGCCACTCATGTGGCCTTCCGAGAACATAATAGTTTCCAAACGGTGACACCTCCACTGCTTTAAAAAATAAAATCCCAGTGAAATCAGGGATGAGCTTGACCTCCTGAAATCGTGGTCAAAGTCTTTGCTCAGAGGCTGGAGAACCATAGCTCATGCTCTAAGAATTTCTTCCAACCCCATCTCTACCAGATCGTTCTCCAGTGGTTTGTTTTACTTCTGAGTTGTCTGGTTTCCTAACAATCTGGGATCTCATGTGGTGATACCAACCAAAACCTAATAAGATTTTCATTGTTATGTCTCTTCCTGATGTGTACCATTGGTTAGATCAAAGATGAGAAGATGAGAAAGGACAAAGAGCCCAGAGAAGAGGTTAAGAGCTTCTTGGATGGAAAGAAGGGATTCACAGAAGTCAAGTCGCAGAATGGAGAATTCATGACTCACAAACTTAAACACACTGAGAATACTTTCAGGTAAGAAGTTGTGACTAATCAACAGTGACTGTGCTCACATGTGGGGAAAAAAAAATTGTCTCGCTATCCTGGGCCTCCAGACAGAAATGTGCTAAATAGACAACATACTTTGGCCGTGAGCTCATTGGCCATTGTCTTAGAGATACTCAGTCAGCAGGTCAGGCCATTAGTCTCTAACAGAAGACCAGCAGTCATCGCTCAGACAAGGTTTAATCCGCTTTCCCCATCATTTAGCAAGGTAGATTGTGCTTGGCATCCAGGTTTTTCTTCCCTGACCTAATACATTCACGTATGATCAGTTTATTAGGAAACATGATGGCTGGGGTTAATATCATTAATTCACTCTCCATATGGTTCAGGCAACAGAACAAGAATAAGAGACAGAAATGTATTTTCTAAAGGCTGCAAATAAATGTTGCATAAAACTGAGATTGTTCTCTGGCCTTGGGAAACGTCAGGTTGAACAAATTAATCAGATGTCTTTCCCACGGAACTTCAAGAGTGTTTGATATTAAATTGTATTGGAATCTCCAAGAGGGAGGAGGAGGGCCCTGGACTAATAATGCTCCATCTCATACTGTTGGAAAACTCTCTTGCATAGCTTCAGCTTCCCTTCCTCACCCCACCTTCCCCGCATCATGTTGAAAATCTGGGCAGTTGACTTGAGGACAGAGAGACAAGTATACATGTGTGAATTCTCACTTGCAGATACACTGAACACTGAGAGCTCCCCACCAGTTTTGTAAAAGGGCTCAGGTCGCAGGAGCCTGCCACAGGCACCTGGCTGCGTGGTTCTTCATGCACCATTCCTGCACACGCAATCCCCTCAGTCACTGGTACCAGATTCCACTCTGTTATGTCACCGGCTGCTGTGCCAGATGTTCTGGGAAAGAGTCTGGGTCCTTGTCACATAGATTCTCGTGCAGCCTTGCCTGCAGACCCTATTCATCGGAACACTTTCAAATAAGAAAGTCCCAGGGAAGTGTCATGCAGAAGTTGGATATTCTCTTTGCAACGAAGCCTTCGTAACATTCAGAATTGAGCAGAGCTACTAAGGATGGATGTTTTCAGTCCCTCAAAGAGGCTAAAATGAGTAAATGTAATTGCTCTCAAAACAATTTTTCTATGCAAAAATTTGAGCAGAAACCTACTCCCATTTTTCAGACAGAAAGCCTAAGTCGGCAAGAAAGTAGATGTAAAAATTCAGAGTTTATCAGGAATTCATAGAAAGATCTAGAAAGCAAGTTGACTCACGTAGGGCAGTTGAGCCCAAAGCTTGCTGAAGTGCCTGTAGGTTAATGTTTTAAATCCCTAAAACAGGGTCAAGTTCACAAAAAGTGTTTGATGAACATTATATGATAATAACATTATTGTTTTATTGTTTGATAGTTTAAAATATCTTTTGTGGACATGAGTACATTTTTTGTTAAAAGAAATAATGCTTTAAAAATCTGTCAGTAGAGAGTTTGGTTAATTAGCAAACTTGCCAACCAGCTTCAGTCAACGCTCCAATTAATGATTAACATGCCCATTGTGTGAGAGAATCCCCAGGGCTGGGTAATTCGAAGAGAAAAGTCAGAGGGGGCAGCAGACAGGTGGAGAGAGCATCGAGAGTCCTTGAATGTGACTCTAACTTTAATTTTTCCATCTTTGGGCAGAAAAAAAAATGACAGAAACAAGCTGCCATCGTATTACTAGTTTTCGTTTAGCTGCCAACATATGCTAGTTTCAGTTTCAATGAGAAATTGGTGCCGATAGAAGCAAAGATGCCTGGTTTTGCTCCATAAAATTATGAAGTGAGGAGCTGGGAAGGGAATAAGAGCCACTATTTAGACTAGCCGAGTGCCTACTAGCCTAACTGAAAGCAAGCTGTGTTCTTCATGGCAAAAGCTCAGATGTTCATCTCGACTTATGCCTAAAGACGCCAAGGATAGCAAAGAGAACCTTCTAGAAGAAATTTTTATATAAGTGGGACCCTAATGCAGAGGGCACGCCAGCACCTCTGAGCAGGGGTGATAATGGACAAAACTCTTGTTCCTGTTTTGAGCAGAGCTCCTTTTGTTTGATTTCATTACTGTCCCCTTTGATATTCCTATTTTCTTGTAACTGGATTGTTTTCTCTGACATAAAAGTTTCAATTGAAGGAGTAAATTTATAGAAGCAGATTATACTAAGTTTTACAGAAAGTATGAAACAAGGATTTGTTTTGCTTTCGGTTTATTTTTGTAATGCGAGAATGAAAGTTTTCTTCTGCTTATAGGAAAACATATACTCATCATAAGACATTCAGAAAATAGAAGTATAAATATAAGCACCCACCACCCAAAGATAACCATTAGTAACATTTTTCCAGATATTCCCTATGATATACATTCAAAATAGACATGCATATCTATACATATAGTATAGATATGTGTACATATAATTATAATTTTATATTTTAAATTGATTCTTGCATTGCGCATAACCATGTATCTTAGCTAGCCTCCTATGCTAATGAATATAAGCCTGCAATTAATGACGTTAGAGTGTTCCACTGGATGGATGGATCATAATTTATTTAATTGGCCCCTAATTGTGGGTATTTTAAATGTCCAAAATGAGAACTGAGCGACACCTAGTGGAATATAGCAAAGTTTCTACAGGCATGTGTTTTGCCAGTCCAAGTGAACACCACTAACATGATCTACACACAGAAAGTAGATGTCTCTGAAGATGGAAAGACCTTAAACTACCAGAGAGAGATTTCCTATCTGGGGTCACAAGCCTATAAACATGTAAGACCCTAAAAAAAGCAACATCAAGGTTTAAGGAACCATCTGACCTTGATCGTGTTCAAAATAAAAGAGTTCATCATTAACCATAAAGAACCTAAAACTTTTTTACCCCAGCTCTTAATAAGGAATAAATTTTACGTCACGACTCAGTGTACATCTACATAGATAACTGAAAGGAGCATGCCAAGTAACAGTCATTTCCTTTGCTCTGTGCAATGCACTCTGATGATTCCTAACTCACATTTTTAAATGTTCATCACAGTCCACTAAATGGGCTTTTTTTTTGAGCTGTAGCTTGAAAAAAGCATTATCCTAAAGGACACAGTATATTCAGAACGACTTCACTGTTTAAAAAGCATGAGACGTACACATAGGGTCACTACTGGTAATTGTGTCATCTTGAACTCATTTTCTGTTTTATTCTTCCTTCTTGCTCCATAGCTAGAAACACCGTGCAATTTCACTACGTGAAATAAATGACGGTAGACAGTGATAATCCATCTGTTCCTTAGCGAAAAGTGTTGGGGACATAGGTCATCTATGTCCAGATCTCATTAGGTGTGACCTCCCTACTTGTTAATAAGTGTTTAAATGAGATTTCCTTCTTTCATGGTTGAATATGCACCCCATTTTCTTCATGCATGCATCCATCCATCCATGGACACTAGGTTGTCTCCATATCTTGGTTATTGAGAATAATGCTGCAATGAAGATGGGGGAACAGATATCTTTTTGAATCAGTATTTTCATTTTCTTCTGATAAATATCCAGGAGTAGGATTGCTGGGTCACATGGTAGTTATACTTTTAATTTTTTGAGGAACCTCCCTACTGTTTTCCACAGTGGTTGCACCATTTTACAATCCCACCCATGGTGCCTATTTGCCCCCATTGTACAACTGAGGAAACCCAGTGGCAGAGCAAGAACTCTGATTCAGACCCAGAGGTTCCAGGTGGACCCCAGCCTACCCTTGGTGCTGGGATGGGGATCCACTCTTTAAGGAGGCGCTGTGGAGAGCTCTGAGGGGGATGCAAAGCCCTGCAGACCCACATCCCCTTCCACAAGGGGAGGCTGCAAGGCAGACGTGTGTCCAACGCTTGTGCATTCCCGCCCACCCCCAGCCGTCCCGGAGGGAGGGCCGGCGAGGCCAAGGAGGCAGAAGGTGCGTCCCAAGTGGAAGCGGGCAAGCGCCTGGAGGAGCTGAGGCGCCGCCGTGGAGAAACCGAGAGTGAAGAGTTCGAGAAGCTCAGACAGAAGCAGCAGGAGGCAGCCCTGGAGCTGGAGGAGCTGAAGAAGAAGAGGGAGGAGCGGAGGAAAGTTCTGGAAGAGGAGGAGCAGAGGAGGAAGCAGGAGGAAGCGGATCGGAAAGTCAGAGAGGAGGTAAGCAGGGCTGACCCCCCGAGTCCCTGAGTGTGTCTCTGGTGACCGCCCTAGGCCCAGGAAGTCATTTCTTCCCTGGTGAAATGCTGCTGCCCTTCTGAGCATGGACTCTCACGCTTTAAGAGTAATAAACGTGCTGTGTGCTAAGCATGGTTCTAAAACCTTTATACATATTAACGTATCCAATTCTCGTAAGAGTGGATAGCCTTTATCCCCATGTTACAGAGGAAGACACTGAGACATGGAGAGGTTTTGGTTTTATTTTATAGTTTTCCCAAGGTCCCACTCGTCTTAATCCATCACCCTATATTGTCCCTCAATGAAGAAAAGTAGAAAGTAGAGAAGGAAGAAAAGTCTATTAAGAACCAAAGTCATGTGATAGTTGTTTTTTGATACGTGAAGAGGTTTTATAGAGAAGATTTTAGGAAATAGTTTTTGGGTGTTTTTTGTTTTTTTTTGTTTGTTTGTTTTGTTTTGTATTTGTTTTTGTTTTTAGTGGAAGAGTAAGTAGACTAGAATTTCATGGGCGGGGACAGTAAGGGCTTGTTCATTGCTGTGTGCCTGGGACACAAGACAGTGCAGTCATGAGTGGTAGCCAACAATTATGAGCAGATGAATTTGTTCTGTCTTTTAAGAGAAAACTGAAAACAAGTCACTATAGGGCTAGTTTTGAAACCTGAAAAAAATTCTTAACCAACTACAACTTACATTGCTACCGTTTACAAGGCGCATTCTTTCCTTTTATCCCGAGGAACATTATTGTTCTGTTCTCAGTTTTTAGGCAGTGAAATGGGAATCCAATACTTTGAGTGACATATGTGAAGTTTCTTGACGAATGAGTGGCAGAATCAGTATTGGGACCCAGCTTCTCCAACTCAGCCTGGAGCTTTTCCCAGTAATCTTAGGAGACATCATTCAAAATACACAAAAATTTGACTTTAAGTGACTTTTCGATGTGGATCCTCTACAAAAAAAAATTCCTTGAAGTGTGTGGAAAGTTTGGGAAAGTTACTGGACTCCCCTGAGACTTCTTTTCCTTATCTGTGAAATAGCTACTCTCAGGATTGTTGTGATGATGAATTAGATCATGGTATTCACAATGCCCGGTACATAATAGTGTCCGGAGCACAGGAGATGGTAGTTATAATCTATAATAAGCATTGTCATTAGAGGAGGAGAGGATTGGTGAAGGCATAATGAATCATTAGAATGGGATCGAACTGAAGATTGCTTGGTCTAACTTCCTACTGTAGCGTGGACTTAGTGGCATATGAGCAACAAAAATCATTTCTCACAGTTCTGGAGCCTGGGAAGTCCAAGATCAAGGCCAGCAAATTCTGTATCTGGTGAGGACTGCTTCCTGGTTCATAGGTGGCCGTCTTTCGACTGTGTCCTCACCTGGTAGAAGAGGCAAAGAAGCTCTCTGGGGTCTCTTTTATAAGGGCACTAATTTCATTTATGAGGGCTCCATCCTCATGCCCTAATCACCTCTCAAAAGCTCCACCTCTTAAGATCATCACACGAGGGTTAGGATCCCAACCTATGTATCTTGGGGGGACACAGAGATTCAGTCTATAGCACATAGGATCCTTTTGCAAGGTCCTCTGACAGATGGACATAAAGTCTCTGCTTGAGAACATCCATGATACAGATCTCACAGTTTGAAAACTACAAAAGACGATGTCCATAAATCTCTCAGAAAACCATTCACAGAAGGATGTGCAACTCAGCCAGAGCTCTGGAACTTTTGCCTGAGAGAGAAGACAGGGGAGAGTATCCAGACCAGGAATGAAGGCACAAAGGGCTTAATGAAATAGATTGTAAACATCTGCGATTTCAACATTATGGTACAATATCTACATCACTTCAGGTTTGTCACACCACCTAAAATAACCCACTCAGTTGAGGTGGGGACCACCATAAAGCGATCTCTTGTACAATTTGACAAATAACTACCATAAATTTATATATAACTTCACACATGAGTTATCTCATTTGTTTTGCAACTCTCCCAGGATGTAGAGTTGTTTATATTGATGTCACATTTTTAGAAAGGGAAGGTCGATGTTCAGTGACATGACCAAATAATGACATAATGGTGGTCATCATGTGGAGCACTAACCTACACATTTTACATGGTCTTTCTCATTTAGTCCTCACTAAAGCCCTGTTCAGTGGGTTCTGTTATTATCCTCACTTTACAGGTGAAGAGACTGAGGCACAGAGCAGATAAGTAACATGGTCAAGGTCGCACGGTCGGGAAGTAGCAGAGGCAGAATGTGAATCAGGCTGTTGGACTCGCAAGCTCAGGTTTAAGCTCTAGCGACCGCCCTTGACCACCCAGTAGCATCCGGTCTAGAACCTGCGTCTTCTTCCTGTGGGGCTCGTGCTCTTCCCTCTACAGCCCTCATTCCCCTTGGCTTGAACCTGCTATTGAAGTCCTTGTTATTTGCTCTTTCTCTCTCAAGGAAGAGAAGAGGAGGCTAAAGGAAGAGATTGAAAGGCGAAGGGCAGAAGCTGCCGAGAAGCGCCAGAAGATGCCAGAGGATGGGTTAGCCGATGACAAGAAGCCATTCAAGTGTTTCACTCCCAAAGGTTCATCTCTCAAGGTATTTCTCCCCAGAAATCCTTCTTATACTACCTCTGCTATAATAATAGGAACTGCTTTTAGTCCCTCGTTTAGTTATTGATTATTCAAAGCCTTTGCTTCCTTTATCTTTCTACTCCTTCTCATATCCATTTCACAGCTTCTCTTTTCAACATATGGAAAGGAGAGAAATAAAGTGGAGACATCTGTAATCTGTTGTTTGCTTGATGTTTTGGCGTACGTCAAAATGACAATCAGCGACTATCTCTGGATCTCGCTGACACATGATCACCAGGTGGCTCATTGCTTTGAGCAATTGAAAATGGAAACATTTCAAGTTTATAAAACGGTCAAATATATTATAAAGGTTAAGCTTCTTTTCATGCTAACTGTTCACTTTTTTTCCTTCATCGTTATTAGAAGCAGGGCAGCTAGAAATGGTATAGGTCAAATTTTACAGCTGTTATAAGAGAGGAGGTGAAAGGTGACTTGGAAGGGTCCTTGGCCATGAGGAGTTTTGTCCTACTGCTGCCCTCATGGAGCCCAGCTTTTAACCGATGTCAGAGAAAAGCATTGCTAAGAGAAACGAGAACAAGCAGGCTGGAGCCGAGTCTGGGAGACGACGGAATGGATGAGATGAGGAAAGAGTACTGTTATCTATCTTCAATCTGCCATTATTTCAGATTTCTGTTTTGCTTATGAGAATTAACATGTATTGGACACCTGGCACAGTGAAGATATTTGTTATTTGATATAAGTATTTGTTGAATGGATATATGAATGAATGAATCTTCAGAGACTGTAACTTGTAACATTTTTATTTCGCCTTCATTTTCCATGAACCTAGCTGGGTTACAAAGCATTGACAATGGGAAAAGCCAGCACAAAATCACAGCCAGGCTCCAGCCGGTGTGTCTATAAATGTGCATGAGGCCTTATCCTGTGGCACACTCAAATGACCAAAAGCCAGTTATTTATCTTTTAAGGTTATTACCTGTTTCACATGAAAATCAGCTGGTTTAGCCCTAAATAACTTCACTTATTCTTCCTGATCGTCTTAAGCCCAGTCACGGTTCTGATGCCTCCCAAATAAACTACTTGTCCTCAAACCCTCTCTTCTGCAAAGGTCTGTTTCAGGCAGAATCCAAACTAAGTTAGAGGGGGATTTTATTGTTTCTTGTTGGATGCTTAGAACGTACCTTATGTGTGCTACATGCTATGAGGGAGGGAAGCACAAAGCACAGTGACTGCCCCACAGGGCCAATGTCGTTGACTGCCTCAGGGGAATTTAAGAAGTTCCAAAGGCAACCAGATGCTGCCCACTGCAAAAGTGAGCTCTCAGAGCTGAGCAGAACGAGGAGAGAGAGGCTCTGTGGCGTCGGTGAGCCTCAATTATGGACACTAAAAGTTAGAGTTCATAAAATCTTCCCATGTCGCAAAATATTCTTTTTCTTTTGATTGTCTTTCGACCATTTAACAATGTAAAACATTCTTAGCTCTAGGACTGGGTGAAAAACATGGGCCACATTGGACCTGTGGGCAAATGCACTAGAGTTTGCAGACCCTGCTGTAGAAAAGAGAGCAGGAAGGGGAAAACCCACCCAGTTCAGACTGTCTCCTTGAGCCACTGGAGTCCATTTAGTTCCCTGGTCCTTTTGTTCCTGGATCACCAGGATTCAAAGAACATCATTATACCTTCTCTTTACACCTTCCCCAAAATCCCACCCAAGCTAAGATTTCTTTGAACAGTCTTGGCATCACAAAGAAAGTAGTAGTCAGCTAAACTTCTAACTTTCACTCTTTTGCTCAGGAGACACTACAACCCATCCTCCTCTTCTAAATATCTCTTCTCTACCAATGATTTCATTTATGTCTCTAGTTTTTCCATCAACCAGATTCCTGAGTTCCCAGGAAGCCATTTATCTACTCCCTCTGGTAGAAAGTCATGTGTGAACAATCAGTTAGAATAGATACATTTAAAAAAAAAGAAATGAAACCATTATAACTTCTATGTAACAGAGAAATGCTTTCAGGTATAATCTATTGCCTCTCTCCGTAGTATGTGTCTCGAAGAACTTGCTGTGACTCTGGTTTTAGAATTCAATTTCATGTGAAATTGTCTGCAGTTGAATTCCTATAACTGTTGATACTCTTGGCCCTGCAACTTCTATAACTGGTCATGAGTTAACATTCTAGAATGCCAGTGGGAGGAAAAACATTTGATACTTGACCTCAGAACATTATGGACTAGTGTATTTTGTTAATTCTCATGACTTCTGTCCCCTGTCTGGGAAACCCCTAACCTGGTTTCTCATAATTAACTGATGTTAGCAGTGAATGATTTCTCTTACATAATGCATGCAAAGGATAAAATTTAATTTAATTTAAAATTTTGTCATTATTATTATTGTTTTCAGCTATCAGCAGTGAAGGGACTATGAAGTAAGGAGAGTTCCAGTTTTCTAAAACTGATAGTATGGTTTTCCTCCACGTTTTATCAGGACAACACTGCCCCCTCTTGGTCCTCAGGAGAATCAGTTTCCCCTGTTAAACTGATACAGAGCATTTAATTCACAAATTCAGTACAAATTGTTCTGTAACCTAGAGTCACTAAGTTCAGGAATTTTCCACCGAGAGTGCATCCGTAAATGGTGGTTAGACCCGACTAAATGCGACCATGAAGTCAGGCTGTGCTAAATATTATAGATGTAAAAGGAGAAGCTGGATTCTGAGAGCCTCTGTAATTTGGATAAATGTGAAGGCCAAGGTTAACGAGATGACCCCTGACTCAGAGCAGTGCTGCAAGTCTCACCTCTGCCACCTTCCCCCACCCAGCCTCTGTCCTTCCACCACGCCAAATGTTTCTTCAGCGCTCTGCATGCTTCTGGGGTCCCCAAATCTTTGTACATGTGTCTGCTCTGCTAGAAATGTCCCCTGCCCACTAACTCATGCACTCCTACCCTCACCTTCATAAACTCACTTGCAAAACCATGTCAACTCTAAACTACAAACCTCAGTTTGTATATCGAAATGTCTGAAAAGCCTTCTCCATCTCACTCGAATAGTCACTTTTGCCAGCATCACAGAATCTCTTCTTGTCTTTAATATGGTAACTACCATTGAATCTTAAATATTCTGTTTATATTTTCTACTAGTCTCCCCTGCTAAAATATGTCCTCATTAAAAAATCAGACCCTGTCATATACATCATTGGGTGTTCAACTTTATGTAGTAGGTACTCAACATAATTTATTGGTTGGTTGTTTAAAAGACAGACTGAAAGAGTTAATAGAGGGGTGGATGGATAGATGGATGGATGGATGGATGGATGGATGGATGGATGGATGGATGGATGGATGGATGGATAATATTAAAAGTGCCAGTGCATTGCACAGCTCCAATGTATTTCACCTTATTTAACTGAAAACTTTTTGTCTACAGAAATATACTTCTACACTTATATTTACATCAGAAAAAGAAGATCCTTTACATCTCATAAACTCAGGGATACCTAAAACACTTTTTTGTATAGTTTTATTCTTAATGCGTTTGCTTTTATCTCTGTAAGAAATCTTGGAAAGGATAAAGTATCATCACTAACATCTATAAAAGTGGACTTCAACTGATACTAAGCATGTTTTCCAGATAGCTTAAGGGTATTGATTAATAGTTCACAAGTCCCAAGTCAGTTTAGTCCAGAAAACGCCACTATTATCTCTGAAGACTATAAGGAGCACCCAACCACACCAGCCTGGGGTAACCATGGTCTGGTAGATTCCTTGGCTGTCCTGAACAGAACCAAAAACAGTGTGCTTTGCACGTGCTGTCTTATGCAAAAGAAGCTGTTGCTATTTGCTGATATTGATAAGTGATGTGTGGTGGGGAATATCCCAGCCTGGAGTTGGGTATCATAATTAGTCAACAAATTTATGCTGACTTATAAAGAACATCTGACTTGGAGTGATGGATGCAGTTTCAGTAAAATATAATGTTCAATTTGGTTGCTTTAGTTTTAACAAAAAGAAGTTCCTAGCTTAAAAAAATTATTTAAGACTAATGAACTGCCCTTTGAGTGTATATCCATCATAGTTTCTTATTTTCTTATTTCCCACTTGGGCTAGTAGGGGCTTCTCACTCAGCTATTACTGATGAGTTATGCCCAGTCTCGCTCTATTCCCACCCCCAACTTTTACATTCAGGGCAAGTTAAGTTTGGTAACAGGCTTCACAGCAATCAATTAGGAAACCAGGCTAAAGCATAAGTGAATAGTTCACAGTTCCTGGTTATCATTCTTATACCAAATACATACATGCCAAATACATAGTCAAAACATCATGGACATTTTTCTTAATGAAAGAGTATGGTACATCTATACTCATGTAAACATGTCCTAAAAAGATGTGGTTTTGAAAGTATTATCGTTGCTAAGAGAGCAGATCTTCAAAGTTCTCATCACAAAAAGAAAAAATTTGTCAGGTGATGTATATTAACTAGACTTATTGTGGTGATCATTTCACAGTACAGTCAAATGTTCAATCATTATGTCGTATACCTGAAATTAATATGATGTTATATATCAATTCAATAAAGAAAAAAATTTAAATACGTCAGAAAGAAATTATTATCATCTTGAAATGCAATTATTTTGCCATTGATTTATATTATTTCAGAGATATTTTTATTCCACTTCTATCTAGTTTTTAATTTGCCTCCAGAATTTCTTATTTCTCTACAGACTTTCTCTTTCCTCTGCCAATCATACCTTTGTCTTCTGAGTCTCATTATCAAATGCCTTATATGTAATTTTCCTCTCTAGCAGAGCTGCCTTGCACAGCACCCTAAAACTATTTGACACTCTTAGGCACTTTTATCCACCAGGTTGAGAGAAGGTAATGGTATGGGCTAAAAGACATTGTTTATGAGCTGAAAATATTAACTTTTTTTTTTAATTTCTAGATAGAAGAACGAGCAGAATTTTTGAACAAGTCTGTGCAGAAAAGGTAAGTATGGTTCAATTGAGAATCATTAGCCATTCTATGTATAGAAAGATTCCGACATATTTTTATATGTGTGTATGTGTTTATTAACAGTGGTGTCAAAACAACTCATCAGGCAGCAGT
Organism: Macroglossus sobrinus; assembly: GCA_004027375.1. Lineage (NCBI taxonomy): Eukaryota > Metazoa > Chordata > Mammalia > Chiroptera > Pteropodidae > Macroglossus > Macroglossus sobrinus. Next base: position 353,540 of record PVKZ01001220.1, on the reverse strand, counting down.
TGTCTCCAAGATTGACAGCAGACTGGAGCAATACACCAGTGCCATCGAGGTAAGAGATTTCCTCAAGGTTGTGGTCAAACAGAAATTGACTCTGCTTTGACAAATGATCATAGAAACACCTAGGACAGTAATCAAATTCAATAACCCCATTAGTGTTAGAACTAGTTTTGGAGAAGAATAGTAATACAGATAAATTATAGAAGAGTTTTAAATAAATTATTGTTTACTATTTTCAGCTTGAGTATTCCTTAGTGAAGATGTTATTCTTTTAATGGATGGGTTTATTGATATTCAACTATATTATTTATATGTTAGTAAGTACATCTTCTAATATTAATTTCTTATAAAATGTGTTCCCATATATAGTTTAAACAGGTTTTTTACAACCTTATTCAATCCTCTATTGTTTATAGAAATTTTTATTATCAAATATAAGTAGTAGAATGAGTTAATATAAAGATGATAACCAGCCCAAGTTTAATCAACATCGATTTCAAATTAATTCTTTTTTACTCGAAGAACCACAGTTTTATGCTTCTGTCTTTTCCAACTTTTTTCCACCCAATGGACCTAGCGGTTCTATCATATTTAGAAATAATATATATTTCCAAGTACCAAAGCACGAAGAAGGTAGGGTATCATTGATCAAAATGTGATCCCAATTTTCCTTCTTTATGTAGACTTTAGTCAATGGTTTTAGCTGCCTTCTACATCCGAACATATGCTTTAAACTAATTGGATCCATTTGATTTAATTTTCTCCTCTCCTTTCTACTGCATAGTGTAGATAAGTGTAAAATAGTTCACAATAAAATAATAAGAGGGTATAAGAAAGAGAGAGGCCTGAATGACTTATCAAATGAATAATCAAGTCCTAACCTTCAAGAGGTGATTTTTTACATGTTTAACGTCCACTAAAATATAAGACAAATTGAGGACAGTTATTTTCTGTGGTTGAATTAATGATAGTTCTCAAAACGTTAATAAAGCCAAAACTGTGGCTTCAGCCTATTCCTAGTCCAGTGATGGTGCCACTCACTTTGGCCACCTTGACAACATATGGCATAGGCCACAAAGCAGGACCATGAGAGAAACTGCCTAATCCTGGCTATGCCCATCGCTACTGCTGGAAAAGTATCTCAAATGCACACTTTTCTTCCTTACATCCATTTTTTCCTCCTTCTGTCATATGCTCCATGCAGTGGCCTCTCACTCTTTCAGACCCAGCATGTCCTTGTCTTCGGTCTTTTGCATATGCTGTTCCTTCTGCATGGGATGGTGTTTGCGCCATCTCTCACCTAGCCACTTCCAAGCTTCCATCAAATTTAGGTTTAAGTGTCACTTCCTCAGAGTAACCTTTTTGCTCCTGTAAACCTATTGAGTGCCCTCTTGGCATGCTTTGTTGCAATATGAAGTAAATACCTGTATAATTTAGTTACTATTTCTCTGCCCTATTAAAATGAGTCTACTGCAGCTTATAGAGCCGACTGTCTTGTTTTAAATGCCACTATATCCCCAGAGCCCAGACAGTACCCTATACTCAGTAGACACTTAAGTATCTGCTGAAAGACATGGTTTCATAGTGTAGTGGTTAGCACGTCTGCTTTACACATAGAAGGTCCTAGGTCCACGCCATGGTCCATGGTGTATGGCCATGTCACCCTGAACAAGCCTCATGTCTGATCTTGGAAGCTAAGCAGGGTTGGGCTTGGTTAGTACTTGGATGGGAGACCACCTTGGGAGACCACCTAGGAAGACCAGGTGCTTGAAGGCATAAAAAAAAAAGTATCTGCTGAAGAAATAAAGTAGAATATCACTTGAACAATAAATGGTATCCCAATAAAAAAGCTGACACCATTTTTGAAGGACACTTTGAGCTAGATCTTAGGGTTTATTTTGAGATATATATCCCATCAGAATACAGTTTGACATAGAAATCACGAGTCTCATATTTGGTGAAGACATTTACACAATGGATTTTTTTTTTTAACTAACGTAGTTGAGGAAGCCAAGCCCCCTATCGTTTTCCAAGAACAAACTTAGCACCCATTCTAACAATAATTCACATGCTCCAGGGAACGAAAACCGCAAAACCCACGAAGCCGGCGGCCTCGGACCTTCCGGTTCCTTCCGAAGGTGTCCGCAGCATGAAGAGCATGTGGGAGAAAGGGAATGTGTTCTCATCCCCCGCGGCGTCGGGCACGCCAAACAAGGTGAGCGCAGGACGTTTGCCTTTTAATTTTGAAGAATGGATTCTCGCCCCTCCCCCCCCTTTTTTTAAGAATTATACTAGTTAATTATAAAGGCAGTGAAGAAAGTGTGATTCTGTCATTCCCAGCAATCGCTAAAGCCAGCTCAGAGAGAATGTGTTCATGAAACTAGACTGTACCCACGCTCTGGCCACTGTACTCTCAATAAAAGTCCCTGAAATGAGTCATCAGCCTAGGTATTGGAGTGGGGTGAGATGGAGGGCAAAGAAAACCAGAGAAACGTCAAGTTTAAGATTTATTATACTCAGAATATTAGCGGTAACATGTAATTGATTCGTGTTATGGGATGACCATGTGAAATAATACTAAATAGTATTTTGAGGTTGCTTTGAAGATTTCTTTCCAGGTTAAGTTTGGTGGGTTTTTTTTTTTCTTCTTTAATATTGGATGATGGACTCTTTGTAGGAAACTGCTGGCTTGAAGGTGGGGGTTTCCAGTCGCATCAATGAATGGCTAACTAAAACCCCAGATGGAAACAAGTCACCTGCTCCCAAACCTTCTGTAAGTAGCTTTGGGTTTTTCTGAATTTCTTTGATCTCTCAGCCTCCAGCAGCGAAAGAAAATGGGCTATTTGCTATTTGCGTAGCGTGGGAAAGCAATGCTCCTGTTTTATTTTTGTGGTCACTGCCAAATAACAAACAAGGAGGACCTGAGTTTAGAGAGAACAGTCTCAAGCAACTGAACCATAATTACCCGTAGAGTAAAATGGAACCCTCTAGGGAGTATAGCTATCCGGAATGCTGAGGCTGTTCAAATACATACCCTTAACTTGTCTATTTGTTTAGCTCCTATTCTATAAAATACAGCTAGGAATTTGAAAATAAAAATGTCAACTTATCTTGGCCACTTCTCTGTCAAGAGCACCCATAAACTTACTCCCAAAAGAATGTGTATGTTGCCTATTTTAGACTCTTATTTTCTAATTTGCCTAATTTCTGTAACTGAATACACAAATACAGTCATTGGGTAGTTGTTGAAATAATTATATAATTTTCTTGTCAGCACCTGCAAAGGAAAGCCATTAAAAAAAAAAAAGTAAAACTGGAAACTATAAAAACAGGTTGTGGATATTATTTTTAGAAATCTAAATTTTTCTTATTTATTAGGTGTGGTATCTTACTCTAAAAATGTTCTCTTAACCTTTTTATTGAATGTACATGATAATTGCCTTGTGTTTGTCAATATATTCAAAAACCTTATTAAGCTCCCTACTATATATTGATGAGCTTCCTCTGTTAAGCTGGCTTTTATACCTTTGTTGGGGCCCAAAGAAGCAGAAATTCCACTATCATAACCACTCCAGAGACAGAAGAAAAGCCTTCCAAATCCTAGACCTCTGCACCGTTGAGCATTGAATTGTATCGAATGGCTTCATATTTAATCTCTGCCGTCACTAGACTGTATCACTTTCCCAATTTAAAAAGAAAAAATGAAAATATTTTTATATCCCTTTGGGACACAACTCCTTATAGACCATTAATGTTGAGCCCAGGATTCTTTGCTTAAGGGCACACCAGAGGTGTAAAACCAATGTAAACCTGATTTACATTATATTGAGAAAACATCTTTTTCCCTCTCCAGCACCCAAGGTGACACAAAGAGAGTAGAAGTTATTTTTGGTAACAGCAATTTCTATAAACATTGTAGCTCCAGACCAGTGATAATTAACCTTTATGAATTATGGACCCCAAACCCAATCAAATCTGAGAACCTTCTCCCCAAAACAGGCATGTAACACAATTTCGAAAGTATGTATACCCACTGAGGAACTCTCAAAATAGCAAAGATACAGAGAGAAAAGTATATGTTTTCCTCTTTGATGCCTTTGGCACATTGCCAGAAGAGGTAGTCACTTCTTCACATTTATTGTATATGTGACCCATTTTATTTTTATACCAGATTATACTCAGATTTGGCCCATAACTTGACACATACTCTTTTATCAGAACTTTAACTGATAAGCCTATCATCATCAATCTCATCCTAATGGGAGAGTTAAAAATATTCGATTCAGCTGTTACAATAGGTATAATTTTGTATCAAAGTCTCCACAAAAAGCCCCATTTTCTGAAATTACCTATGGCCTCCTAAAAATTGCAGAATGAAAGGGTATTACAGGGAAATAACAAAATTATTGCCTGCTTTACCTGCTATTTAGTAAATAATTTGCTAGACCATCTACTAGAGAGTAGAAGGGAAAAAAAAGAAGGATGTGGCAATTAGTACAGATTTTTGTGATCTCTTTTTCCTGTATCCCATTGGATTTTGCAGACTACAGTGACTTCCTGCTAGACTGGACGAAAGTAATTGCTGTTGTAAATAAAAAGCTTGCTTGATTGTACTTAAGAAGCAACTCTAAGCTTTGTGCCCATGCCAGGGGTAGAGCCAGCCCTAGTGGAAGTATAAATCGCAACATGGCATTGTTGCATTCTCTTTGGGAGAAGGTGTGACCGGGAGCCAAAGCAAGCAGGAGGGTAGCTCACAGACACTATGGATCCAGCAGAAAAAAGATGAAATTTCCAAGCTGTGGAAATGGGGCTAGAAGGATCCTGCAGATGCAGAAAACTTGGCTGTCATGCAAGGATCTTGCCCAGGTCTTGTCACACTGGTGGCCTGCAGCCACGGTCTCTATAGTTTGACCCACATTATTGTGCTTTTTTTTTTCTTTTAAAAATTATACTTTGAACATATTTTTGAGGTGCAGAGGCATACACTCTTGAATTCGTTGATTCCCTCTTTTCCTTATTTTTCTTACACCAAGCCTCTCCAAGAATTTGCATTTTCAGCCTTTCCCTTCATGGCAGGCATAGCATTTGACACCTTTGGGACTCTGGTCAGACTGACCCTGAGCCCAGGATGTCAAAGGATTACCCAAAAGTGCTTTCTGATTTTGGACCAGCAGTGATTTATTTATTCGCAGTCCCTTGTTTATGTTCCTTGGCGTATGTGGGTAGAGAGGAAAGCCTGGGTTTGTATTTGCAGATGTGTGGCATGTGGCCATTAAGGAAAAGTCAGAGGGAAAGTCTCTCACCAAAGTGGTCCTCACCCAGTGAAACCTCAGGAAGAAGGAAATGAGTGTGTCCTTCGGGATCAGTGTGCAGTTCTAAAGTTCACTGGAGAAAAAACCCATCCACTTCCAAGTCATATAATAATTTCCACATATGCTGAGAATTAAAAGTGCTCAAAATAGTTTGTCGAATCAATATAAGTTGGGGGGAGGGTGGTCCCTGAAAATTATTTAAGAGTAAACATTGCTTTACTTCCGATCCCTTACTGGGACATCTATTGCTATTTATGGGTAGAATTTATAGGATTTCAGTGTAACTTTGTAACTGGAATTCAGTTCTGAATATGTCTGTTTTAGCTGGTTTGTCTGTTCTTTGTGTCTAAACTACATGTTATATACAGCAATTAAAATGCTAATTTGTCTTTCTTTTTGTTTAAAAAAAAAAAAACAACGGTATCTTTCTCAGCTGAATTCTCTTCTTCATTCTTTGATCTCTGGTTGATTGGAAATCTGCTTCTCCTGCCTTCATTTCTCACTCTTCTTCCGGAGCGAGGTTTTCTCTAAAATGTAGTCTGGTCAGGTAATTTCATTTATATTTCCCCTTTGATTTAAAATGCCAACTCGCCACTTGGATGCTAATATTTTCTTAAAGTAAACTCTTTAAACTCTGTAAATGATCTCAAAAGATTCATAGGTAGGATTTAAGGGAAATACGATCCGTTTTCTTCAGTAGAACATTCATGTGAAAGAAAAATATTTGTCTTCTATGAATCAAATAAATAAAGTAATAATAGCCACTTTCCAGAGCTTCCCTCAGCATGTTCCTAATTATAGTTTCCAAAATTTTAAAACAGTCTTCCAGACAATTTGGCAGCTTCTGCCTACACTGGCAAATGGAGTGGAATTCTTCAAAAACAATCTGATTTGTTGCTTACTGCTTCCAAGTTAAATAGGTGTAACTCTCTAATAGAATATCAGGAATTCATGCCACAATGGAAATCTAAAATCTCAGGAAGATTAAGGCAAATCTGAAATGCTTCACATGGTACCATTTAACCAGTGCATTTTCAGTGTCGTGATCTCCATACTATTTGTCAGAAAAAAATGTTCATTTAGACTGGGGTCCATGGATAAACGCAATTGCTGTTAGCTTTGCCTTCCTAATGAGAAAAGGGTGTGCCAAAGTAAACATGACTATTTCAGTTCAAACACATTTATTTCCTACAAACTACCTTTTGCCAAGTACTAATATAAGCAAATGCTGGAAGAAAAGTAAGTAGAAACAGAAATTTGAATCTTTATCCAAACCAAATTAATTATGAGGTAGCGAACAAAGAATTAAGGCTGTCTAGCTGTTATCAATCATATTTTAATGTTTTCTTCCCAAGATTTCCACATGTTCTCACATATGTCATTAACTGTCAGTTCTCCTTATGGATACCTTTAGTGGTAAATGTTTACTTTGGCGGGACCAGGTTCTACTGATATACTTCTGAATTATCTATCCACTTGCTCTTCAGGAAACACAAAATCATTTTTGTCTGAGGAAAGTACAATTAGAAAAATATCTCAGTTTAGACCGCCCAGAAGCAGACCTTAAGATAGTGATTCAAGTGCAAGTGGTTTACTTGGGCGGTGCAGAAAATGGTACAGGAAGTGAGACGGGAAAAGATGGCAGCCGATAAGGAATGGCATTAAGCAAGGCGCCACATGGGCTATTAAAACTTAATTCCACTAGGGGAGCCTGGAAGCCACCATGAAACACATGCTTCAGAGCTATCCCACTTGAGGCATCAGTGAACCTGAGAAGTGCTCTTGCACCAGATGTCATGGGTGAGCAGTTGAAGACTGTCCCCTGGGGATGGTAATTTCTTGAAGGTCTAGCCTGCCTTCTGAGTGGGCTTCTCCAGACAGAGAAAGTCCTCAGGCAGTGACATGCCATGTGGCAGGTGGAAGTCAGGCTGGCATGCAGTAGCACCCTAAGGGCTGGGAAACATGAGCAGGGCACCCAAAGAAAATTAATCTGCAAGGGAGGAATTGTCCACCCCACCCAAAGGAATTACAGTTGACCTTGAACAGCATGGATCTGAACTGCGTGGGTCCACCGAGATGCAGATTTTGTTCAGTAAATATTGTAAAGGTATTTTTCCTATGATTTTCTAAACAGCATTTTCTTTTCTCTAGCTTATTTTGTTGTAAAAATACAGTATATAATACATGTATCATACAAAATATGTTACTCGACTGTCTTCGTTATTAATAAGGCTTCCAGTCAACAGTAGCCTGTTAGTTGCTAAGTTTGGGGAGAATCAAAAGTTATACATGGCTTTTCTACTTGCATAGGGTTCAGTGCCCATAACTCCCAATGGTTCAAGAGTCAAATGTTTGTAAAACTAACCTATGCTCTATTCTCTCATAAGAGCATAGAAAGTTAGAAATAGGCTTCACTATGCTAAATATGCTTATAATCCAATTTTACTGATCAATACACAGCAAGTCCTTGATGAAGGACAGGATTTAAATGTTGGGTGGGTCCAGCCCATTCTCATATCATAACACAAGTCAAGGTCTATATAAAAATGAATAATGGCTAGTGATCTTTTTATTCCATCCAGTTTAAATCACTAGGATAAAGTGTATTAAACAAGAAATTGTTTCAGACAAACACATAAGAGATGTGGTGATTCATTTAGTCTTGGCCAGAAAAGATTAATTCTCACATATTAATTTTTTCTGTTTTCTCTTCATCAGGATTTGAGGCCAGGAGATGTATCTGGCAAGCGGAACCTCTGGGAAAAGCAATCTGTGGATAAGGTCACATCCCCCACTAAGGTAATCTACTGGAAGGGTGAATTTCATAGGGTTTTTCCCCCCACTGTATTCTGCAGTATGATATTCCAAGTAAAATGAGAAATATCACTGATCCACAGAACCTGGCCCAGGTGACCATCAAGTTTCTAAAGACCCATACATGGGGCAGCGAAAGGCCGAGTTCATGGAGCCTTTGACATTACATCCAGCATAACTAGTCCGTGGGACAGTGCCCTGTAAGATACTCAGTGAACGCCGTAGTGGTGGGAGTGTTGACAGCAGAAGGCCGTCTGGTATAAACACGGTCTACGCTTCCTTATGAGGTCCAGGCTTGGAGCCACAGCCACATAAGGATCACCTAGGGAAAAACATGCATCTCACAAAGTGGCTCCAAAGTCTAATTCTGGAACCATCCTAAGAGATTGCATCACCAGCAGCCTTAAACTCAGTCAAGGTTGCTGGGGCAAAAAGTTAAAATAATATTTTAAAGTTAGACAAAACTTGCTACCCACGCCATGAAACGCTTTCCGCAGTAACCATAACACAACCATCAGGCCCAGAGCTGAGTTTCTGAGGTAGCAGAGTGGTTAGTTGCTTTGCTCCACACTGTCAGCCTTACTACATGTCATGTAGTCATTCATTTGAAATGAAAATATACGCAACACATTTGAAAATGCAAATTCATAACACAGTTGCTCACTCCCCCACCCCTCAACACACACACACATCTGTAGGTTCTGAATCATGGATTCAACTAAGGAGTGAAACTATTTTGGGAAGAATATGTCATGTTATTGCTGACATTGGCCTATCTAGTTGGGCCTGCCATGGTTGCGTCTGTACCAAACACATACAGATTTTTTTTTTCTTGTCATCATTTCCTAAACAATACTGTATGTAAACTATTTACAAAGCATTTACATTGGATTGGGTACATGAGTAATCTAGAGATGATTTAAAGTATATGGGAGGATGTGTGTAGGTTATATGCAAATACTGCTCCATTTTCTATAAGGGACTTGAGCGTCCACAGATTTTGGTATCTGCGGTGGGTCCTGGAACTATTTCTTCTGAAATACTGAGAGATGACCGGACTTTAATATTTGTGAATGCTTCAGCAAAGATTTTTAGCAGCTAGCTGAGGAAAAGAAATGGTACACGAATAAGACTATGGATCAGATGAGCTTCAAGAGTAGGGATGTAAGAACAGAAGGAAGACCATAAAAAAAATAGAAGAAAACCAATGAGGCTGAGACTGAGTCATTCTGTCCTGTGTGCCTGTTTTGGAATGCAAAGTATATATTCCTGGCCCTTATAGTAGAATTTTGAAAATAAAAATAAACCCTTTGACTCTGAATGCCATGAGCTAGGCTAAAGACCAAGGTCAAGAAAGGGGAATATAAAGAAGGAAGGGAGGAAGGAAGGAAGGGAGGAAGGAAGGAAGGGAGGAAGGGAGGAAGGAAGGGACGGAGGAAGGGACGGAGGAGGGACGGACGGAGGGACGGACGGATGGACGGACGGACGGACGGAGGGAGGGAGGGAGGGAGAGGAGGGGAGGGGAAGGGAGGCAGAGAGAGAAAGGAAGTAAGAAAGGAGAGCGAAAAAAATCAACAAGAACACATAGACTAAGAGGAACATATCTGAGTACAACGCCAACAATAACCCTCCCTCTCATAAATATTTATCCCTGTCATATTATAATTCTTTTTTTTTCTTCTGACGCAAAACGTCCGGCTGGAGCACCGTGGCCTGCTGATTCAAAGCTCTCTTCTCTTAGCAGGTCTGAGACCGTTGAAGAAAGAACCCCAGAGAGGCCGCTCAAGATGCTGGACCAGCTCAGCTGAAGAGGGTTAATGTGCTCTGTTTTATATTTATGTTGATTTACTAAATTGGGTTCCTTTCCTTTTGTTTTATTTTCCATTATCCCGGTAAACCTATGTATATTATCACCATATTTAATAATCACAGTCTAGAGATGTTCATGGTAAAAGTACTGCCTTTGCACAGGAGCCTGTGTCTAACGAAACCCATGCTGTGAAATAGAGACTTTTCTACTGATCATCAGAACTGTGTGTGAACAGTGATACCAACCACATCGGAAGTCAAACAAAAGGAGATTCAAGTTGAAAATTGCCTGAGGAGTGTGTGCAGTATCCAGAAAAATGAACCGTCGTGGGTTTTGGGTTGTTTTGTTTTTAATTTTAAATACAGAAGTCATGTTGTTTCTGCACTTTAAAGCATGGAAGAAATTATCTTAGTAGGCAATTGTAACACTTTCTGAAACTAATTCATTTCAGATTTGAGATACTATAATGATGATTGTCTTTTTTTAAAAAAATGTCTTGTTAAGGTATTACTTTTTTCATGCTGATGAATATCTAAATCGGATAAGGATGTTAGCTGACAGGGGTACTGATTTACTTAGGTTGGTTGCTTTGTGGATTTCTTTGGTAGTGATAGTGAGCCACGTTTTAGATGACCTGATCATATATGTATGTGCATACACATATACAAACACACTAATGGTAGAAAGCTTTTCCATGTGCTAGACTATTGTATTTAGCAGTATGTCCTTGTAACTAGACAATATCACAGCTTTTTAAAAATTAAAAATCACAATATTCTATTAATATTGCATATTTGCCAAATGAGACATGGCAGAATAGGTATCGATATGATTTCAATGCCCAATAGATGACCTGTAAGGAAAAAGAGAGATTAGAAATGTCAAAATGTCATTTTATAGAATCAACATTTTCTATGCAACATAGTATTTAGCTTGTAATTAAAAGCAATCTTGAAGGCCAATGTGAATTTTACTAAATCTACCATCTAGATCAAACTCAAAGCTTGCCAAAAACTTTATTCTGTTAATAAGAGAGTTCATAGGTTGGCCTAGATGACACCTGAGGTCTCTTCCTTCTTTAAAATTTAAAGACAAGAATTTTAGTGACAAGATTGTACAGACTGAAATTCCATGGACAAGTATACAAAGACCAACTTTGGCTAATGTCTGGAAGCCGAAGAGAAGAGTAAGCCAAACCCACTTTTTAGAAGTCATAACAATACTTCCACCTTTAATATACTGAACCAATTTTTAAATTAAACTTTTCTACTTATATTATTAGTAATTGGTACTTATCATAAGTTGATAATGTGTCGAACTTTGAAGAAATATATGTAACTTTTATTAGTTTTATCCTTATCCCCAAGAGTCTTCACCAACTCATCATTTTTACACAATCCAGATATCAGATCTTATTTTAGCTTATAAGTGTCCATCTATTCTTCCCAATAGATGATAAGAGTACTCCAGTGTCTTGGAAATATGTTCTAGCATAGAGATATATAGGGTAGTTCTATAAACTTATACCTCATTTGACTTAACCAAAATGGTCCTAGTCTCAATTCCTTCCACAATGAGGGAACCTCCCAAATGACTCTTTTCTAGCTCTTCCCTTGGAAGAGCTAGCGGGGGCAGTGCTGACATCGAGAGTGACCATGGCCTGACAAAGCCTGTCTTCCTCAAAAATCAGTAAAGAGTAGCTGAATTCTCTAGCTTTTAGTGCACCTGGGACAAAGCAAGGAAAGCCACCCAGACTTCACAAATCATCTACCCAGGACAGAGTAGATATGAGTGTAATGAGATGAACTATAATCCACATGTAGTGCACGGTTTAGCATTGATTCCCATCACTGGGGTAAAACGGATCAAAGTTTGAATTAAGGCCCATGGCGATGTAACATTGCTTTGTTGTACTTTTGAACAAGAGCTTCTCCTGATCACTATTATATATATTTTTTCTAGAAAATCTAAAGCTGAGAAGAGACTATATCGATCCTGACTTTTATTCCAATATTTGGATGGAATAAGTTTTAGGGTAGAATTTTGTTTAGTTTGGATTTAATCTTTTGAAAATCAAATTCTTTGTTTGCCTGTTTGATTACAATGCTCTTTGTTATCTTTAAGAGGTAAAATTGCAAGGTGACTAGCATGTTCTGTGAATCTGCCATTCCTAAAAATTTCATAAACACTTGGTATTTGTCACTGATAATTGATCGCTGCAATAAATATGTATTGTGAAAAAGCATCCACAATAAATGGAATTCCTCCAAATGCCTTTGCCTCTTTATGTACTATATGGATTACAAGAGTTATTTTTGTTGTAATAAAGGTGATAGCTTAGCAAAATATCTACTTCTGATTAAGTCTTGGTTTTGCTCTTAAAAAAAAAGAAGCCATTTTATATTTTTTGAAAACGTCTAATTACAGGCAATTTTCTAACAAAATACTAAAAATTACTCTGGTATAGACAACTGGCCAAACATGTATAGAAAAGGTTGAAAAGAAAGATTTTAAAAATTCTTTTTCAAAAAATTATCAAATATTCCTCCATCCTCCTTCTCATTCCCAGTGCTGTCAAATAGCACCTTTCTTGATCCTGAGATGGCAGTACTGTTTTCCCAAAGGCAGTGCTCATTTAATATATGCTATTCGTTTGCAGAATGCTCACTACTGTCAAGGCACTGGTGATTACATTTAAATCCCAAGATGTTTCTTCATTGTAATTTAGCATTTTTATGTAGTACTATTTGGCCTGAAATCTGAGGTTCTTCTCATAAAGGTTTTAAATTCTCAGTCCAAAGCTTCTGACAGTCCCCTAAATCCTGCCCATATGACTGAAAGAATTAACTAAGTTACTGTAATGTAAAATATAATTAGTACTCTTTACTTCTATGTCCTAACAAAAAGGGAGATGGAAATAAGTTTAGACAATAAGATCATTGTCATCGAAGTCAGTTCACAAAATGAAAAGAATATAATGTGTAGCACTAGTACCAAGCTGACAGGATTAGGGATGAATGAAAATTAATTTTACAGTGTGCATGGTCAGGGTGTAAGATATTATGGTCTCTTGTGTGATACAGAGAGGTGTATTGGAGGGATTTTCCTATCCTTGCTTGCATGCAGTCTTCAATGGAAGAACGAATAAGATAAAAAGATCTCGCAATCCTAAATATGTGTTCTTCTACAGAAGAAAGAAGGTCTCGATTTGAGTGCCATGTCTATTTGTGTCAAGCTTATTAATCATGTTGTTCAAACACTTTATGTCCTTACTGATTTTTTTGTGTGTGCCTTTGTTCTGTTGACAAAAAAAAAAAAGTGAAGATCTCCCACTATGATTATGGATTTGTCTGTTTCTCCTTGTAATTCTATTACTTTTGTTTTCCATATTTTAAGGTCATGTTTTAGGTGCATATACAAATCTAGAACCATGTCTTCCCAGTGAATTAAATAGTTCATCATTATGAAGTGATATCTATGTGTAGCAAATATTTTTGCCTTGAAGTTTTTTTTCTACTCTTAATATTGCTACAATGCATGATGTAGCTTTTTCTACCCCTTTACTTTCAACCGTTGTATATCCTTTAGTTTTAGATGCATGTCTTTGAAAATCATATGGTTTGGGTTGAGTGTTGATCCAGTCTGTTCATCTTCGAGTTTTAACTGGACTATTTAGTCCTTTTATATTTAATGTAATTATTGATATTGTTACATTTACATAGCATTCTAGTTAAGTGCCACCTATTCGAAGTTGCTTTTTCTCTCTTGCCTTTATGCTGGGAATTCTGCTTCAGAGCATATGCTGATCTACAGGAGGCAGCTGAGAGACTGGGCTAGACTTTTGGCAACCCAAGGGCGCTGGAGAACAAAAGAATCTTCTGAGCGTCGGGGATGAGGATTTGTTAAACTACTTCCAGATTACAGGTCTCCAAAGAGCTGCCTCCTGAAAGTAAGGATGAGCTTGAAAGAATCTGGTCTTCATTCAGATCGCTGCCTGCCCTTCACTCTGGGGAACAATGACATTTTTCTAGTGGAGAGGTAAATGATAAATGATGGACATGAAAAGTTACAAAATATTGAGTAACAATTCAAGAATTTAGAGATAAAATATCGCAAGGCTTTAGTACATAATTGTCAAAGAATCATGTACTACATAATCCAGTCTTTAGAGGGAAGGCAGAACACTTCAGCATGGGGTAAGAAGAGAAAAGAAATATTTGCCTTATATTGTTTTGTGCCCCAGAGGTATACCCAGGGCTCTACACATAATGGTACTTGGTAAGTGATGAGGTGATGACTTTCTGACCAACCTGATATATAAACAGCTAGATGTACTGCTGTCAATTTCTGTAGAGTTCTTAAAGAGTTCGAGAGGTTAATTTGTTTTTTATGACATTTCCGTTACCAGATTTATAATTCCTGTATCAACCCAGCCCTGAACCTCAGCTCCATAAAGAATGTTGGCCTCTTTACTCAAATACAGATTTAATAGAGTTTTGCCAAAGCATGCTTTTAGTGATGTCAGCTTTTGTTATCTTGAAATATAATCTTCCAAAAAAAAAGTGTCATTAAAATAGATTTTAGAAGTCCCAAGCGGTCATTTCTACCTAGATTTAAAAAAAAAAATTCATTCAATAATCTCTTACCGAAGGTACTCATATAAAAACTGTGCAAAAAAACTACAATCATGAAGAACGCAAGATTACTTCCTGAGCTAATTTTCAACCTATATCATTAGTTACACTCTATAGTAATGCAGGGCTCACTGCAGCACGGTGAATAGATGCCCAAATATCAGAAAGGTATCGTGTCATTGCCATCAATTGGAAGTGAGCTGGTCCAAGTAATGAAAGCTGACATGTATTAGTCCCTCAGCAAGTTCCAGGCACTTCGTATGTTATTCACTCATTTAATCCTCACAACAACCCTACGTGACAGGGACTACCATGTTATTCTCACTTTACAGAGAAGTTAAAAAGATTGCTCAAGGTCATATGGTTATTAATCCTTTTCCCATTTAGAAAAAAAAATTCAGCTCGCTGCCAGCATTAATTTAACATCATGCATTCGAATGCCACATTTTCTAGGATTTGCCATTTTCAGAGATCGAGAATTACTATATTTTGTAAATGGAAATACCGCTATTTAAAACAGGATGCTATAAATACAATGACATCATGTGTTTCCAAAGACTATCAATATATACTAGAGCGATGTGAAAATAATAATAAAAGCGAGATATTTGGTGGCGAACTTTGGGGGTGAGGTTAGGACTGTAATCAGTGACTTATCTAAATGCTGCAGCCACAAGCTCCACAGAGTATTCTCAGAGCAAACAGGAAATGGGTTAAGTGGCAGAATATTTTACCCCAGGCGGTTGGCTCCTGAGCCCACATTCTTACCTTCCAGTCCCCTCAATCTCTCACCAGAGACTGTTATTGTATAAGAGCGTGCCTTGAAGAGAGCCACTTATCAGGGGCAGCTTGGAGCCACCACCCTCCTCATGAAACCCACAAAAGGCAAGAACAGCACTTGAGACCGACCTTGTAGACTTCGACTCAAATATCTCCGTTAAGGAAATATTTTGCCCTTTTCCTCCCCAGTCCCTGCTCGTCTTCACACAATAAGGAACTGGCACCGACAAGGAAGAGTAGATGAAGAAGATTTTGAGTTTGAAACTGAATTTTAAAGTGTACTTAATACCAAATTCCAGAATGAAATCTTAAATAGCAAAAACCAAAGTTATGGAAACATGTCCTCCATGGAAAAGGAGATTTCATTGTTGCACAGCTCAGAAGCAGTTTGGGGTGGTGGTGGGCGAGGGGAGGTTGTGGAGACTATTTCATGGTTTTTGTCATGAGACTTCACATTGAGCTCGAGAACCGTTCTCTCTTTTTTGAGGTGATTTATACTATCCATTGTTTGGTGAGCAAGCAGGGGGCATTCTTCCTACCCCACTTCCAAGTGTTTAGGAGAATGATGCTTCACTATGGTCCTCAATTTAGACAAATTCTATAAACTAATAATACAAACTGATTCTACCAATGATAGAGGAGTTAAGAAAGGCTTCACCATGGGGATGACTCTTGGGCTGAGTTTTGATGAGCTGACTGACTGGGACAGATCTCAAGATTTGAGCTTAAAAACAGTTTGAGAAGTGTGGCCCTATGCCAGGACATCCTAGCCTCAGATAGTTTGAGAAAGACCAAGACGAGTACTAGATAGATGACTCCGGGGCTCCCAAGACCTAGTATGTAACCAAATTGTGACAAGACTTCTCCTGTCACGTAACCACTAACTTGTGATGTCATAAATAACTCTACCCTAGTCACTTCATGTTCTCATTTAAGTCTCTGTTCAACAAATTCAAAATGATATAATCACACAAAATAAATTATATCCCTAATGCAACTTACATTTGCCGTGTTGCCAAAGTGAACTTTCTTCCTGATTCCCACACTGGTAATTGTGCCTTTTGGAGTATTGTTTTTTTGTCCTCCTTTCTTACTCTACTTCTATTATATTTTATACTGCAGGTTTGCAACAGATAAATTCACAAAAAAAGTTGGAGGAGGAACAGTCGTTGCAGGGCTAAAGCTGCCTTCCCAAACGTAGAAACTGGCTATATAAGGAGTCTTCTACCTTGAAATGTGATCATGTAAATATCTAAACTAAATACTATGAGACTTAAGTCCCAACTCTGTCATTAATTTCTTGTGTAACTACCATGACTCTAAAATCCAACAACAAAAAAATGAATTCTATATACAAAAATTCTCTGTCCATGTCACCTTTAGTGATATATGCATGATGGAAAAGAAGTTACAGCTATAAAAGGTTAACTATTTGTTAAAAGAGTTTGATCTAATATATGCTCTATGTCTTCTTCTGGAAGGTCCAAACTTCTAAGTTGCTGATATATTAAAAAAAAAGTTATTTGTCAGAAACTTAAAAATTTGAAGAGGATATTAACCTATTTTCTATGCTTAAGCCAAATTGCTTTGTCCTTTCTTTCAAAGTTGCTACAGTCCATTATCTCCATTTCCACAGTATTACAAATCCCATGACATGTTGTAATACCCCACGTGGGCATCAAGCATTCAAAGACATTTTTTTCAGTTACAGTGGGAAAAACTGTTCCAAATATATACAATTTTTCACAAGAGCCAAAGATCGGGGTGGGAAGTCAAGATGGGACATACAAGAATGTCTGTTACGAGATTATATTTAATTAGTTAATATATGCAAAGTGATTTGCATAGTGCCGCACAAGTGTTCCATGTTACCTAACGATTACTGTATTTAAAGAATCTCTGAGCTGATAAGAATGTTGAGAGCTCACCCTAGGATATCTATGACTCTTCTATCAGGTATGTGTAATAAAGAAAAATTTCATTTCCGAATCGAATAGAGAGATCAGTCACACAATAGTGCAGCATGCAACTCAGTGTGGGGTACCAATAAAACCCAACTAACATCAGTCTTAACCAGGATGTTCTTACTGCCTCCTCCACGTCGGAGAAGGGTCCCGGCAAAACCACCTTCGTGCAGAACCTAGGGACAAAAATCACTGTCCCGTCTTCTACACTCCTAAATTCCCTCACCAGCCCTATCCCCGAGACGCACTCTCGCCCAGCCCAGGATTCTCTCTGCCCCTAGCTCCCGTCATCCTCTCTGGCCGAAATCCCACCAAGGGTCCTTCCCTCCTCGCAGGGTGCTTGGTGATTCCCGAGGGCTGCCGAAGTCTCGCGAGGTTGGTCCCGTTGCTCTGGTAACGAGCGGCCATGCCTCTGGGTGAAGGGCGTGGCTGTGGCTATTAAACTGGACCGTAGTTACCACGGACCGCTTCCCTCACTGAAGGGACAGCTGCCCTGGCCGGACGACTCGGGGCGGGGGTTGGGCGGGGACGAGAGGCCAGCCGAGGCGGGACAGTGAAGTCCCCGCTTCTGAAGGAAAGGAAACCACGGGCCGGGCGCCTCCTGCGGGAAACGAGTGCGCGTGGACGGACCGCGCCCCGGAAAATGAGCTCTTGCCCGCGCGGCCACATCCAGTCGTGAGCGAGAGAGGGACATTTTGATGGCACGAGTCGTGGCGTAATCATTCTTCCCACCAAGAAAGTAGCGGACCTGCCTAGGTTCACCTGCTTTTGCTTCCTCTGCTTCAGCTGTGGAAAATACACTCGGAGCGCCCCTTAGATCACTGTGTGCGCGTGCGTGCGTGCGTGGTCGTCTTGTCTGTCTGTCTGTCTGTCTTTCCTGAAGCTCAGGTTATAGCAGGTCAGCCGGTTGGTACCCAACTCAAGGAGTTGCTGCTTGGGGTGTTCCATTCAAGAACTAGAAGAGATTGTCGCTAGGTAGTTTTACTTATTACAGCAAGTAAGGAAAGTAGAAGATTCACATCCAAAGCTCTGGCTCACTAAAGGGAGGCTTAGCCATTGCTTGTATATACATTCTTCGATTAATTATATGTCGACTTCTTTGCTGTTGGCTAAACTTACCTGGTTGAGTTCTCATCAAGCTCATCAGGTTACAGCTACTCCTGCAAAATACTGTGTGTACATTTTAACATTTAACCAGAATAGCATTTAGTAAGAACCGCTCAGACCTTGGGACCCTTGTACTATCTATCTAGCACTGGCATGTGCCCCACATGCTTGTGTGAAAAAAATAGAATCAAGATTTATGCCAATCCAGTTTCCCAGATTTGGAATTGTGACCCCCAGGCTGAAACTTAAGTCTGTTAGTACCGAAGGTCTTAAGAAGACAGACTTCTCTGTTGAATTTGTAGTTATTCGCTGTAGAGCTTGGACTGTCTTCTATGCACTCTTGTTCCAGAACTGGCTTTTCATGGAGAGGAGCTTAAACCATTAGATTCAAAATTGGTTAGTTCCTTTGGTCTTTCAAAAATAAGAGAATCTTGACTCCTTGTTGTTCTGTTATTTTACTGCCTTAATAATGACCACTTAGGAGGATACTTGCATGGGAGAGAAAATGGTCATTGCCAATACAACCTTCTGAAAACTACTGAGATTTCAGTAAGACAAAAAATTGAATATTAGAAAAGAGACAGTATCTAAAGAATATTAACCAAAATATAAAGAGAAATATCTGTTGCAGGCATTTGAACTACTTATCAATTGAAAATTAAGCAGAAAAAATTCTCTTGCTACATTTCACGGCCTGAAAAAATAACTGTAATTTTTCTTTGATTCGTGATATTTTTAATGCCTCAGGATTATTCTGAACTTGCTATCACTCTGTAGTATTTCATTGTAAATATAGGGTGTAAATGATTTGACTGTGTACCCTGGAGATTCTTTTTCATTTAAATTATTTACTTGATTTGTCTTTTATTATGATTTGGTCTCTTATAGAAATGGAAAATTTCTTCATATCTTTGGAACTGAAGATTTATTTAGCTGTGACCTAATAAACTTAGTTTTTTAGAGAAGGCTGTTGCTAATTAAATACAATTGAATATAGTTTGGGGTACTCATCTAATCTAATAAACACTTTAAAGAGAAAACTGTCAAATAAGTTCCTTATAAATTGTTTTACAGCCTACCTACATAATAAATTTCAAGCCAAATACTGAAGAGATGTCAGAAGACTCAGAAAAGGAAGACTATTCAGACAGAACAATCAGTGATGAAGATGAATCAGTATGTTTTTCTCAACCATACCTTACTTAAGATAAAACTTGTGTTATGAAATATAGATTCCCAGTAAAAATTTTATAAAACCAATTAGATGTAAAAATCAGTTGGATATTTAAATTACTTGTCATTGAAGCTGGAAAATAATTTGAAAACCAAGATATTACTGTGTGCAGTATGCCTTATCTAAAAAGAGAACCTATACTGATAGTGTTTTTTTGAAAAAAAATTGGGTGAGATCCTTCTGACTTTTATTAAAATGTGTATATTAAACCATTATTAGGGTTTTGGTTTTTTTAATTCATGGCCACTTATTTTCTTGTGTGTACCAATTCTACCACGTTCATCATAGTATGCATCATAATGCTGGAACCTCATATATTCTAAAGCTACGGTGTATCACCATAATAGGTTTAATGTGGCTCTGATGTAACAAAGAACTTGGTAGAAAAGGGGGGAGGGGTACAAAGTGCAGTATTTAGAAATATTTTTTCTAATTCTAATACATACTTACGAGAGATTTTATTCACATTTTAGTAAATATAAATTATCACGTTAGTAAGTTGAGGTCCCCAAATAAGTGCCGCAAAATGATGTATCAACACTTTAAATCTATGGTTTTCTGTGGTTTTTTTCTTTTTGTTAATTTTTGTTATTCTTAATTTAAATGGTTTTGCCACGTTTACCAAGAATCTTTAAACTTTACTTTTTGCCTACAATCATTAATATGACCTTACCCTGTGGAAGAAGACTGAAAGATGAAAACTTTAAGGTTTCAGGATATTTGAAGTGTTGGGTGCTTTGAAACCAGTGGCCCATAATAATCTTTTATTTTTTTTTCATTCATTATAGATTAAAGATATATCCTTAATTCTTAGTACAGAGTAGATATTAAAAAAAATTCTGGACTTGGAAACTGTTGATTTTTCAAAGAGAAATATTTTTAAACTCTTGTTTTAGGATGAGGATCCCTTCATGAAATTTGTAAGTGAAGATCTCCACCCATGTGCACTTTTAACAGGTTTGAATTTACGCATATATTCTTCCTTCTCTTTATGATGAAAACTAGATGAAAATAAGAAGCTGAGGAAACTATAAACGAGTCATAGTGAATAATATAGGGAATTATTATTCTGTTGTTGGATAAGAAGAGAGAAATGTATTCATTTTTTATAAGAATATTTTGGAGTTCAAACCCTTAACGTTTGTTTTAGGTAAACCTGACTTTTAATAAAACTAAGTGAAAGTGTCAATACTTGGCATTTACCTTTGTATTTCTTTAAATAACTAAGTCTTTAAACGCATTTACAATATGACTCGAGTTATACCGGACACAGTGTATTGGAAATTATTTACATGAAGCGTGCCTGTATAGAGTCTCCTTAATAGTCATTCATTTGCAAATGTACATGTATGTGGGCATCTTGATGTGTGGTTGATGTTTTAAAATTTATACATTTAGAATTGTACTTTCAAATATACACTAAAGTATTTCTTCCAAATATTCACATATCTATCACAGGTATTTTGAAGTTGAAGATAAGGCATTTATTTACTTAGTCTTTTTTACTACCATCCTAAAAATCTTTCCTTTTGACATAACCACTATTCTCAGTTTGGTTTTATCCTTCTAGACCTTTTTCTTATTTGTACACATATCTATACCCATACTCAGAATATTTGTAGTACTATTTTGTGGACTTCTCCCTGCTGCCTTTTTTTAATTTTAAAATTTTCCAGTCTGTTGGAAAAAAGGAGGTAACTCACTATTTTAACTAACATTTCCTTGATTGCTAAAGAAATTGAGAATTATTTCATATGCTTGTCTACTTATATTCCCTTGTGTTATGAATTTCTCATTCATAGTAATCCTTTGTTAACTTTGTTTTTATTGTTTTCATTGTTTAGAATTATTCTGCTGTTAAGTTTACCATTATTCACTTGTGGCTCTTTATTTTTATATCTGTTTAAGTTACAAAGGCCTTCTCTATCCCAAGATTATTAATATAATTATGTTTTCTTTACTTTTATGTACTTGTTTGAATTTTGGTATTTAATTTTCCTATAATTTCCATTTATAAATATTATGAGGTATGTATCTAATTTTGTTTCTTAATTTATAAATAACTAATAATGCCTTGCCATTTTTAAGTCATACTATAAATTAAACAAAATGTGGTTTATTCACATAATGAAATACTAGATGCTTAATAACTGTCAAATAAATGGATTTATATAACAACCCTAAGAAGTTGTAAGGGAAGGTAATATCATTTATTATTTACATATTGTAAGATTTATATTCAAAGAGGCTACATTGGCCAACCAAAATCATATAGAAATAAAGTGGTAGATTAGAACTGTTTGACTCCATTTGCTTTATCTGCTATTGTACAGAAACAGCCAAGAACTAAATCTAAGTAAAAAGCCACATTTTGAGGTGGAAGAGTGAGAGGAGTCAATGAGACAAATGTAATCAAGTATGTGAAAGGTAGGGAGAAAACCAGGATGGGTAGCATCTTAAAGACAAAGGAAATGAGCTTAAGGAGGAGTGATTATCAACATCTAATTGGTGTCCCATTTATCCCATTGAAAGAGAGGGGGCCTTTGCACTAACTCCATTATACTCTGTGTGAATTATGTTCCCGGGGTGATGTCACATAGTGGCCCTAGAATGCAAACTGAGAAAAAGTCATGAATGAGAATTCACAGTCAGCCTTTGAGAAGATGGTTCTAGTAGGTGGTGAGGAAACATAGGCAGTAGGTGTATTTAATCCATTAGATGAATAGTTGCCTCAGTATGATTTTTAACATGATTCAACAATAAACAGTTTGCTAGAAAAACTTCAAGAAACAAACGCAATCCCTGTCAAAATCCAAGATGTTTTTGCAGTAGCCATGCGAATTTAGCATAAATTAATAATATTTGAGGTCAACAATTGTTTTTAACTACTGTGAAGATCAGTCATTACAAAATTTAATTAGTACTTTAATTTTTAAAATGCCATGAGTTATAAAATGTTTATAATTATATCCACAAATACTCACAAATTAATGGTGTCAAGTCTCTATACTCTTCCATTCTTTGCTTCTTATCACTCATGATTGTGTTCAAATCTTTTTTCAGCTGACCCCTTTAGCGA
Source organism: Macroglossus sobrinus (assembly GCA_004027375.1). Classification (NCBI taxonomy): domain Eukaryota; kingdom Metazoa; phylum Chordata; class Mammalia; order Chiroptera; family Pteropodidae; genus Macroglossus; species Macroglossus sobrinus. Next base: position 330,809 of record PVKZ01001220.1, on the reverse strand, counting down.
TCCATGTTTCCCCCGGACGACACAGATACTATTGGAATATCAGCTAGGGAGATGGGTGCCCCGTCTTCGTGAACCACGAGATTTATATGGTGTCTCTTCTTCTGGTCCGCTGAGCCCAACACGGTGGCCGTACCACTGTGAGGTCATTGATGAAAAAGTTCAGCATATTGGTATGTTCCTAGCAGTTTTGGGGACTCAAACATTAGTAAATTTACTTTGCCAACCTTGATTTTAATAAAGAGGCTCATGGTGTTAAGAACAGTTTATTCCAACAGAAATATAATGTTGGAATATATAATTATACAGATATGTAATTTTAAATTTTTTAGTAGCCACATTTCAAAAGGTAAAAAGGAACAAGTGAAATTGATTTCAAAAATATATTTTAACCCAAATATATTCAAAATATTTTACATTCTTTTTTTACATGAAGTCTTCGAAAACTGGTGTGTAGTTATTCTTACATTTCAATTCAATTCCAATTTCTCCACATCCTCGCCAACATTTTTTTTTGTTTTTTTATTTTTTTCATGATAGCCACTTAAGAGGTGTGAGATGATATCTCAGTGTGGTGTTGATTAACATTTCCCTGAAGATCAGTGATACTGACAAAGCAATCCCTGTCAAAATCCCAATGACATTTTTTACAGAAATAGGAAAACAACTCTAAAATTCAGCTGGAACCAAAAAGGCTACTAATAACCAAATCTTGAGAAAGAAGAGGAAAACTGGAACCATCACATTTTCTGATCTCAAAATATATTACACAGCTACAGTAATCAAAACAGTATGGTACTGTCATGAGGATGGACGTTTGGCAAAGAATTGGAACAATATAGAGAACCCAGAAATAAATCCACATATATATGCTCAACTGATCTTTGACAAGATTGCCAAGAATACACAATGGGGAAAGGATAGTCTCTTCAACAAATATTGTTGAGAAAATTGTATATTCGCATGCACAAGAATAAAATTGGATGACCCCTGTCTTACAGCATACAAAAAGAATCAATTCAGATTGGATTAAGGACTTAAACATAAGACTTGACCCTAAAACTACTAAAAGAACATAGGAGAAAAGCTAATGACATTGTTCTTGGCAATGATATCATGGATATAACACCAAAAGCACCTACAACAAAAGCAAAAATAAAGAAGTGAGACATCATCAAACTAAAATGTTGATGCACAGAAAAGGAAATAACACAGTGAAATGGGAAAAAATATTTGCAAGCCATATATCTGATAAGGAGTTCATCTCCCAAATATGTAAGGAATTTCTTCGGCTCAAGAGCCAAAAAGCTAATAACCAGATTTTAAAATGGGCTAAGGACTTGAACAGATGTTTTTTCCAAAAAAGACGTACAAGTGTTATCTATTGACTTTTTATGTAAACTGATAAAAATATTTGCTCATTTTGTTGCTGGTTGTACTTTTCATTTCCTTTTTGATTTTCAAGTGCTCTATATATTTATTCACAAGATTGGCTTACTATATCATGTATGTTACATATTTTTAGGGGGTTGTCATTTGCCTTTTTGTCAAGTAGAAATTTTGAATTTTTATGTCATCACTTTGTCCCATTTTTTTATGGCTTCTGGATTTTGAAATTCTCATATTTTTCTTAGCATTTTTTAAGTTGTATCTTTTGTGATTAAATTTTTTTCATCAATCCATTTAGATGCAAGAAATGAGCTCCCAGTCCAGTTCTGTTAACTGTCTAACCAGTTGTTCCAACAAAATTATTAAATTCTTTTTTGACTCCTGTTTGGAAATGTCACAATTATTAGTAAACTTCTAGGTCTAATTTTGAATTAATTCAGTTAACCTGTCTATTCATAGTGGTGCTCAAAAACCTTTAATACTAGAACTTTATAAATTTTGATATGTGATAAACTTAGTTCCCCATCATTCCTTTTATTTTTTAAAAAAATTCCAATTTCTTAGCTACTTTTTGTCTTATTGTTTTTCTATATGGAATTTAAAATAAGCTTTCCTGGTTGTCCCAAAATTAATACTGGTAACTTTATTGTGATCACATTACAGTTATAGATTAAGAAAGAGTGACATCTTTACAATATTGCATCTTCCTAGCCAAGAACAAGGTATGTCTCACTATTTATTCTTGTTTTCCTTATTCTCCCTTAGTATAGTTTAAATTTTTTCCTGTACCTTTCTAAGTTTTATTGTTAGGTGTTTTATTTTGTTGATATTTTTTATTAAATTTATTGGGATGACATTGGTAAAGAAAATTATATAGGTTTCAGTTCAGTAATAACATCATATGTATATTACAATGTGTGTTCACACCCAAAAGTTAAATTTCCTTCCATCACCATATATTTGACTCCCTTTACCCTGCCCCCATCCCGCTTTCCCTCTAGTAAACACTAAAGTTGTCTGTGTCTATGAGTCTCTTTTTGTTTGTCTTGTTCATTTGTTGCCTTATTTTGTTGTTATTTTAAATAGAATCTTTATTGCATATTACTTTCTAATTTGTTTTGTAGAGGAAAGTTGTTTTGTGTATTAATTTCCAAAGTAACCACCTCTTTTTCTTGTTTTTAAGTTGTTGTATTGTTATACAGTTGTATCATCTAGCAGTGATGTAATTAAATCTCCTCATTTCTAATGTGTATACATCATAACTTCTTTTTCTTGACTGAATTGATTTATACTTTCAGAAAAATACTTAATAATTTTACATTCATCTAGTTTCTTAATTTTAATGAGAGTGCTGTTAGTGTTTTCTCTTTAAGCAGACTATTGGCTTATGATTTGAAATAAATTTGCTTTTGATTCTATTAGGAAGTATCCATTTATTCTTGTATTATTAAGAAACTTTACCAGGAATAATTACTAAATTTTATTAAATGCCTTTCTAACATCTATGGAAAGTATCATAATGTTCTCATTTGGTGTTTTACTTTAGTGAATTACACTGATAGCTTATTTAATATGGAACCATTTATACAAGATTTTTACTTTAATGTTCATAAGTAAGATAAATTTGCAATTTTCTAGCTTTTGTACTTTTTTAGGTTTTTAGAATAAAATTATTCAGAATTCTTCCTTATATTCTAAAACAGTTTGAATAAAACTGTATTAGTTCTTTTAAAATTTGATAGAATTCCCCTAAGCAGTCTGGATATACTTATTATTATTGTTTTAGAGCTACAAAGAATATTTTTATTGTAAAACTTCAGTTCTTCTTTGTTTGTTCTGTTAGGATTTCTACCTATTCCAGGGATAGTTTTGGTCATTTGTATTTTACTAGAAAAACAATGCTTTCATAAAAGATATTTAATTCATGTACATAGATTTAGTCAAAGTATTCTCTTGTAATTATTATGCTTTCCTTTGACTATATGGAATTTTTTCCCCTCTGTTCTAATATTTTATGTTAAATATTGTTTGCATTATTTTCTTCTCCCCTGATTATGATAGTGGAATTTATCTTGTTAGTTTATTTGAATAATCAATGTTTAAATATATTTACTAGTTCTGTTGTACTGTTTTTTAATTCATTAAGTTATGATTTTTTTGTACATCAGATTCAAGTTTATTTTGGTGTTTTTTATTTAACCTTTATTTTTGTATTTAACTTCTTATTTCCTAATTTTTTATTATGAAAAATTTCAAATATAGAGGGAAGTTGAACAAGGACACCTAAAACTCACCAGCTAGATTTTATTAACAATTATTTTCCATATTTATCACATATGTAGCCAACTATCCATTCTTCTCTTTACACCTCAATTTTTTATTTATTTCAAAATAAGTTACAGACATCCCTACATTTCACCTCTAACATTTTAGCATATTATTAGCTAGAGTGTACTCTTTGTTTATGGTTCTTTTTTATTTTTGAGATAAATTTTATGTTCAGTGAAATGTTCTGTTCAATTTTATGTCCAATGAAATGTGTAGGTCAATGAATTTTAGCAAATGCATACATTGTGTAATCGATACCCCTACCACAACATAGAACATTACCATTATAAATACAGGTGTAAATCTAACAAAATAGGGATAAGACATTAGCTTAAAACTATATAATGCTAATGAAAGAGATCAAAGAAGATCTATATAAATCAAGAATTATACCATGTTTGTGGATTGGAAAACTCAACATAATAAAGGTGTCAGTTCTCCAAATTGATGGGTTCCAAGCTATTCCTATCAAGATTATTTTGATAGATAAGGCATAATTATTCTAAAATTTATACAGAAAAGTGAAGGGATTTGGAATAGCTAAAACATTTAAAAAAAAAACATAAAATGGAAGGAATCAGCCTATCTCAAGACCTTTTATGTAGCTAGGGTAGTCAAGGCCCTGTGGTATTAGTGGAGGAATATATATAGACCAATGGAACAAATTAGAGAATCCAGACATAGAGCCACATAGACATGCCCAACTGATTTTTGACAAAGATGAAAAAGCAATTCAATGAAGGAAAGTTAACATTTTCTTTAAGTTTTGGACACTAATAGGTCAAAAAAATAAAAAAGACTTCAAGCTAAATCTAGTGCTTTATACAAAAAATTAATTCAGACTGGATCACAGACTTATTTGTAAGACATAAAACTTTTAAATAGGAAAAAGTCTTCACAATCTACAGCAAAGCAAGTTCTTAGAATTGACACCAAAAACATGATTAATAAAATAAAAAATCGATAAATTGGATTTTATGAAAATTAAAAATTTTGCTTTATGGGAGATATTGTTAAGAGGAAGAAAATACAAAAGGAAGAAGACAAGCAAAGGATAAAACATTTATGCCAGATGATTCTATCCCTTTTTATGAGGAAAGCAACTTTCTCAAAAATGTCTCCAGTAGTCTTTTTTACATCTTATTGGCCAGCTTTATATTATGTGGCTACTCCTAGCCACAGAGAGGCCTGGAAAATTGAGTTTTAGTGGAGCTCATTACAATCCTGATAAAGTTAAGTTTTCAGAGGTAAAAACAAGAAAAAAAAGTGAATATTGAGAGGGCAATTGGCAGTGTATGCAACAACTGTAATTTTACATGGCCTTCTAAATGTTCTTTTGTTTATATAACAGCAATCTAACTTGAACTGATATGTGATGCTGCATATGGAAATGGCTTATCCTGGCAATTGATAGTCACATAGTCTGCCTTAAAGCAAAATTAAGTGGCCCCTTAGCACTACCACACTTTTATATGTGCTCTGAAGCCTTTTGAAGAAGTACCTACATTTTGGATACCCTTGTTAAAAAGAAGTTATGTAAAGCTTTATCACAGATAACTCAAGTGCAGAACAAACTCACTACTATAATAGAGAACATTTTTAAACCCTTGAATATTCTAAACTTGGAGGATGTATGCAACTGTCCTGAGAAGTCTGTGTCTAAAACATAAAAGGATGTAATTACCAAATTAAATGAGAACCAGATATAGACTAATAAGGAATGCCAATGAGTTAGACAACTTAGATGAGATAGACAAATGCCTAGAAAGATAAAACTACTAAAACTTACTCAAGAGGATACAGAAAAATCTAAATAGACATATAATAAGTAAAGATATTGAATTAATAATAGAAAACACTGAGCAATCCACTAAAAAAAAGCAATTATTAGAACTAATAAATGAGTTTGGCAAGGTTGAAAGGTATAAGATTAATATTTTAAAAATTAATTATATTTCTATACTCTTATAATGAACAATACTAAAATGAACTTAAGGAAACAATTTCATTTACAATAGTTTCAAAAGATATAAGAATAAATTTAAGAAAAGAAATATAAAACTTATACGCTGAAAACTATAAAACATTGTTAAAAGAAAAAAATAAAGAAGGTCTAAATAAATGAAGACTCTCATGCTTATGGATCAGAAGAGTTAGGATTATAATGGCAGTCCTCCCCAAAAGAATCTACCAATTCAGTACAGTTTCCATCAGAATACTAACTACCTACTTTGTAGAAACTCAAACTGATCCTAAAATTATCTGGAAACTCTAAAGTACCTAGAATAGCAAATATATATATATATATCTTGATGAAAAACAAATCTGAGACTCAATTCTCAATTTCAGAACTACAAACTAACAACCAAGACAATGTTGTACTACCATGAAGATAGGCATATAGATCAATGATTCAAATTGAAAGTCCAGAAATAAACCATGTGTTTGTGATCAGCTCACTTTCAACAAGGGTGGCAAGTCTATTCAATAGGGAAAAAATAGTCTTTTCAACAAATGGTACTGGGACAACTGAGTAGATAGCTGCATGCATTGTAGATGAAGTTTGACCCTTACTTCACACCATATAAAAAATTAAAATAGATCAAAACCCAAATGTCAGAGCCAAACTATAAAGCTCTTAGAAGAAAACAAAGAAGTAAATCTTCATGACCTTAGATTTGGCAACAGATTCTTGGCTATAACACCAAAAGTGCAAGCAACAGCAGCAACAAAATATGGGTGAATTGTACTTCATCAAAATTAAAACTTTTATGCTTCAAAGACAACTATCAAGAAAGTGAAAATACAATCCACAGAATGGGAAAAAAAATATTTGCAAACTATCTGATAAAGGACTTATATAGAACTCTTAAAACTCACAATAAAAAGACAATTCAATTAAAAATGTGCAAATGATCTAAATAGACATTTCTCCAAAGAAGAGAAATACATGAAAAGATATTCATGAGAAATACAAATTAATACCACAATGAGATAACCACTTTACACCACTAGGATGACTAGAATCAAAATCAGATAAGTGTTGATGAGAATATTGAGCAATTAGAATCCTCACACTCTGATGGTGAGAGTATAAGATCATGCAGCTACTGTGGGAAAGATTGACACTTTTTCAGAAAGTTAAACATAGAGTTAACCATTTGACCTAACAGAAAGTACTTTTTGATAAGCTGCAAACTGGACCCTATTGCATAGGTACTTTCTCCAGTTCTATTGATAGAGTTCATATTTTTTATAAGGACTGTTTATTAATAAATAGTTAAATAAGAGCATAAACAGGTTTTTGAAGTTTCTAATTCTTTAACCCAAATGTCTGGCTGTCATTCAATTTGTGACAGTAAGCATACACAAAATTCAGCAAATAGCTGAAATTTCCTAAATTTTCAGAATTAATGCTGTTATCAGTTCACAATTAATTCTGGTTTGAGTTGACCAAAGTTTTCAACTAATGAGAGGCTCATTTTTTAGTTATAATGTCCTCTATTGTTTATTATCAGATTATTTGGTTGTGAGTTGTTCAGTTACAGAAAATGTGCAGTGAGGCATACTGACATCAGTGTTCTAGTTTATGCTTTTTCTATAGCTAGACTTGATTCCTATTATGTCACACACGCTTTGTTGCTAAAGCAGTTGTACACATAATCCTCAAAATGTTTGTCCAATTATATCTGTTTATCACCACAAAATTCTTTTTTTTTTTCTCACTGTCCCAGTGACTATATTTGAGATCGTAGAGACTGGCTCTCTCTATTGGAATATATTTATTACCAGAGCCAGCAGCATAGTCTTACACACATGAGCCAATAATAAAAGGGAAGTAGGATAATGAGTCATTGCCAGATTCTTGTTCCACTAAAAAATGGGAATGACTAGGGTACAATCAAATAGATCATGGTCAAAAATTTGGTCAAATATAGATATGTTTTTGAGCACGGTTCAGATAAGCAGCTGATGCTGCTGCTGCTGCTGCTGCTGCTGCTCCTCCTCCTCCTCCTCCTCCTCCTCCTCCTCCTCCTCCTTAAAGAAAGGTCCAAGAATAGCCTTTGAGGGGACAGAAGAAACACGTTTATAAGCTTAGGTGACAACCATTATCAGGCAAGAGGCTGAAGATGCAGGGATAATAAAAAATGGAGCAAGATTCCTCCAGGTGGGTCAGAAGGGCATCAAGCATCCAGGAGAAAGAGAAACTTTAGTATAAAATCTATAATGACACAAAATAATCAAGAACTACTCACTGTAGTAATAGAACAAAATGTGAATGAAATGTTATAGGTTTCATTACAGTGTGACAATATTTATTATTACTTCCAGTGAACCCTTGGTGTAAAGTCTGGCCCCACATAAAATACTAAATTTTAGCCTAGATCTACCAATGAACAATTTGAAAATATACAATAAAATTTTCCTGTTTTATTTTTGTCATATTCAAGTAATGTTTTCTCTTTCTTTACAGATTGGACTCCTTATTCTGAGCCAGTGTACATCCCAACAGGCCTGGAGATAGAACCCCTTTATCCAAACTCCAAGGAAGACACTGTGGTTTATCTAGCTGAAGATGGTAGGTACATAATGAAACATGTTGCTGTAAAATATAATTTGATACCTGGGTTCATCTCTTAATTATATTTGTTTTGCTATTTATAATGGAAATTGCGGATTACTAGTAAATCCCTGTCCCCGTAAAGATGTATCATTATATATTGATCCAAATGTTGATTTCCTGCTAGTTATATTCTTTAAGGTGTACTATAGTTTATGCAAAGTTACTTTAAAATAAAACATTATTTTGGCCATTTGAATGGAGACTCATATTTACAAGGAATTATGCTTCACGTCAGTTTTCAAAGATAAACCAGTGTAATGCTCTGCAACTGTCCTTCCCTCTCCCATAGGTCATGTTCATGAGTCTTTGAGGTGTTTTTTAAATTTCATTCCAAGTTGATGCATTTCTTGAGATTTTCATCTTTAAAAGAGGAAAATAGCTCACATTGCAAATAACACCTAAGAGTATATCTCAGTAGAGTGTTCTTAACACCCAAGATCAATATTTTCAGTTTGAGCTCTAGTAATGCAAACTCTCATAATCTGCTTTACAATAGAGTGTTCTAATAATCAAACATAGACACCTCAGCCTGTATCCTAAACTGTGCTTCTCCTGAAGCACCATATGAGGAAATATGGGTTCTATCTCTTACAGTATATATTAAAATAGCTTCCATGGAACATATGTACTTTATTTAAAAGGCTGGCAAAACAGAGAAATTCACAGGGATTGTTTCCTATACAGTAAGCAATTCTAGAAATCATATACTCAAATAGTTTTAAACAACTGGAATGAGAGAAGCACCTGATTTTCCTAATTTGATTTCAAATATTTACATGGCTAACCTTTCAAATATTTACATGACTAGCCTAGAACTTCCACACATAGCTTAAACGAGATCTGATGAAAAACTAAAATAATTGAGTTGAGTCAGTCAGGGTCTTGTCAGGAACTGGATGGCATCCTTGGAGTAAATTTTAAAAGTTTATTGAAAGTTACAGAAGAGGGGACTGAGTTAAGGGATACTAACAAGGGATGGTGAAACAACATAAGACTGTCAACAGAGCAGAACTGTTATGTGTCTTAGACTTGAAAGGGTAAAATGACAATGCTTTACAGACTTGTAGCTGTTAGAGAGGGAAGTCCCCAAACAGCTGGATATATAGAATTCTGGTTGACATTTTTTTCTTTCAAAGATTTGTTTCTTTAAAGATATTGTCCAATGTCTTGTGATATTTGTTGTCTTTAATAAAAGGTCAGCCATAATTTATATCCTATGATGTATCTATTTCTCTTTGGCTGTTTTCAGCAATTTGACTACGATCTGCCTAGAGTTGGTTAGGTTTATATTTATCCTGCTTGGAGTTCGCTAAACTTCTTGGATCAATAGGTTAATGGGAGTGTTTTTCCCTCAATTTGAGAAACTGTCAATCATTATTTCTTCACATATTTTTTCCGTACTATTTTTTCTCATCTGTCCTTTGGTTTTCAATTATACATATGTTAGATTTGTAGCTATGTCTCACATGTCCCTATGTCCCTAAATCTTTGTTAATTTTTGTCCTTGTCTGTTCTTGAGTTTTTATGTTTTTAACTTCACTGAGTCTTTCTTTGCAATCTTCAGTTTCTCTCAAGCCCACCAAGTAAATCTTTGCAGTTATTGTACTTTTTATCTCCAGAGTTTTTGTTGAGTTCTTTTTTATAGTTTCCATTTCTTTTTTGAGATTAATTGATATTTATTATCTCTATCTTTTCCTTTAAGTCTTTCAACATATAGTAAAGTCTCTATTTATCCCAGCATCTGAGTTATCTTGGAATCTGTTGAGTGTGTGTGTGTGTGTGTGTGTGTGTGTGTGTGTGTGTGTGTGTGTTTCACCGTGGATCACGTTTTTCTGCTTCTCTGCACATTTCATAATTTTTTAGTATATGAAGGACATTGTGAAAGATATGTTATAGGAGACTGCATTATATTCTTTTTAAAAATTATACTGAATTTTGTTTTGGTGTACAGTTAAATTGGTGGCATATTATTTTGCTCCTTCCAGACTTGGTTTTATTTTTTTTTAATAAGGGCAGGTCTCTTTTCATTTTGTTCTTCATCCTAGGTCATGCCCTTAGTCTTAGATGTGGTTCTTATGCCTAATGTGCAGCCTTTCTGGACTCATGATTAGCTATCTGAGGTGCTCAGTGAAATCTTTCCACTCTGGATATGTTGGAATTCCAGTATATCCTAGGACTGCATATCCTCTATTATCTCATCCCCAGAGTAGCACTCTTACCTATCTTGCTGAGTCTCATCCTGTGCTTATAAAGCCAACCCCTCAGCTAAGGACTGGAGAAACACCATGTAGACGGTTGAGGACCTTTCTTCAATGTAGCTTTCTTTTCTCTGGTGCCCTGCCTCAGAAAGTTTAGCATCCCCAAGCAACAATCTTGCCTCTTCAGCCCAGCAAGATTGTTATGCTATTCTTAAGTGCCACCTTCTTAAGATGTAGTCAGAATGTACTCCCAGGAAGAAAGCCAGAGTTAAACATGGGCTTACTTCATGTATTTATTTTCTTTCAAGAACCTACTATAGTTCTGGTCTATGTATTGTCTGAATATATGAAAAGAGCTCATATTTTTCCAGTTTTATATTCATTTACAGTGAAAGGGCAAGTTCAGAATCAGTTACTTCATAATAATCAGAAACAATGAGAATTTTTAATGTGAGAAATACAGGAATTTATTTTAAGCATTGCTTTTTAGTCTAAATACTCTAGATAAATTTTCTTACTTGAACATAAATCATATATAGTAGTATCAAATTACTTTAAAAATTAAAATTCTTAATGACACTTCACTTGTACTGTAACTCCAAACTCTAAGCAGAATAGCCTATAGTTTAGACATGGCTTGATGTATTTATGGACTTCTTTTCTCATCAGCTTACAAAGAGCCCTGTTTTGTTTATTCCCGAGTTGGGGGCAACCGAACACCTCTGAAGCAGCCTGTGGATAATTGTGACAATACTTTGATGTTTGAAGCAAGGTTTGAGAGTGGTAATCTACAGAAGGTAGTCAAAGTGTAGGTTTTAATTATGTTTATTTGAGGAGCTAGACCACCAACTATTTATTATTTTCTGTATTAAGTACATTAAAATTTTAGTCTCCATCACTGAATTATAATTCCTTGGAGTATAGATGCTAATTAGAGATTATAGTAGGGATAGATATGAAAGGTTCAAGTTCTAGGTTCAAATAATTTTGAAAACTCTGAGTTAAAGTTAAGCAGGTTTCTGTACTGTACATTTCCAGTGTTCCAATATGTAGTGTTACACACACACTGTTACACACACATATATACACACACACAGTGCTTCTCAGACTTTTTAATGGAATGGCTCTTAGGTTGGGAGTTCCATAAAATATGCTTAGAAACATGCATGCTATCCAAAGGCATTCTTTTAAAAAATTCCATTATGAAAATATTTAAACATACACTTAAGTACAGAGAATAATGCGGTTCTGCATTAACTACCGTATACCCATCACCTAGATTCAACAGCTATCAAGATTTCTCAACATTCATTTCACATATTCCTAGGTCACTGTTTATAACTATACACACATACACACACACACACTGCATAGTGCTGATACAATAGTCATTTGGTAAAGAAAAAATTTATAAGTAACAAGGTTAAAAATATATATATGTATGTTTGTGTGTAATAAAGCAGTAAAATTATTTTTGCCTCTACTTAAGTATTCTCAGTGACTAAATATGGGGGATACAAATAGTTATCAAGCACAGTCCTCAAAGTGTTTAAAAATTTGTAATCTATTATGGTCATATTAATTTATATATATTTTAAAACATTCACAGTGATATTTATTTCAAATACCTAGAATTAGAATCTAATAGGTAGTAGAAATATATGTCTGAAAAGAGAAATATTGGACTTTAATTCAGTTTTAAGAACTCTTCTTTAATCATTTCTTTTATAAGAAACAATTATATTGGAAATATAATTTTTTATCAAATACCCATTTTTAGTGCTCTCTTGAATTACAAAGTAATAAAACATCTTTAGAATTAGCCTAGAAGCAGTTTCACATCAAATAAAAGAAAACTTTAATCTTTTGCAATTACTTGCTATTTAGGATACTGCCTAAATAAACATTGTTTGCCTTCCCGCTCAAAAAAAGCTTTCTGTGAGTAGGTAAAAATAAAATAATTTTCCTTATTTATTTTTTTCTCTCTTCTTTTTTTGTGTATTAGGGCAGAATATGAATACCAGTTGACTCTGCGTCCTGACCTCTTCACAAACAAACACACCCAGTGGTACTATTTCCAAGTCACTAATACCCAAGCAGGAACAGTCTATAGGTTCACTATTACCAATTTCATCAAGCCTTCTAGTCTGTACAATCGGGGTATGCGCCCACTGTTTTATTCTGAAAAAGAGGCTAAGTCTCATAACGTTGGCTGGCAGAGAATAGGGGACCAAATCAAGTATTATAGGAACAACGCCGGGCAAGATGGGCGTCATTATTTCTCTCTCACATGGACATTTCAATTTCCACACAACAATGATACCTGCTACTTTGCTCACTGCTATCCATACACCTACAGCAACCTACAGGAATACCTTTCTAACATCAATAATGACCCAGTGCGGTCAAAGTTTTGTAAAATCCGTGTCTTGTGCCACACAATTGCTAGGAATATGGTGTACGTTTTAACGATCGCTACCCCCTTGAAGAACACTGACTCAAGAAAGCAAAAGGCCGTAATTTTGACTGCAAGGGTACATCCGGGAGAAACCAACAGCTCTTGGATCATGAAAGGCTTCCTAGATTTTATCTTAGGAGACTCAAGTGATGCGCAGTTGCTTCGGGACACTTTCATCTTCAAAGTGGTACCCATGCTGAATCCAGATGGTGTGATTGTAGGAAATTACCGGTGTTCCTTAGCTGGACAGGACTTAAACCGTAACTATACATCTCTCCTGAAGGAATCATTTCCTTCTGTTTGGTATACCCGGAACATGATCCGTAGGTAAAATAAACCTCAAATTACCTCTCTGCTTATTTGGTAAACTTGGTAATAAGAATTTTGCTCCCACAATTCCGCTCATGTTACTCCAGATTTTCTTAACATAGTTTAACCACAGCTCCTTAATCTTTTCCCCATTCTTTCTAACTCTGCTTCTGTACCTTTCTGGCATTATGTCAGTTGATTCACTAGCCATCTATTAAATAATGAAATCGACTCTAGAACATTTTAATGGCTTTATGAAACTAACAATTAATTTTGCATATTCTGAATTTGGTTTCTTGCTAAAGTTAGTGGTAGCACCGATACTTACTTTGGGATCCCTGAATTTCTTATATGTGAAAATTAATTATATCTCACAGAGCCTCTGGCACTATGTTGATCATATAATGCTATAAGAGGACTTTTGATTATCAGATTACATATTTATTTAAAAACTTGATGAATAATAGTCTTATTTGCCCCTAGAAAAATTGGAAACCTTAAATTTTCCAAAGAATAATTAAGATCAGTAAAATGCATATAGTATTTAAATATTTGTTGACTTGATTAGGTGAATTCTTTAATACATTCAGGTAATAATTAGAATAGGTATGTGCTAGAGTATAAAGATTTATTGGAATCAGAGAACACCTATTCCAAGTCCAAAGTCTTAACTTTTTTTGATTAACAATGAGGGGCTGGAGTTAAACATCAGATTGGAATTTCTGATATATCATTTGCTAACTGTGTGAGCTTGAGCAATTTAAAAACAGTCGAAAACTCAGCTTTCTCATCTATAAAATGTAAATAATACCTCATAGATGGGAGGATTAAATGCGACTATTATTACTAAAATGCCCAGAATAAAATCTAGGACATTAGAAGCTTTAGATGTATTCAGTGTGTCCTCAGATTTTTTATGTTGTTGTTAATCAGGTATAGATGTAAAAAGTCTTTGTAAACTATTTAGGATTACTACAATAAGAAGTGCCATTACAGAGAGTGCATACATCCTTATCCATCTGTGTTTCCAGGGCACCTGCTACAGGCACAAGAGTCCTGTTTCAAGGTTGAGGACCTCAAGGGTGCCTCCAGGTCCTCAGGAGCCAGACAGGCTTTAAAGGCACCTGTCATGGCTCCTACTTCAGCCTCAGCTTTCACTTTCATGTTAATCTTTTTATCCGTTTAGTCACAGAGAGAGTGAAGTACCAATCACCACAAAAGGGACTGAAAACTCTTATTTCATACCCCTCACAAATGTGGACTCCAGAATTCCCAGAAGTTATCAGGAAATGTTTAAATCATAAAAGAATAACCTGTGACTTCTCTATTTTCCTGGAGATGACACACAATAAAAAGGGAGCTGACTAGATGCAGTGTGGTATCCTGGATTGGATCCTGGGACACAGAAAGGACATTAGTGGGAAAGCTGGTGAAATTCAAATAAGGTTGAGAGTTCAGTTAATAGCAATGTACCAATGTTGATTTCTTAGTTTTTGACAATGTACCATGGTTATGTTATATGCTAACATTAGGGGAAATTGGGTGATATTTACTTTTGGATCCCTGAATTTCTTTTATGTGAAAATTAATTATATCTCACAGAGCCTCTGGCACTATGTTGATCATATAATGCTATATTTTTGCAAATTTTGTGTAAATCTAAAATTATTCCAAAATAAAAATTATTTTTTATCTAAAAATGAAGCTGATGAGATGTCTGTTAGAGTACCTATAATGTCTGCTTAATGCTCCTCGGTTTGTCTCCATGGAAAATATTTTAAATGTCTCAGTTATTCTCAGATTGCCTTATAAGAAGGTTAAGGCAGGAATCTATTCAGTGCATTTACAGGCAGGTAAGTAGAATTAGAAGTCAATCATGTGTGTGGAAAGGTGAGCAGCTGTAAGTATATCTATGGTTCAGTATATTTAAAAATATGAGAATAAGAGAGAATAGATTATAGTATAGGATATTAGAATATTTTACGTATGGGTAAGAAAAATATCCAAACTGTTTCTAAAGTGATTTAGGTGAATGTAAGATGTGTGACCTTTCACTTCAGAAGTAATACCATTTCTTTGGGAATTAGTTGCTTAGAAGTAGAGGTTTCTTTAGACTCACAAGAAACAAAAAGCTCATTAAAATTGGGGAAATGCTGGTTTAAAAATGTACAGCATATTTCATATTTAAGAAGCTAATATGTTATTCTTGCTTTATAATCTAGTTAGTTTTCTAAAAACTCATAATGACTAGTTAGTGGCTTTATGTCAATCTCATGTTATCAATTTATTAGGCACCAAATGAGAAAAAAAGGGCAATAAATTAATACATATAACAGACTCCAGTATGAAATTTCACTATTTTAAAGGAGTATTGTTTCTAATAAAAGCTATGCTTTGAAAATTTTGATTTTAGGCTTTAATATTTTTATTATAAAAGTACAGTAACCCTTCTTTGTCTGTGGTTTCACTATCTGGAGTTTCAGTTTCCCGTGGCCAATGGCAATCAGAAAATATTAAATGGAAAAGTTCCAGAAGTAAACAATTCATAGTTTTAAATTGCACGCCATTCTGAGTAGCATGATGAAATCTCACTTCATCCCATCTGAGATATGAATCACCCCTTTGTCCAGCATATCCATGCTGTGTCTGCTACCCTCCTATTAGTCACTCGGGAGCCATCTCAGTTATCAGATTGACTGTCATAGTATCCAGTGCCTGTGTTCAAGTCACCCTTGTTTTACTTAACAGTGGCCCCAAAACTCAAGAGTAGTGATGCTAGCAATTCAGATATGCCAAAGAGAAGACATAAATTGTATCTGTGTGTGTGTATGTGTGTGTGTGTGTGTGTAGATGATGATGATAGATGAGTAGATAGATGATAGATAGATGATAGATAGATAGATAGATAGATAGATAGATAGATAGATAGATAGTAAATGTAGATGGATATAATTAGGTAACTATCCAAGGCTTTGGGCATCCACTGGGGTCTTGGAATATATCCCCTGCAGATAAGGAGAGGAATACTGTAATACATTTTACATTACTATAAAAACCATTGCTAACATTTTTATATTTCTCCTATATATAACAAATAATATACATAATTTTGATTAATACAATAATGTTATATGAAGTTTAGAAATATTTAAAAAAATGCCCATAGTTTTACCTCCTTAACACCACTACTTTTTTACTTTCTGAAAACCTCTCTATTATTTTCATCAATAAGTTTGGGGGGGGCTTATTTTTTATTGCTTTAGTATTTATTGAATGCCTAAGTTATCCAAGCGAAGGATTGAGCTCTAAAGAATATATAATAATTTCCTAAAATTATTTATTTTAAATTTACCAGAAAAAAAAGTTAATCCAAATTTTGGTACCATTTTTCTCAAAATAATATTTACTCAACACAATAATCAAGGGTCAAATATTAATTGACTTTAGTGCCAAGTCATAAAGTACTCAACATGTAACAAATATTTTGGGTACTTGTGTGTGTAGCACTGTTCTAGATGATTTGAAACATTCCCTATCTTTACCAAGATTAAATATCAAAAATATGAAAACTTACCTAGGCAAGTGCCACATAAATGGTACCAATATTAAATGTTACAGGAGTTCACAAAAAAGAAAATCTATGGGCTTGACTATTTAGAGAGGAAATAAGATATGAGGTCCATCTTGAGCGATGAGGGGTAGTATTTCCATGTACAAAATGAAGAAAGAAAAGGTATTCCAGTCAGAAAGAATCTCCATGGGAGCTAATGGAGAAAAATAGGAGTAAACTGTTTTCTGTATACAACAGGAAACCAGGATAATAAACTTGATCCTGTTGGAGAAAGTGTTGGGAGTAAGGTAAATTTTGTCTTTAAATGGAAGGCATTTGCATTTTGTATATGGTTAGTAGGAAATTATTGTAGACATTTAAAGTTTTATATGTTAAAAAAATACACACTATGGATAAGAGAAATAAATTGAAAGCCTACTATAAGAAATTCTATTTATTTGGATATTAAACTTGTAAATCCATAAGAGAAAAATGCAGAGGTAAATTTTAGTAACTTGCTCTTTTTCTTCTTGGTAGATTGATGGAGAAGCGAGAGGTCATTTTATATTGTGACTTTCATGGTCATAGTAGGAAAGAGAACATCTTCATGTATGGCTGTGGTGGTAGTGATAGATGTAAAGCTTTATACTTACAGCAGCAAATCTTCCCACTTATGCTGAGCAAAAACTGTCCAGACAAGGTAAGCACCTTTTAAGGTTTTAATTTTCCGTTTACTAAATGTTGCCCACATGAGACAGCAGAATGCATAATCTTATTCAGTAAACTGATTTTTTTATGTGGTTATTTTGACTGGTTTATACAGTTGACCATAAGAAAGCAACTGTGTGGAATATTTAGTGACCAATAACTTGAAATGTAAGGAAGAAAATGCCCAAACTTATCACCAAACTTAGGATAAAATACTGATTGTTTTCCTCCTAAGGTCAAGAGCAAGGCAAGGCAAGGATATCTACTCTTACCCTTTTATTTCAGGCTTATACTCAGGTTCTAACAAGTGCAATAAGACAATAAAAAAAAAAAGAAAAAGGCAGACAGATTGGAAAAGAAGAAGTAATAAAGATGATATGAATATCTTCATAGAAAATTCAAAACAATCCACAAAAAAATTCCTAGAACTAATAAGTGCATTTAACAGTGTCATAGGATACAAAGTCAGCCCACAAAAAAAAAAAAGTGAATTTCTTTATATGCATGATGAACAACTGGAAACTAAAATTTAAAACAATATCATTTACTTTAGCTCTATAATACATGAAATACTTATGATTGCAAAGGGATATAGCATAAGAGAGTTTTTTTGAGGTGATGGAATTGTTATATATTTTGATTGTGGTACTGGTTACACAAATTTATACATGTGTTAAAATTCATAAAAGGGAACACAAAAGAGTCCATTTTATTATATGATAATTAAAAAAAATAAAATTACAAAAATTGTATATATGGATGTTATAACAATCTTTCAGGCAGCTTTCAGGTGATCTTTCATTGAAAATAAAGCATCTTCATTGTATTCTGAAAATCTATAACACTTAAATCCCTTCCTATAATATTTTTGAAGTATAAGATCTTATCCTACTGGCATCAAAAATTATCCAGCTGGTTTTGAATACATATGTCATAGACAAAAAAGTAGAATTTATTGCCAGAATACAAATCTATAATTTTCAGAAATGTAAATATGTCATTCTTAAAATGAGTTACTTACATTGGTCAGGAAATAAAAGCAGTTCCTGAAGTTTTAGAGAGAATTACTGCTTTTGCATTAATTACAACTACTTTTTCATTTCAACCCTACTTCCTAAGAAAGACATTGTCATAAAAACAATGTGCTTTACTCATTTGCTTCTTTCCAGTTTTCATTCTCAGCTTGCAAGTTTAACGTTCAGAAGAGCAAAGAGGGAACAGGAAGGGTGGTGATGTGGAAAATGGGAATCAGGAACAGCTTTACCATGGAGGCCACTTTTTGTGGATCTACTCTGGGTAAGACCAAGGGCTCTCATTTACAGCGCTAGGAACTTTAAAACAAAGACATTTTTAATGCAAAATTAATAGTGTAGTTAATTTGATGGTGAGCACTTTCTTCCCACTTAGAGACTTACTGATATCTAATCAATTCTATAAATAGGATGAATAAACAAACCCCTACTACATATATCTCTAATTCATCATTTCTCTTTGTTAAGAAAAGGAAGTTTTAACATATAGATAGAATACCTAATAGGTTGTTTTGTGGATTAATCTTTAATTCCTTGTTTTTGTTTTAGAAGAGGTTCCTACCAATACTCTATTGATTTCAAGAAAAAGCAGTGTTCATACTTAAAATCAGATAGAAATATTTTTAGTGGATTTACAATTTGTGAGGCAAAATAGACTTTTATTTTTTGTCCATTTATATTTTAATGGAAGCACTTGGTTCCTTGAACTAAAAATCAAAGTGTGTTCTAGAGTTCCACTTAAGAAATATTTTAGTCACATCTATCATATCCTTAGAATTCATATTAAAATAATTATCACATTGTTAGAAATTGAATCAATTCAAAGAAAAGTTGGAAATCCACACACGAAATTTCTGGCTAGTTTTTAAAGCACCCTGGAACTGATATAATATTATTAATGATGATGAAAACATTAAAATCTTTACTCAAGTTTTTCTTTATATGATTATCAGGGTGTTTATAACTGGTAACCAAGTATTCCATAACTTTCTTATTGAGTTTTCTTCTGCCTTATAACATAGACTGATCTGTATTAAGTCACCTTTGGTCCAGGTGGCGGAGAAGGAATGAGGGAAAATGATAAGCTGTTCAGTGACCTGCCCCAAAGAGGAAAATCCAAAGGACAGGATGTGCAATCATATCAGATGTTTTGTTTATATTCTGTTTTGCAACTTAGACCTGCCTGCTAAGGAAAAATTGTTAACTCGTTCTCCAGGGTGGATTAACTTATTGATATTTTAGGTAATAAACGAGGCACTCATTTTAACACGAAAGACTTGGAGTCAATGGGATATCACTTTTGCGATTCTCTCTTGGATTATTGTGATCCAGACCGAACCAAGGTAAGCAAAGTCCATTTTGTAACACATCAGACTCCAGTCTAACAGATAACATAATCTGCCTATGGGCCTGTGGTGATTTATTCCTTTTAATATCATAACAATGTTCAGATTTTTTTGGATTGTTGATGACCCAATAACTATTGTTTCAGGTATATATAAATATTCAATTAATTTAATTAATTGAGTATAATAAATGAAGTTTTTTTATATTAACCCATTTATCGATTTTCTCTAGTATTATCGGTGCCTAAAAGAATTAGAAGAAATGCAAAAACGTATAAACTTGGAAAAAGTCCTTGATGATTCAGATACTTCTCTCAAAGATATTACATTGGATCCAGAGTCTAGGTAAGTCAAGACAGTAGAATTAATATAATTTGGTATGCTGTTTTACTGTGTTCTTTATAATAATACTAGGATATAATTGTTAGTCTCAGTTGAACATTCTGACTAGAGGTGGAGGGAAATTTTTCCCATGCACATTTCTTTGGCCAGACCTCATCAAGACTTTATTCATTTATTTAAGTACTATTAATTGAGCACTTACTATGTACTATATGTGAAAGACATGCTCAAGTTGTTTTTAATGCTGTCATTACCTACAGAGAATTGCCAGTCTGTAAAGATGCCACATGAATACTCTAAGTTAGTGAATAATAAGTGCAAAATTCAATGCTAAGGGAATGTTGCTGGAAAAAGAAAGGTACTAATTTCATTATAGTTCCTATGGGAAAGACAAAGTAAATATTTCATTCTTCCCCTTTATTTATACATGGAGTTAGTGGTTACTAATAAGTTGGACTTTGAATTAGTGGTTACTAATAGATTTATTTGCAGGTGGAGGGTATCATTTTGAACTCATGGATTTGTTCATATTTGATGTGTTCCAATCAATTTCTGTCATTATCCTTCTAACCCCCTAAATTGCCTAGAGCTCCCAAGCATCTATGCCACCTTTGTAAACATTCTTCTTATGATTAGAACTATTTCTACCATTTCATAAGATAATAAAGTAAAAGTAACAACTGAAATGTTAAAATGCCACCGAAACATTCTGTAAACTAAAATAATTTATTATTATTATTTTTTTGTAGTAGCCGAGGCTCTGACAGTTCAGAATCCAATGACTCTCAGACTTATCTCCTCAAGTTAACTTCTCAGGTATGATTCAAATTTCCTGCCTGTAGTATAGCTATAATAAGCAAGTGCTTTTCTTATTTGACTAACAATCAGGCAAAAAAAAATTTATAGTTGTATAATTATTGTATAGTAAAAATTGTGGCTTTCTGATTATGTACCATATCTTACGTCATAGAATTTTCTAACCTTGTAGTTTAACACTCTTACTTTATAGATGAAAACAGTTAAGATCCAGAGAGATTAAATTATTTCTCAAAAGCCACACCACTCGTTAATGAGAAATGGTAGCATAAGACACGTCACCTGACTGCTAGTCCAATAGTCATTTAACAACAATATATTGAGCTCTAGCTAAGTGCTCTAGGGTTAGAGCAGTGAACAAAATAAGACAAAGTCCTTCCCTTCTGTAGCTTATATTATAGTTGCTGGATATACAAAGTAACAAGTGCTTTAGGAGGAAATCAGAGTGAGAGTAGGAATAGGGAGTGTAGGTGGTGTGATGTGCTGGTAATTTGTGCCCCACTGAATACATATACTGAACCCTAACCCACAGTCTAATGGTATTAGGAGGTGACTAAGACAAACTAAAACAGCACTCTCCTGAGAATAGGGTGCCTGTAACAAATATCTAAAAACTAGAAGTGGCTTTGGAACTGGGTAATGGGTAGAGGCTGGAAGAGTTTTGAAGAACTCGTTCAAAAATGCTGATATTGCTGTGAAGGGACTTTTAAAGGCAATTCTGATGAGAATTCAGAAAGGAAAGAGAAGAATTGTAGAGAAAGTTTCTATCTTCTTAGAGAAAACGTAAATAACCATGTACAAAATATTGGTAGAAATACAACTGTTACGGGTCATTCTGATCGGGGTCTCAGAAAGAAATGAGTAACATGTGATTAGACAGTAGAGAAATGCAATCCTTGCTATCAGATGGCAAAGAACTGGATCAAATTGTGTTCCTGTCTTAATATTTTAAAAGTAGAGTTTGTGAACTATAAACGTAGGTATTGCACTGAGGAGATTTCTAAGCAAAGTATTGAGGGACCAGGATGCTAATAATAAAATGCTAACTGCTAATAATAAAATGCTAGAGGAAACAAATGAATCAAAGAAGGAATTGTTAAGTAAAAAGGAAATAGCTCATAAAAATTTGGAAAATTCTCAGCCTGTTCATATAACAAAAAACGAGAAAGCATACGTGGAAGAGACCAGTATGGGTGTGGAGGACCAATCGTTCTACAAGCAGATTAGTGTGTATGTGATCAGCCCCCACCCCGCCCCCAACACACGTACACAGGAAACTCACCAGTTTGAACTCAAGGGGTGGAGACAGAACAGCGTGAAGGACTTCTGCCTGACGCTGAATTTTAAAACTACGGTGCCGGAAGGCTATTTGATGTGAACATGCACTGCTTTTCAAGTCAAGCCGTAGGGGCGATGTTGCCAGCCCAGTACTTCCAGAAGGCAGAGCATTAAGCCAGAGAGGACTATTATGTCACACTGAATTTGCCTTGCTGCATTTTGAGTTTGCTTGAGACCCACCACCCCACCCTACTTTCCTATTTCTCTCTCTTGGAATGGGAATGTGTGTCCGATGCCTGTTCTACTATTGTATTTTGAAAGCACATAACTTGTTTGGCTTCATCAGTTGACAGCTGGAGAGGAACTCTGCGTCAGGACGAATGACTTTGAGTCTCACCCACATCTGATTTAGACGATGTCAAGGTTGAGACTTGGGAGTTTAGAGTTGCTCATGTGAATTAAGACTAGGGATTGTTGAGTTGAAATGAGTGTATTTTGCATGTATGAAAGACATGAATTTGAGTGGACCAGGGGCAGAATGCTATGGTTTCAATGTTTCTGTCCCCCCAAAATTCATATGTTGAGATTATAATGCCCAATATGATGGTACTCGAAGGTGGGGGCTTGGGAAGGTGATTAGGTCATGAGGGAAGAGTCCTCTGAATGGGACTCATGACATGTAAAAGAGGCCCCAGAGAGATCCTTAGCCCCTTCCGCCATGTGAGGATGCAACAAGAAATCTGCAACCTAAAAAAAAAAAAAAATTAAATTAAATTAATAAAAGCTGCCATCTGACCATACTGACACCCAGTCTCAACCCTCTAGAACTATGAAAAATCAATTTGTTACTTATAAGCCACCCAATCTGTGGTATTTTATTATAGCAGCCAAATTAACTAATACAGTTCTTGAATTCATTTTCTATTGCTGAGTAACAAATTACCTCAAACATCAGCAGCTTAAAATAACAAACATTTATTATCACACAGTTTCTGTGGGTCAGAAACCCAAGAGTGGCTTAGCTGGGTGCTTGCATCTAAGGTCTCTTAAAAGGTTGCAACCAAGGTGTCGATCAGGCAGGGGTCTCATGTGAAAACTTTACTAAGGAAGGATCTATTTTCAAGTTCACTCATGTGGTTGTTGACAAGATTCAGTTCTTCACAGGTTGTTGGACTAAGAGCCTCAGTTCCTGGTTGGCTGTTTTGGCTGACGGTTTCCCTCAGTTCTTGCCATGCAGCTCCCCCATAGGGCCACTTACAACATGGAACTGGCTTTCATCAGAGTGAGCAAGCAAGGCAGCAGGGGAGCACACACAAGATAGAAGCTAACTCTTTAGTGTCCTTGCATTTCACTTTGCAGGGCTGCTTTGAGCCTGTATTGCAGGTCACGTCCAGAGGTCATGAACTCCCTCAGCTCTTGTTTATCTGGGAATGTCTTAATTTCTTCCTCAGTTTTGAAGGACAGTTCTGCTGGGGGGGTGGGGGTTCTTTAAGCATCTTGAATATATTAACATATTCTCTCTGACCTCTAAAATTTCTGATGAGAAATTATCTCTGATGATCTTATTGAGGATCCCTTGCATGTAACAATTTGCTTCTCTCATGCTGCTTTCAAGATTCTCTTTTTGTATTTGACTTTGAAAGTTTGATTGCAATGTGTCTTGGCGTGGGTTTTTTTTATTGTAAATATGTTTTTTTAATTTTTATTTACTTTAAGAACAGTTGATATAGAATATTATATTAGTTTCAAGTGTACAACATAATAATTTGACATTTATGTACCTTACAAAGTGATCACCACACTAAATCTAGTAATTATCAGTCATGGACCAAGCCCATCCAAATATTACTGACTATATTCCCTTCCACCTTTTTTCACCCATCCTTCTGCTCCCCTCCCTTCCAACAACCATCAGTTTGATCTCTGTTTGTCTATTTTTGTTTTGTTTTGTTTCTTTCTTTAGTTTTTTTTCAGACTCTACATATAAATGAAACTATATATGATATTTGTCTTTCTCTCTCTAATTAATATCATTAAAATGGCCATACTGTCTATGGCCATGACAAGCCCAATCCTGTCAGATCTCAGAAGCTAAGCAGGGTCGGGCCTGGTTAGTACTTGGATGGGAGACCACCCAGGAAGACCAGGTGCTATAGGAGTAAAAAATTTTAAAAATCAGGATTGTAAGCTGACAAGGTTCTTGTAATCTGTGAGGTCAACCAAGGGTCGCCTCGCCTAAAAATAAATAAATAAACAAACAAATAAATAAATAAATCCCTCAAAATAAAATAAAATGGCCATACTACCCAAAGTAATCTTCAGATTCAATGCAGTCACTGTCAAAATACCAATACTCTCAGAACAAGAACAAATAATACTAAAGTTTAAATGGAGTTGGTATGGGTTTTTTTATTTCATTGTACTTGGAATTCATTGAATTTCTTGGATGTTTGCATGCATGTCTTTTATCAAATTTGGGAAGTTTTCAGCCGTTATTTCATTACTCATTACCGTTTCTGGGGTGCTGGCTCTTCCAGCTCTAAGGCTGGATAGATGAGGCAGAAATAAAACAGAGGAAACAACTCACAGTCATGCTGCTCCTCTGCTCCTGAGGCTCTCTTACCAGTTTGCCTTCTTTCCACCTTCTAAAGCCTCTGATGTTAATTTTGTATATAATACCTAAGGTTTTTAGCTGTACTTAGTGAGAGGAATAGGAAAAGTACTTCATCTTCCTAGGAGTGAAAATCTCAAGATAGTTTTGTATGTCTGCATATATACTACTTTAATGTGTTCATTAAATGTTGATTTTAAATATGATTCTTTCACCTAGATAAAAGGCAAGAAAAAACATCTGAAGACAAAGAAGGAAAGAAATTCTATCATAGCAAGCCATCAAGATACCAGAGAAGGGCAAGAGGTAAATATTCATTGATCAGTTAGTTAACAACTTTTGAAAAAACGATTGCAAGAGAATAGCAAGTTATTTCCTCTTACATGTCTTATACTCTAATTTTTTCCTCAGGAAAAGTTAGTGATTAAAACTTTGCTCATATTATTTACTGTTTATAAAAACACAAATGAACCTTGACAGGTGAGAAGTAGCTCTTATTTAAGGTATTATCTTTAAATTTCACTTACCTTTAAATTTCACTCATTACCTTACTCAGAAAGGTATTTCGGGCATCTTACAAAGATGCATCCAGGAGAGCAGGAAGAAATAAATTCATACTAAGAACAATTAAATGGAATACAAATGTATAAAATAAATGGTACTGGGAGATCAGCTTCCACCATGAAAGCATGAGGAGCTCTACAAACCCTTTCACTAGCAAAAGTTGGTGAAAATTATTTAAAAAAAAAAACATTTAAAGTATCTGGAAATGGTCCTAAGGTCATGCAGCAAGTGAAAAAAAAAAAAACATCTATTTATAGAAATCTACTACAGCCTAGTTTAAAAAAAAAAAAGTAAGCGCCTGGGGTACTTGAATCCAGACACCCACACACACCCTTCCCCCTCCCAGTTCAATGACACTGCAACCTACTAGCGCAGCCAGGATCATAGGATCCCCTCTCCCAACTGATATCAGTCATAGTTCTGTCTTTCCGGGAAGGGCAAGGCATCATATTTCTTATCTTGCCTCCAGCTACCTATTGCTGAAGGTACATTCCATGTGAGTACAGCCCAGACACGGGGCTCTCTTCTTCTACCCAGACCCCCCCCCCCCCGTTCATGAGAAGAAGGTTCTACCTTGGATGCTACAGCACTGAGAATATTTGTGGCCCTAATTGCCCTTTCCTTGTCCTGTCCAGTGGTGGTTCTACACTGGGAGAGGCAAACAGAGAAGCTGTAAGACCACTGCCCTCTTTCCACCTACAGCTCAGCTCCTAAAGTGTGATATAATGGAGAGAATGCCATTGTCCCCACCTCCAGCTTCAGAGATGCTAAGATCAGAAAGTTTGCCTTGGGGGAGAACCAAATAAAACAGATAGCTCCTGATCTCTTCCCAAAGAAGTGACTTAATTTACAACAGATCCTGGAGAAATTCAAGTCTAAAGGCATTCTCAAAAGCAGTGGCAGTATGGTGAAAGGTAATTGACAGGAGACTGGTAGATTCATTGGAAATATAGGCTAAACTGAAGACCGGCTAGTTTGCCAGAGAGAATTGGGTAAAGAGACAACTAGGAGGGGCCCTCGTGGGGTCAGGACAAATCTCAGGCACTAACCTCAGGAACTATCCCTTCCAAAGGGACCCAGACTTGATTAAATTTGTCTCTAGAACAATTTATGCCCCAGGGCATTGTTGAAAACAATAAAGCTGTATGTCAGAAATTAGCAGAACTAAATAGCTGGATGTGGTCATGCAAAGAAACCATTCAAAGACGGCCCTGCCAAAACCACGCCATCCCAGGGTGAATGTGGCTACACCCAAGCCTGCTCCCTGAGGAGCAAAATCAGAGGCTTGACACTGCCAGAGGATAATGGGCTTCAGGAAAGTAATGCAGCCAATTATTAAAGAAACAACCAAGTAAATCACCATAACAAGCCCCAGAAGGGATAGAAGTGGGAGGAGAGGGTCTTCAGAGGAAATGTCTACTTAAGAAACCGGCCTGCCACACACACAGGAAGTGATATCCCAAGTTGATGGGATCCAAACAATTAGTCTTTGGTGCCAATCAATCAATCTTTAAGCTTCTGTTACCTGTGGAAAACCCAGGGATTGGAGAAGACCTGAATACCAGACTCAGAAGACCAGAAGATATCTACACAAATATTGAAACAGATAAAAATGTCAGAAGTCGTTTTACAAATGTTTCCTGTGTTAACAATATCAATCACGCATCAGAGTCTAAGTTGGCAGGAACAAGCTCAGCACACAATGAACACCAAATACACTGTCATCTGCCAAGTGTGGCTTGAATGAACAGAATCTAGTTTCCCAAGAAGTTTGAAATTATTCTTTTCTCCCTCCTTTAATTTAATTTTTAAAACTTTTTACTTAAAAATAATTATAGATTCTCAGTAGTTAGTTATAAAAAATCAATATACAGGAGGTTCCCTGCATCCTTTACTTCTCTGTCCCCAATGATAGCATACTGCATGCATTGTCATACTGTGTCACCATGAGATTGACATTGACACAATCCACAGCTTGTTCAGATTTTACCCGTGTGCATGCAGTCCTTTGTGTGTGCCCCCTTCTTCATTAGCATTCCCCATAAATTTTTTACTTATATTTTTAAAAATATATTGTTACAATAATATTGTGTATTTTGATGTTGATATCTAATTTTCTGTTTGTAAATTATGCAATCTAAACAATGTGAGCATGCTTGGGGGAGGGCCAAGATTATAAAAAAAATATTTGGTAAACCAACTCTCTCATGGACCTTGATGTGTTAAGTACAGAACCCAACAACCAAAGTAGATTTGTTTGGGGGTGGGTTTTTTTTTTTGTATGTAGATATTGTGAGATACATATTTATTTAGTTCTCATAATCATACTCACATAGTGGTTTTCCTCATCTACCCAAATTATATTTCATGTAACATATAATAAATTATTTTATATTAAATATTCATGTTTTTTTTTCTGTTTTGGTTGGAGCTTTAAAAGATGTTATGAAACCATAATTTATTTTTAATGTTGGCTTTTACAAATAGAAAACAATCTCATCATTTGGTCATTTCAGAAAGTTGCATGTATTCTAAATATTTTCATAAACTAATAGGAGTTCTTAATCATTTATCTGAAATTTATTTTCTAATAATCTTTGGCAAAAAGAGTAAGCAATGTCATCTTACCTGAGGTTAATGTCTGAGGACAACTTAAATTCATGCTCTTGAACTATTTCTTATTTTAATGGTTTGCTTGTAAGACATCAATACATCCCAAAACAATAGTAGTAAATTATTTATTAAATGTTTTGGTTAACTTCATTTCCTACCAAGACACTTTCAATAATTAATTTTGAAGACTTTCAGCAAAGACAGTTACAGATTACTGCAGTTGAATATGTAGGTCACATTCATAAGGACATTGGCCTGGTGGTGTACTGTGGGATAAATGTAATAGTTTATTATGGTTCACAACACCATTTCAATCAAGGGAACAGGACTAAAATGCCATTAAGAGTTCATCAAATCAAGTCTTATAGGTGAATTTTCTTCAGCTTAATTCACCCCTGTCTCTCCAAATTCAAGTAATTTTTTTCTAGAATATTTCCTTTTCTCTCTTTCCCTTTAGTAATTCTTTGATTTTTACATTTCTTCCTATTTTTACACTGATTATGTCAATTTTTTTGCTGCCAATCAATTTTATCTACAAAGAGATTTCCCCTTTTAACTCTATTTCATATTCCACTTTTTATCATGAGTCGATATGCATCACATCTTGGCAAAAATGTTTTCAATTCTTTTTTACTTTCTCAGTCCTTTTGAGAAAGTCTTTATAATATCTACATACCACAGATACAGAAACAAAAAGTTTGGTTGCATGTACAGTGTTTTCATGGTCACATAATGATTTGTAGACTACTCAAGATTCATAGTCACAATTCTGCAGTGTTCTTGTCTTTTAAAGTCTGTCTGGGTCAACTCCTTGCAAAACAAAACAATGTCATATATGTTCTTCCTTACTCTAGACTTCAGAAGCCACAAGAAAATATTTTCACCTTTTCTGTATAAGCACAATTTTATAATTACTTAT
Source organism: Macroglossus sobrinus (assembly GCA_004027375.1). Taxonomy (NCBI): domain Eukaryota; kingdom Metazoa; phylum Chordata; class Mammalia; order Chiroptera; family Pteropodidae; genus Macroglossus; species Macroglossus sobrinus. Next base: position 301,728 of record PVKZ01001220.1, on the reverse strand, counting down.
GCACTTTCATAAAATTTGCACCCATTTCACTTATCTCTCTACATCTTAACTTTTCTCATTTCAGTAAGTGAGATTATAAACTACATTTTTGACTCTCGTCATAAGTTCTATATGAAGTGAAAAAATTTTAAACTTCTTTTTATGCCAAAATATAATATCAATATTTTCTTCTATTCATTGCTATGGGAGAAAAGTAGTGTTGTGAAAGGTCTTAGAAGGTTCTGATCCAAGAGATTATTTTATCCATCCTAAAACTATCAGGGTAAATGAGAAATGTTGAAAACTATCATAAACCACATTTTCATGTTTATAACAGCATTGTTTTTCTTCTGGTTCTATGTTCCCTTAGGTTTGTATTAAAGAACATTTAATGCACAGACATGAACAACCAAATTCTGCTGTGAAAGGTAATGTTCTGCTTCCACCTCTTACAAACAATTAATTCATTTATCCAACAAACGCTATTTTTGTGTCAAAACGTTGAGGTTGCCACTGTGCTTTGTGTTTAGGGACATTAAGAAGTATGTTATACTATTTCTTTCCCTACGAGCTCATATTTTAATAGGGAGAGACAAACGAATAAACAGGTTCAGGCTGTTTTACAGCCTATGTTTTCATTTAAAATTGCAGTATATTATTAACTTCTTTACATGTTAATAAACGGTGACAGAGTATTCCATTGACTTAGTGAATCTTAACTTATTTAGCAACCCCCATTGTTAAACTTTGTTTACTTTTTTTCTTGTAAACAACAATGAAGACCTTTAAGTTAAAGATCTCCCCATGTGTGTAAACTCTTAATTATTTATTTATAATAGAATCTTACAAAGGAATTGCTGATCCAAGGGGATGAACATTTTTTAGAGTTTTGCTATAAATAGCAAAAATGCAACAGAAATTCATAAGATTTGACAACTGTTTGTATTAATTTAATTGCGCTAAACTACTCTTTATATGTTATCTGCTAGCATTTCTCATTTAGAAAAAGATAAAAATATGAAAAGTAAGAGTCATTAAATTGTTCTTAAGCTACTAATGATCTTTTACTATATTTTTTAGAAACAAGGCCAAACGAATCAGATGATTGTATATTTGATTATGTCAGAAGACAATTTCCTCACCAAGGTTTGGGTGAGTAAATGAGAATATAGACAGTAATGCATGGTCACCTATTATGTGTACATGAGCTATTTAATAGTATGTATATGGTCAAGATCTACTTATAAAAAACTAGAAGATGTCTTCAAATTATATAGACAAAGAACAATCCACCTTCCCAGAAATTTTGAATCTCAAATTTTTATTTTTCTTTAGAGCTCTAGAAATATTTAGAGATAGCCAGTAGTATTCATTATATGTCAGTTGGCTATCTTATAATGTTACCAGTTAAAATATATATAAATTTATCTGATTGTTTAATCTTCTCATTTCTATCTTGATGAATCTTAAAGCAGAGAGAAACCTTGAGAGTCCTCTAGTCTCACCTCCTCCTCATTACAGGATATAGACTCATCCAACCTTTGATTGACTACTTTTGGTGACAAGTAGTTCAACAAATTGCAGTACAGTTTATTCCATTGCCAGAGTATAGCATTGAGAAAGTTCTTTTTATTTTGAGTTAAAACCACATGTCCCTGTAAGTTTCATCCACCTCTTTAATAACATAAATCATAGAGTGAAGGAACCTTAAAGGTAAACATTTCTGACTGACTCATTTTCCCTAATTCTTCTTAAAATAATGAGAATAAATGTAATTCTTCTTTCACATGATAGACCAGTATTTTTTAAAACCTATTATTTATTTCCCTGAAACTTTACTTCCATTTCTTTCAACTACCCATAATGATACAGCATGATTCAAGTCCCTCTACCACATTATTTCACTCTTTCCTGTCACTACTCAAGCTTGAATGAAACTGAACACAGTATAGCAAATGTAATCTAATGAGTATTGAATAAATCATCATTCTCATTTGCTTCTTTTTAGATACTAGATTTTCATTATTGCAGTCTAAGATTACATTTATTATTTGAAAATCATCCTAAAATATTGATATATTGTGTTTACATATACTCAAACCTTTAAAGTGTTACTTACATGGTGTAGCTGCTAAGTTATGTCTCCTGCATTCTCTACTTCAGTTTTGGTACAAAGGGGATAGACATTTTTGCAGAGCTGGAAACTAATTTCTTACTAGTCTAGAAACCTGCTATTCCACAATCAGACTCCTTTGTTGACGGAATATCTAACTTGATGTCATTGTATTCAACTGCCACCAGGGATCAATGTAATGTGAGCTCCATAAAAGGAGACCTGCAAGTCAAAGAAAATTTGATTTTGAACGTATTCAGTTTTACTACTACATAAAAGAAGAGAAGGATATCCTAAAGGCTGCAGGCAATTCAGAGAGTATTACTGGGAAAGGAAACACAGAGCAAAAATATCTTACTTTATCATGGGACATAAAGAAACATGTCATGTTAAATTTTATTAAATATGGGCACTATCTATTTAATTGCCCCATTGTGTTTGCATTCAACTTTTAGAGTCTTATATTTATGTTATCTTAATATAACACAATAATATGGCTTATAAAATTTAAATATCTATAAAGAGCCATATCAGAGGAGAAACGAATATATTGTTAGATTATTCTCACATAATATTTATTTAATTTGTTCTATTAATTACTAATTATCGCATTAACAAGTCCTTTTGTTTTGCCTAAAAGCATTTATGTAACATAAAAGTAAATAATACTGAATAATATGTAATTTTAAATAAACACCTATTTTATATTTCAGGTTAAAATCATAATACATTTGCATATAATTATTTATTACACGTTATACTATTTTTTTGGTCTGGTATAGTTGTGTCCTGGGTTGGCCTTCTAAAGAGTTAGTCACCCTACTATACATGTAGATATCCTTCATAGATCCTAACATACATCTATCCAGTTCTGAATTGTTTGACAATTATTAGATACCTATTTCCTACTGTTCGTTATTCTATTGAAACAGTTTAATTAAAGGGCTTCTAAGGGAAATTTATACTAACATATTTCATATGTCAGAGTGAAACAATGGCAGATTAATTAAAGATAAGCTCAATTAAGCTAGCCATTATATATATATATATATATAAATGAGGTAATTGTTGAGAAAGTAAAAAATTAAGTTTTGTTAATTTTAAAAATCTAAGTTCAGAAATTTTATAGTATATTATCTTTTTCAGTGAGAATACCTCGACGAGCCCCTTCTTGGCTTCTAAAAAGATATCTGAGGTAGGAGAACTAATACCTTACTCCATTTCCTCTGTCTTATAAGATTTTGATTTTAAATTTAAGCAACAGGTAAAAGTTTCTTTTTGATAACAATCACTAATTGAATGTCTCCTTATATTCTATATATTATCTGTGACTAGGTTAGTTTTATACATAGGAATGCCAATACAATGGGTTTTAAAAGGTTCTGAGATTTCAATATCCCCAAACTATCCCCAATGGATGCCTTACAATCTACAGTTAGATAGTTCTTTCTATGCATTTATCATTGCAGTATCTGAGTTTCTCATTTTAAAGAGAATTATTTCTGCATAAAATAATTATTTTGTGTTTTAGAGTGAATGACTGTCAAATGTTTTACTATCTGTAAGAGCAGTTGGAGCATTGGTCACACAGGGATAATACTACTACCTAAAAACCGGAAAAGGAATAGAAAGAGAAGTTAGGATAATGCAGATAAACTTTGTAGCTGTGTCGAAACCAATAATTAGTATATCACTAGCTCCCTTAGCAAGTTTCCCTGTTTTTTGGAATAATATGAACTGTCACCTAAACCATGGAACCGGTATGTCTTTGAGAATAAACTGAATTTGTACAACGAGAAAACATGGCATGTCCTTTCTTTCATCCTTGGCCTCTCTTCTGAGAACCTGATTGGTTTCTGCTCAATAAAATGGGCTCTATTGAAATATGTAGACTCTCCTGTTCCAAAAACTTTAAAAATTAGGTAAGGAATGAACCATCTTGGGCATGCGTGAACTTGGATCTAGAACTGATTGATTTCAGTAAGACTTAATGTTTTAAAATATGATTTACCATATCTATGGAAAGAAATCAAATGATTACCAAGAGAAAAAGAGATAGAAAAAGTGCTGAAGTTAGAAGATGCGAGGGCTGAAACTGCCCTTCCCTCTTATTTGCTATGTGATCTTGAACAAATAGCTTAAGCTCTCTAATTCCCTAAAATTCCCTTATATTCCCTCTCCGATGTAAGATGGGGATAACTTCAGCCATTCTGCCTGTATCACAAGACTGGTGAGAGCCCCCATAAGAAAATATCTATAAAAATACTTTGCATACTGTGAGGCGTAATATACAAATAAGATATTGTACTGCATTACTCTTGATTAGACAGTTCACTGTTGACATTGACACCAGAGTACCCTGTTTCTTTCAGCTCCCAAAGTATGATTCAGAGACTTAGCAAAGACCAACAAAGACATTTTTTAGGAACCGTTAAGAGACCAATCCAGGAAACAATGCATCCCAAGAGCACTGATTTGTATGGAAACTGCTTCAAAGTGGTATCTTTGAAGTGTGCTATAAGCAAACAAACTCCCAGTTGGACTGAGAAGGCAAGAATACCAACAGAAGGTTTTTATTATTATTATATTATTATTATTGTTATTACTATTGTTATATTATTATTGTTTAGGATTTTTATAAATACAAAGGTGGCTTTCACTATATCATCATTAATAAATCCCGTAAACTCTGGGTTATAGGAACTGCTTTTGTAAACAGGGATTGCTTAATAGCCAATTTATTCCTGACTGCAAAATACTTGTCTTATTTAATCTCTGTATGATTTGAATACAGAAGAAAATTATTTCAATTTAATATAGTCTTGAAAAAAAATTATGTGATTGCCTTATTGTTACCATCTCCTTGTTATTGATGTCCTTTCAGTACCATAGCATAAAAAAGTAATGAACTACTGATACACACAACATGAATGAATCTCACAATCATTGTGCTGAGTGAAAGAAGCCAGACAAAGAAAAGTAAATGTTATATGAAATCTCATTTTTATGAGCTGCAAGCTAATCTAGAGAGACAAAAACCCAGTTCAGGTTTTCTGGAGTAAGAAATGATAGCGTAGGGGATGGAGGGAAGAATGGACTATAAAGGAGCACAGGGACCTTTTAGGGATGGTCATTTTTTAGATCTCGACTGTGGTGATGGTTTCATAGGCATTCACACTCTATGATACTCTAGGGTTTTGGACCAGTGCAACTAGCCGGATTGAGTTATCTTCTGCTGAGATGGCAAAGGCTGAGGGTAGAGCAGCAAATCAGTTTAGACGTTGCTTTTGAAATGCCTTTTAAACATTCAAGAGGCATGAAAGGTTGGGTGTATATGAGTCCAGAGTTTAGGGAAGAGACTGGGCTGGAGATGCATTTAAGAATTTTCAGCATAAAGATCATATTTTAAGGCATGAAGCTAGAGGAGATTCCTAAGTGAGTGTAGATACAGAAAAGGGTTAAGGAGCAAGTACTTACAAATTCCACCAACAGATCAGGAAAAGGGTGAGAACTGACAAGACTTAGGGGCATCCTATGGGGTAGGAGGAAAATAAAGAGAATGTATTCTCCTGGAAGCTAATGAGAAACTGCATCAAAGAGAAGGGAATAATCAACCAGGTCTAATGCTTCTGGTATGTCAAATGAGATGGATTTACTGTTGGATTTTACAACATGGAGGTTTCACTGGGGACCTCGATGAGAGGAATTTCAGTTCAGTGTTCCCCCCATACTTGCAGTTTCGTTTTCCACAGTTACAGTTACCCAGTCAACCATAGTCCTAAAATATTTCATGGCAAATTTCAGAAATGAACAACTCATAAGTTTTAAATCACACACCATTCTGAATGGTATGATGACATCTTGCGCTGTCACATTCCGTCCAGTGTGTATCCACACTGCGTGTGCTCACCACCCATTAACCATGTAATAGCTGTCTCAGTTATCAGAGAGCAAGATAAACCACATTTGCATAACTTCATTACATTATTTGTTATGATCTATTTATTATGTTTTGTTAATCTTTTACCATATCTAATGTATAAGTTAAACTTAATTATAGGTATATATGCATGGATATTGAAATTTTTAAAAATTCAAAAGTATGCTCTTTCAACTCTCACTGGTACTCTAGATCCCATGCTCATCATTTTCCTCAGTGTCATAATTTTAAATACTACCCTCTTTTCTTTATCAAAATAGTCAATATTTATTACCATTGTTTCCTCACCTGTATACTTTGCACCTACAATCTGGCTTCTACTTTTACCATATCAATGAGATTGTTATTTCTCAAGCCATCAGTCGTTGTCGTACTTGATTTCTCTCCTTTAAACTCTGCCCCGTCATTTATTGAGCAAGTCAACAGATGTATCTGTGGCACTGCTCTCTCCCTGTTTTTCTCCCATTTCTCTGCCCATTTATGTTTGCTGTCCTACATGGGCTTCTCTTCCTCTGCTTAACTTTTAAGTGGGCTTTTCCCCAGTATTCCATCCTTTGGTCTCTCCTCTTCTCTCATATACTTCATTCTGAGCACTCTCATCTATACCTGGAGATTCAACAAACAGCTGATGATCACTGTATTTTTCAGTCTTCAACCTAGACATCTCCTCTGAGTTCCATACTCATCTACCTACCAGATATAGCCATTTGTTTTTCCTTTCAGATACTTTTAATTCGACGTGCCCACTGCAGCTATCTTTCTCCCCCTGCATTCCACTCCTCAGTCAGGAATACTACCACCATCCAGTTATCTAAGTAATAACCCAGGACATAGGCATTTATTACGTCTCTGTTTTTGATATCCAATCATGAGAAGAAGCTCTATCCATTCTACTCCAAAGCTTCTCTCAAATCTGCTTCTCTTCATTATACTGCCGCGCTTTTTGTTCAGACTCTCTTTCTGCCTCTCTGAATTACTGCACTAGGCTCCTATTTTCTCTCCCTGCCTCGACTCTCATTTTTCTTCAACCTGTCATTCTGGCTGCCATTGTGATCTTTCAAAAATGCAGGTCTGATTAAATCATTTTCTTGAGTAAAATCTTCAGTGACCCCCTAATAATTCAGTTTAAAAATCATTAAGTATCTACCAGTCACAAATCAGTCCTGTCTCAGAGAGTCTCTCAAAAGTGTTATTATTACAAACAAGGCCTCTAGTTTTGTACCACTTCTTCACATCTACCTCATACTGTAGTCATTCTAAAACATACTTGCGTTTTCCTAGATGTGCCACGTTAGTCACACAAACTAGATTACTACCCTGTTTTACTTAGATGATTTATACTTATTCATCAAGGCTCAGATTACTTAAGAAATAGGAAGCTTTCCTTATTCATCCTTCAGTATGGATCAAAGTCCCTCTCCTGCAGTCCTATAATAAGTACCCTGCTTTGTATCTATGGAAATACATTCTAATTGATGCTTTATTTTTTCTAGTCCTAACTGTTAGCATATTAAAGGCCAGCACTATATTTTTTATTCCTGATTACCAAACCAAATAAAATGCCATCTACATAATAAGAATTCAGTGAATGTTTGTTGAATGGCCTAGGAATGTGTTAAGAAACTAGATAAGTCCATTTGCCAGCATTGCTGGACACTGTAATAATATATGCCCCTGTTATCTTCCAAGTCCAGCTTAATTCAATGACTACCCAAGTCACCTGTTTCCTTCCTTTTTAATAATAGCTGATTCCTTTTCTTTAAAAAAAAAAAAAAAAAAAAAAAGCTTGTACTGTGGAAATTTCAAACAAATAAAAGTAGAGAAGATAGAATAATGAACCCACAGCTTCCCATCACCCACCAATAATAGTTATCAGCATCCTACTATTCTTGTTTCATCCATATTCCCACCACATTTTTGCTAAAGTATTTAAATTCAGCAAGTCATATTCTTTTGTCATGAAATAGTTCAACATATATCTCTAACTAGATAAACATTTTTTCAAAGTATAATGCAGTTCTTGCTTTTATTCTAAGCATATTCTACTTTTTCTTATGTTGTCTACATTCCAATTTAGGCGTTATAAGTACTCCTTTCACATCCTGTGCTGTCTATCAGTCTTCCTTCAGGCTTTACTTGGGCTTCTTTTATTCCCTCTTTCTCCTTGTGTATATTGATTTTTAAAATTATATTAAAATATACTTTACATAAAATTTACCGTGTAACTATTTTTAAGTATAAAGTTAGGCAGTGTTTAACGTACGTTCATGTTGTTGTGCACACAATCTCCAGAACTCTTTTTCTCTCACAAAACTGAAACTCCATACCCATTAAATACTAACTCCTGACTCCTCCCTCCCCCAGCCCCTGGCAACTATCCTACTTTCTATCTCTATAACTTTGACTATTCTAGGTAGCTCATATCAGTGGAATCAGATATTTGGAATACCAGTTCAGTATTTGTCTTTCTTCTACCAGCTTATTTCACTTAGCATAATGTCCTCAAGGTTCATCTATATCATAGCAGGTGTCAGAATTTCCTTCATTTTCAAGGCTGAATGATGTTCCATTATATGTACATATCAAATTTTGTTTATCCACTTATTCCTCTGTGGAAGGTTGGGTTGCTTCTGTCTTTTGGCTGTTGTGAGTAATGCTGCTATGAACATAGATATAGAAATATCTCTTTGAGTCTCTGATTTCAATTCTTTTGGGCATATACCCAGAAATGGAATTGCTAGATTATATAGTAAATCTATTTTCAGTTTTTTGAGGAACTACCACACTGTTTTCCTCAGTAGCTGCACCATTTTACATTCCTATCAACACTGTTCAAGGATTCTAATTTCTCCGCATCCTTGCCAACACTTGTTATTTTCTATTTTATTTTCTGATTTTTTCAATAGTAGCCATCCTAATGGTTATGGAGTGGAATAAATATTTTTTAAATAGACATTATTTTTAGAGCAGTTTGATAAACACTTTTTTAAAATGCTATATTATCACAATTAACAAAATACATTGTAATTCCTTTATATCATCTAATGAAGAAGGGATTTCTAATATTCTCTTCCCACAGTTTTCCTCATGTGGCTGTCCTTCCATTTTCTCAAATCAGAAGCTTTAGAGTCACCACTGATTCTCCTCTTCTGCTCTCACCCCACATCTAATTCATTAGAAAATCCCAAAATATATGGAAGCTCTTCCCCTCCACACATGCACACACTTCTCACGCTTCTGGCCACTGCCAGCACGTGGTCCAAGCTACCGTCCTCTCCCCTGGATTGTTTCAGTAGCCGTCCAAGTGACTTCCCTACTTGTCCAGCCTTGCCACTATTCCGTCCGTTCTCAACACAGCAGCCAGCACAACCCTATTCAAACAAATCTTACATATGATGCTCTTCTGCTCAAAGCCTTCCCGTTACTCCGTATTTCACACTCAGTAATAATCAAAGCCCTCACAATGGCCTATGAGGCCCTATGAAAACTAAGACCAAGTTGCCTATCTGAGCCTCTCTCTTGCCCCTTGGTTAATTTGCCATTGTGCCATCTTGGCATTCTTTCAACTCACTGCTGTGATCCCAGCTTAGGGCCTTTGCACTTGCTACCCCCCTGGCCAAGATGCTCTTTCCTCTGAAAGCTACTGACTCACTCCCTAACTCCTTTGACCTGTCAGCTGCACAGGGAAGCCTTCTCTGAACACCTTTTTACAAACAGAAACCAACAGTTTTATTTTATCTCGTCAACTTTATTATAGTCTAACATATATTTTACTTATTTATTTGCTTATTTTCTGCTCCTGTAACTAAAGTTTAAACTCCAGATGGATAAGGATTTTTAGGTAGAATCCTTGACACCTAATTGCTCAATAAATAATTGCTGAATTAATTCAGTCCATGTATCTATGCATGTCTTTCTTTGTGGTTGCCCCTCAGATCTACATCACAACCTAAAAGGCAAAATGAAGGCATGTACATCTTTCCAAAGCAAGAAGACTGGTGTGAATTGGACAGATGATGAAAAAAGGATCTACAGGGATAAAAAAATAGCTCAAACTGAAGAAATGTTGCAGTATTTGTTACCTATGATGGAAAGCACTAAAGACATGCAATCCTTTCAGATAAAACAGATACTGAATCCAAGAACCAGCTTCAAAATCCAGCATCAGTAAGTCAATACAATTTTGTCACTTTTAACTATGTAATACAGTCTGTTTTAAGGAAGCAAGGTTTATTAATCCATTATCCTAAAAAACAAACATAGGCTCTTAAAAATGGTGGCAGCTGTACCACGTTTGACTAAGGGACAAAGGCCCAAAGCCATAAGAAAAAGTTAGATATGTGAAGGAGTAGGTTATCAGCTATATTGGATTGTTTATTTGCATGGAACCACTCATGAATAAAGTATGTATTTGCAAAGTATGACGATAGCCTGACTTGAAATTTCTCAGGCATATCTAAACTTTATAATCCTAGGAGGCAACTAGAATTGGAAATGATTGACTTCAGTTACTTCAGCTTATTGATACTCAGAGGAAAGCAGAAAGAATAAGACCAGATTCCTTTTAGATAGAAAAAAAAATAGAATTAATACTAAAGCCAAAAGGGAACCCATAATAAAAGAAAGACAATGACAAGCAGAAAATAATAAATATACTAATATTATCAACAAATTTTGATAAAGCACTTTATGTGCTAGACACTGTTCTATGTTTACAAATGCACGCACACACACACACACACACACACACGCACACACACAATGTTTTACATTCTATACTTGAGGAAACTGAGATACAAAGAGATTAATAATTTGTCCAGTGTCACATGGCCAGTAAATAGCAGAACTGGATTCAACCCCAACTAACATTCTGACTCTGGAGTCATTCATCACCATGCTTGGACATTTCTCGGTATAATATAAATAAAAAACAGAAAATCAATTTACTTAATATTAAAAAATAGCCTACAAATCAATTTTTAAAATTATGAATATTTTAATAGGAAAATGAGCAAAGGCTATGAACCAGAAATTCACAAAGAAAAAAGAAACATGGCCAACAAACATTTTAAAATATTCGATCTCACTTAAATCTAAGGAGTGCAAATTAAAACAATAATGAAATGCTGTTCACTTTTGCCTCTCAGTGGAAGAATTCATTCACTGATTATTGGAATATAAACTGGAACAGGGTTTCTGGAAGACAGTCCAACAATTTGAATGAAAAAATTTTAATATCTACATTCATTTTGATAAGATATTTCATTTTTAGAAATTGATCCTAAAGGAGGGGGAAAAACCTAAGGGCTAAAAGATTTCTGTAGTGGTGTTCATATCAATATTGTTTATAAGAGCCAAAGGAAAAAAGAAGCTGGTAATTTTGAAAAAGAAGGATCAATCTATCTGATTTCAAGACCATTTATATAGCTGCTGTAATCAAGAGAGTGTAGTATTGGAGGAGGAATAGACAGATATATCAGTGGCGTCAATCACAGAACTCAGAAATAGACGTATACAAATATGTTTGACTAATTTTGACAGAAATCAAAAGCAATTCAATGAAGGAGAGAGAGCATTTTCAACCAGTGTTGCTGGAATAATTAGACATCCATAGGCTGAAACAATGAACTTTGACTTAAATCCATACAGAAGGAAAAAAAATTCAAAATGTATCATAGGTTTAACTGCATAACACAAATCTATAAAAAAAAATTTAAAAAAATAGAAAATATGATCTAGAGTTAGGCAAAAAGTTATACTTTACACCAAAAGCGTAATCCATAAAGAAAAATTGTTAAATTGGACTTCATCAAAATAAGTGTTTGTCTTTCAGAATACCCTGTTAAAAGCATAAGAAGACAAGCCATAAAACAGAAGAAAATATCTGCAAACCACATAAACAAGAGACTAGTATCTAAGTTAAAGAGGTCTCAACATTTAGCAGTAAGAAAACAAATATTTTATTTAGAAAATGGGCAAAAGACGTAAATAGACATTTTACCAAACCACATGGAAAAGATGTTCCACATGATTAGCCATTATTGAAATGCAAATTAAAACCACAATGAGATACCTGCATACCTATCAGAATGGCTAAAAGACAAAATAGTGTTAACACTGACTGCTGATGAGGATGCAAAGAAATCGGATCACTCAGATACTAGTGATGGGACTGAAAATGGTACTGCCACTCCAGAAAAGAGTTACACAGTTTTTTAAAAATCACATATGTAACTACCATATGACCCAAGAATTTCCCTCCTGGGCATTAATCTCAGAGAAATGAAGACTTATGTTTACACAAAAACCTATACACAAATGTTTATAGCTATTTATAATAGTCATAAACTGGAAACAATTCACATGGCCTTCGGTAGATGAATTATTAAACAGATGTGGTATATCCACACCATAAACTACTACTTGGCAAGCAAAGAAATGTGTTACTGATAAATGAAACGACCTGGTCAACCTCCAGAGAATTATGTGGGTGAAAAAAGTCAGTCCCAGAAGGTTACATGCAGTACAATTACATTTACATAACATTCTTGGAATGACAAAGTTATATAATTGAGACACAGATTAATGATTGCCAGGAGTGAAGGAGGGGATGGGCAAGGAGGAAAGCAAGCACGTTAATAAAAGTGAAACTAAGGGAACTTTTCTATCCCGTGACTGTCAGTGGTAGTATCCTGATTCTGTTATTGTACTGTAGTTTTGCAAGATATTATGTTTGGGGGAAACTGAGTGAGAGGTACATGAGATTGCTCTGTATTGTTTCTTCTAACTGCAAATGAGTCTACAATTATCTCAAAATTAAAATTTTAATTAAAAATATGATTGAGATTTTGTTGAAAAAAAATGGAACTCTAAGGAAAACTGAAAAATTTTAAGTGGCCACAATTAATAATTTACAAAACCTCCCTCCTCGAGGAAAACTATCCTCTCTTGGAGTTATGTTGATCTTTTTGCTGACTATAGAAAGAAAAACTTGCAGTATTTATACTGAGTTTGTTCTAATAGAATAAACAGAGTAGATTTTTAGAGCAAAGTGAAACTTTAGAGAACATTTACTTCCACTAGATGTGTAAATAAAAGTAAAGATTATATCAGGAAGCCTGGGTCCAGGGAATATATCTAAATAAACATATGCTCTAGGCATTTAGAAATACAGAATTAGAGTAATGCTAAAAAATTATGACTAGCGATGAAGATAACTCTCATAAAAATAACGTTAAAAGTCTTAAGGGAGGAAAAAAATACATTGATACCATGAGAAATACTTAGGGACTATAAATATCTTGGGTACCTGTTGGGCAAAAACTCATATATTTCATTTCTTTCCTAGACTAAATCCAGCTCCGTATGTAAACAGAAAGAGACACAAGACATCTTGGATGCCACCCAGACATAACCCTTTTATAAACCCAAAAAATCTTATGGTAAGCTCTTCAGAATGGCGCCAGTCTGTGTCTCAGCTGTCATTTGAAACGTTGTCACCTCTCAAAGGACACAAGAAGAGGAAAAAACGTTTTCAGATCAAAGCCATAAAGACTAAAGACATGGAAGCTGTCAGCAGCAGATGGAAGACGGCATCCTCGTGTTTTGAGAGGGATGCAAATATTGTCAAAGGCAAGAGCCTTCAAGCTGAAGAAGCCAACCAGCAAAGTTCTGTGCAGACAGCCCCCCATCTAACGAAAAATAAGAATAAGCAACCAAATAAGAGTTCCATTCAGAGTTCCAAAGGCAGAAATAATTTAGCTTTACACTTCTCTGACAGCTGTGGATGAAAGATAACATATGCTTACATATTAAAAGGAGAAAGCAAAGAAAGAAGAAAAGCCCTCCCCATCCCTCTCTCACTGTACCTCCCCGTGCTCATGCGCATGCGTATACTAAAATACAAATTCTAGATACCTCATCTTCTTTAGTGGGAGCGTCTCTCAGAGGTATACAAAGAAATCCAGAGAAAACATAGAATTTTTTAATTTGCTTAGGTATTTATATTTAATTTTTGTCGAATGGCAAAAAAAAAAAAAATCTTGCACTTTTGATTTCTTCCAAAATGACTTATTCATACAACATCAAAAAAAACCTAACAACTCAGGAAGGAATGACCTGTACTATCACTGACTTTGATGGCCCTACTAGGCGCTTCAGTGAATCAATTGACAAACATCATTTCCTGAATTTCTGTTGTATCTGTAGAGTGCTAGAAGCCATTAGTGATATAAAAGACATTTATCTCCCCTACGTTACTGTATAATTGTACATATAAAACATACATAATAAAATAATTCTAGAATAAAATCATTCATGGTAAAGTACTGAGATGTATACCTCCAACAAGTAAAAAAAATATTCTTCATTAAAAGAGGTTAATCGCCACAGAGCAAAAGTGTGGCACAAAGTGGCACTGAAATGCATAGATTATGGTTTAAAATAGTCATTTTACTTCTCAAATTTTAGCATAAATGCAAAAGATTACACATGCAGTTTCCTTTAGAACTGATGTATGTTCATCTCTAGCCATTTATTTATGTGGAAGCAAGTGGAGCACCTCACAGTTTGTCATGTATAAGATAGCGAGCACTGGTGAGACTCCCGAATCTTTCTGAATACATATTTCTATCCTATATTGCATCACTTCACGCCCCAGCGTTCAGCTTTCCGAATAACTAGTTTGTGTTAGTACCAGAATGTTGATGTTGTCTCTGCCCTGCAGACATGGTTATGATGCCTAGACCAGGTATTCACAAATCCTGCCTTTAGTGGTAGCAGCTACCATTGCCCAGTACTGCGCTACCCACTTTCTTGCATCACCTCCTATTTCTACAACAGCCATGTCAAGTAGGCTGCACTTGCCTCCCTTTTACAGATGAGAAGTGCTGCTCAGAGAGGTTCAATCATTTCTAATCTCTAACAGAGCTCCCGGATGCCAGAGCCTCTGCTCGTCTTTTCTATTAGATCACATCACCTCGTTCTAAGGTTTGAGTTTAAAAGAACTGCGAAGTGGGGAGAAAGAGCAGATCACAGAACTTATTTGGGGATGAGGAACAGAAACCCTGAATGATTCAGCAATATTACTAGGTGGCTGTCCGCTGGCTTAACCCAGCTTAACCCCGACTCGGTATTTCTAACTGGTCACGTGAGCAAAGGAAGCACTTTTGAAACACTTGCTCGGAGCCCCCATGATTACAAAAATAGAAGTCTTCATTCTTCTCTTATTTTGAAATTAAAGATGTTCCAGTCGCTCTAGCATGGGCCTAACCACCCTGGGGAAAATGCTAAGACAGGGTTTGGTGTCCAGACAAGCCCAGTCATCCTGCAAAGCCGATTTCTAAAAAGGAGGGGTTGTGATGGCATAACATGCTTCCCCCTGGGTGATCCAGGAACTCGGACAGAGGATCTGGAAGTTCCCTTCTAAATAGGACTCTAGGTTTTTCTTGGAGTTTAAATCCCTGTGAGCTTTGAGAGCTATCTTGACCAGTTTCTTCTCTGGAACTGTTGTGTGACATAATCAAGATGCTTACCTGGTCATTAACTTGGTTGGTTGGGTAAAGTACGTGGTCTGGAAAAACAGAACAACAACAACAAAAAAAACAGTGTTGTTTATGATCTTTCTGGGAAGTCTCCGGCAAGCTAAAAAGTGAAAGTGAAATCTGCTGATCATGTCAGCAGAAGTGTACCAAAGTTCAGGAAGCCAGTTCACGTAGGCACCAGCTGCGAATGCGAGCAGGTCACAAGCTCAGACAGGACTGATCCGTCCGCCATTCCCCTCCCCACTGCCCCGTTGCTGGAGCCTGACACTAGGAAGCCAGCGAGGAAGAGGCATCGACAGAACCTGATTTCCTGCTC
This sequence comes from Macroglossus sobrinus, assembly GCA_004027375.1. Taxonomy (NCBI): domain Eukaryota; kingdom Metazoa; phylum Chordata; class Mammalia; order Chiroptera; family Pteropodidae; genus Macroglossus; species Macroglossus sobrinus. Next base: position 285,838 of record PVKZ01001220.1, on the reverse strand, counting down.
CTCCTTTTTTTTTGAGTATTTCTGTGGGTTCTGCATCTTCTTTTTTGTAAGTACCTACCCTGCACGTACTGCCGCTTGCCCAGATGCCTGCCAGTCTGGAAGATGAGTTTGTTTTTCTTGTCAGACCTTCCCCATTCTAGCAAGTGGGCATGGGGACATTCGTGGTAGTCAGTGTCTGTGACCTTCTTCCCCCATGTATGATCTACCCTGGTCCTCTCTGCTGTCCTTCCCTCCCTCCAGCATCACCCTGTGTTTCTCTGGCCTCAAAAATAGAGCGGTGGGGGATGGGGGGGAGGGTAGGAGTGGGTATCGCCAGGATCACTGGTTAGAAACACACAAGGATATCTGAGCAGCAGGGTCTTGCACAAAGCCCACACAAATATCTGTGGCTTGTAACGGGGGTGATTCATCAGATGTAGGCAGCCAAACAAAGACAGATCATAGATTCACAGTAGCTAAACTGTAGTTTAAAATGTAGTTATGGAAACACTGTAAATCCTAAAATCACACACTGTGATTTTAAGGCCATCAGAAAGACCTGTATGGAAGAATATTATAAGATCTAAGAGATTAATAAATCAGTTGTTGGATGCCATTGCTTCTCATGCCTTGATGGAAATTCATGGTGGGGTATTAATTCTGTTGGTGTGTATCTTAAAAGGTTTTATTCTTATATGGTCTGTTTGCCTAATAACCTCCATTATACTTCTTCACCTGTAAAATCAAAGGCTTCTTTGGTCAAGGAAAAAATATATGGGCAAATATGTGATTCTTTCTTTTCCTTTTTTCATAATGACAACGAAAGTTCATTTTTCAGTATCTTCTTCCTGTTCTTCTTTCCTCCGAAAGTCTTGGATCTATGAGTCAGTTTATGTGACGTCGTCCTTTTGATTTTTTTTTTGCACTTATTTCCTTTTCTCAGCATTCTTTCCAGCTTAATCCCTGCTCTATCAGATTATTAAGGTAATATTTGTTTATTTGTGTTATAATTTCACTTTTTCGTAAACATAACACATAATTCTGGATATATTTTTAATGCGAAAAAGAGAATATTGCCCATGCCGCCACTCAGAAATACTGGTAAGAAATACATTTTCTTACTATCTTTCTTGAAGCCATGCAATATAGTGTGGTTTTAGATACCTGCTGATTTCTAAAAACTGCATAGATTGTCATCACCTCGATATGTCTTAATTTAATTCTGGCATAAAATTGCTTCCCATTTTTTGCCAAAGTGATACTGCGATGAACAGTCCTATAGATAAGTCTTCAACTGCATTTCTGATTGCTGTCTTAGGATAGACCCATTCATAGTGGAGTTACTAGGCCAAAAGAGATGACTGGTTTTAGGGTTTTTAATGCATATTGCCAAATTGCCTCCCAGAAAGTTTGTAAGAATTTTCACACCCACCATCATTGTATGCGAATGCCAATTTCATTGCACTCTTGGTATCAAGTGTTTTTATCTGCTGTTTTGATAAAACTCACAAGTTGTTTTACTTGGCATGTCTTTGATTACATTACATATGTAGGGTATAGAGTTTGTGTGTTAATATGACATAGTGATTTATAGGAAGAAATATATATTTGTTCTTTGTCCCTGATTCTGGCATAGAGCTCCTAAAACCCTTGGAATTTCATAAGTGATAATACAGATAAAGATATTTTATTTATTCATAACAGGCCCTTTTAAACCACATCAAAGTTCATGTTAATGAGGTGACTTCTGCAAAGCTCCTAAGAATGGAGGCTGGTTGCCAAGGGGAATGAGCATGTGATTAAAGGGTTGGAACTTTTAGTCCCACCCCCCAACCTTCAGGGCGTGAAAGTGGATAGAGATGGAGTCAATCGCTAATGGCCAATGATTTCATCAGTCATGTTTATGTAACGAAACCTCCATAAAAATCCCTAGAGTACAGGGTTCGAGGGCTTCTAGTCTAGGTTGATGAATGTGTGGAGGCTGGGCGGGTGACACAGCTGGAGAATGTGGGAGGCGCTGGGCTGGTGACACAGCTGGAGAATGTGTGAAGGCGCTGGGCAGGTGACACAACTGGAGAATGTGTGCAGGTGCTGGGCGGGTGACACAGCTGAAGCGAAGCTGGAGGCTTCATTCCCCTGACCCCATGCCTTGCCCTATGCATCTCCTACGTGGCTGTTCTTGAATTGTATCCTTTCACAATAAATCAATCATCTAGTCAGCAAACTGTGTTCCTGAGTTCTGTGAGCCACTTAGCAGATTAATCCAACCCAAGGAGTGGGGGAGGTCATGGGAACCTCCAAATTATAGCCAGTCGGTCAGAAGCACAGGTGACAACCTAGCCTGGAGATTGACATCTGAAGTGGAAGGGAGGTGTCTTGTGGGACTAAGCCCGTAACTTGTGGGATCCAATGCTATCTCCAGGTAGAGAGTGTCATAATTAAGTTAAATTGTAGGCCATCCAGAGAATTGCTTGGTGGAGAAAAAGCCCCACATGTTTGGTGGAGAGTACAAAGACGGATAAACAGTTTTTTACAGTTAAGTGCTATTTTTTTTTTGTATTCCTTCTGTTATGACATTCCTTGGGAGTTAATGTTTTTTTCATCTTTGTGCATGAACATTTTATGTATTAGGTATATTAATCATTTCATTTGTTGAAGATTTTTTCATGCTCATTGGCTTTTAATTTTATTTATGTTTTTGTATAGAAATGTATATTTTAAATAGTTAAATTTGAACAATTTTTCATGGTAATTTCAATTTGCTTTTAAGCTCAGGAGGTTCTTTCTCAATATTTACCTTCTCTAGGTTTCTGGGGGGTGGTTTTTTGTTTGTTTTTGTTTTTTGCCTGTTGGTTTATTACATTTCACTATTGGATCCATGTGAAATTTATTTTGGTATGTGGAGTGAAGTGAGGATTTAAAATAGTTCTGGTTTCAGTTAACTAATTGCTTCTGTAGTGAAAAAAGAAAAAGTTCTTCCACTAAATTAAAATGCCTTTTTATCACACATGAACTTCATGTGTCCAGCTTCTCTGAAACATTCTGCTCTGTCGAGCTGTCTGCCCGGTACCCTGCTATTCTGTTCCATCTGGCCCTGTTTCCCCTCCATTCCTTTCCAGGTAGCATCTATCTGGGAGCTGGATCCTGCAATTACCCTTATGACTCTAGCCAGCTTTAGGCCTCCAAATGACACATCTTTAAGTGAATTAATAAATATAACAAATATCTTCGGAAACTTAATCTTGTATGTTCTCATTAGCAACTGAGATTTTACAGAGCCTTTACCATGAGCTCACACTGCCTCAGCTTTCTCAGCCCTGTCACATGACAAAACCGAACAATTTAGTAACTAGTTTACTCGTTCCTTTATTCAGGGGAATCAACCCATGGATTGGGGGAGCAGGGTGCCTCACAAGCAGTGGAGCCTCTTCCTGAGAAATTTGGGTAAGATCGAGTTTTCTAGAGTTAGAAGAGGCAAGAGGAAGACTGGGCAGATAGGTAGAAGCTGGAGGATTTCCTTGTGAGGCTAGGGGGCCTGCTTTCTAAGGCCAGGTAAGTGAGCTGACGCTGAGTCGGGGCTGGGGGTGGATTGTGAACAGTGCTTGTTAGGGTCCCTTGGCAGGTGTTTCCCATAATTATAGGCTGACATCAGTTTTCGATGTGTGACAAGGCCGGACCACTGGGGCGGCCTCCATTTTGTGGGTCCCGATATATGAATTAACTTTAGCAGCCCAGACCTAGACCTCAATAGACTTTGGGGGTGACCCCCAGATCCCCACTTTGTGTGAGGACAGATACCTTTTGTCCACTTGGCAGTGGTAGGCAGGTGAGGGTACTACCAGCCAAGTCCCTGGCACAGCGGAGAACGAGAAGGAACAGCGATCTCCGCCCTTCCTGCAGCGTCCTGCCCACGGGGAAGCAGAGCGGCAGTGACGCCAGCCGGAGGAGTGACCGGGGAAAGTTCGCTCTCTGAGATTCCCAGATACTGGCGTGAGGGATGGTACGGGAGGCCCCTTAGCATCTGCTACTGAATGTGTCTGCAGCTTGCTTGCTTTGAGTTATCCTGCACGTGTTTAGAAGCCGAGTGCATTGCAAGTTCACAGGTAAGAACCGCATCCTCTTGTATAAGGATGGAGGTGAAGTTCATGGAAAAGAGCCTCCCTTCCAGCCAAGTCTGAAAATTCCTTTCACAAAATTTAAAGTCTAGGTCTTGGTTACTGTCTATCCATCCTTGCCTCCTCCTCCCCTTTGCTTTGGCTGTTAGGTTTTAACTGCGTGAACAGGCCTTGGTCTTTACCACAGGGCTAGTGGGCAGGGCTAGATGGTCATGGCAGAACACCTGGCATTGCCCCGCTCCTCCCAGCTCAGCAGCACCCCCCGCCCCCCGCCTCTCAGCCCCACCTCCTTCGGTGGGGAGAATAGGGGGAGTGATGATGAGCACTTAGTTAGAAGGCAAACCTCACCCAGGCCCACAAGGCCCCAGAGATCCGGATTGCACACACCGGTCCAGCTGCGCCTCATCCCCTCTGCGCCTCATCTCCAGTCACTGGCTGCAGCCACCCTGCGCCCGCCCCCTCTCTGTTCTCCTCCCAACAGGGTGCGTGTAACTGTTGTGCTCTCCTTTCAGAAGGCTCTTCCCCTGGCCCAGCCCAGGCTCTTTCACTGCCCTCGGGCCTCAAACTCAGTGTCTCCTTCACAGACAGGCCATCTCTGGCCCTCTGATCGAGAGTCATCACTTCCTCCTGCCAGCTTCTCTCCTCCGCTGCATCCTGTTTACTTCCTTCCCAGATCTTTTCAACAAGTTATAATTCTCTCTTTTGTAAGTATGCATTTGGTGTTTCTCTCCCCAACTAGAGTACAAACTCAGTGAAGGCAGGCACCCAGTTTGCCCTGTTACTGATTCCCTCGGAGCCTGTGGCTCAGGGAATCATCCAAAAGGTGTCATTAATAGAGACACCAGATGAAATCGTGGCTCATCAGTAGAAAGGGACTTGAGTCTCCATCAGGATTGCAGGAGCGAGGGCTGGAGCAGAAGGACCAAGCGCTGATAGCCAAAGGCAGTCCCTAGTTCCTAGGACTCTCTGTCTTCAGCTCTGCTTTGTGGCCTGTGAGTCTCAGTCTCCCATAAACTTGACAATGGAGTCTCGCCAATAAAAATCAAATGAGGATGCGTTCTCAGGCACAGATATTTCCTCATTTTTAAGGATTTGGGGTTTTTTGGATCTTTGTTCTAAGCTGGATCATCTGCTAGCCAAGGGCTAATAAGCAAGAAAACAAGTGAACAAATAGCAAGTTACTATTAATGGGGTCATTGAAACAGCCTTTTTCAAAAGCTGGTTGTATGTGGAGGTGGTGAGACTAACGCTCCTGGCTCTTTGCTGCTGACTCGTGATTCATATTTCTGCTGGCAAGGCTGATGTTGTTGTTTACATGAAAAAATGTCACAGCGATTCATAAAAAGCTGATGTAAGGCCTGGTCATCCACAGAGCGCACTGTGAAACCCAGGTTGCTGCCACCAGCTAAACACATTCAGGAAACTCTGCTGTGGACCAGTTTTGAAAAATAAGATAACCTGGGCTCATACATCTGCTTAAGGAAATATGACACATTTCCCTTCCTCCTCTTGTCATTTTGTCAAAGCCACACACCTAACCATGAACACGCTGATCCCAACTGTGTCCAGCCAGAGGGATCTGAGTCAGGGTTGGTGGCCTCTTCTGAGCAAGCATTCAATGTGGTTCTCTATGCTGTCAGATTCTATCTTTCTGGCTTTATTCTGCTGGTATTTTCTTTACTGGGGTTCGCTTCTCCCTCCGTTCACGTTACCCTTCCCACCGTCTGCCTCTGCCTTGCTCTCCTCTCGTGTCCTTCTCTCTCTCTGAGTCACAGCCTCATCCACATAACCAGAGCAGCCACAGGTCCTGTGTGCCAGGCACCAGTCCATCTGTACGGATGACTCTCACCCACTTCGGTCTCACAAAAGCCCCAAGAACAGGCCAGTAGATGCACTGCAGATGAGCATGTAGGAACAGGGAAGGCCACATTACATGTCCGAGGTCACATGGCAAGTGAGCTACAGAACAATGATGGGAACCCCGGTGATCTGGCTCTAAGGTTCACGTTAACCACCATGTCCCTACGTGATGCCTGCATCCTGGAGTCATCGTCACCAGACACCATGAGGACAGCTTCCCGGAGCTGAGGCCCTCCAGTGAAGCTCTGTTAAACTCCAAAACTATTTGTCTCCTCTGAGTTTCACTGCTGACAGGCTATATGGCCCTGGGCTTAACTTCGCTGAGGTTCAGTTTAAGTAGTACTGACTAGGTAATGTTCTATGTGCTGCACTTAAATTAGCTCATTTAATTTCTAGAACATCTACAAAGTAAAGTTCTATTATTATACCCATTTTACAGACGAGATGTCCTAGACACAAGAACAATAAGTAACCAAGGTCACATAGCTAGTAAGTGGTAGAGGTAGGATTTGAACCCAGGATACATGGCTACAGAACCTATGCCCAGAACCATTATTCCACACTGCTTCTGCTGCATGAAGTATGAATGATGATGATAAAATCCACCAGGCGTATGCTCAGTTAGAAAGAGGCCGCTTCTTACTGTGATCATAACAATCCTGCCTGACAGACTTCACTATCCACTGGCCGTGTGAACTTGGGGAAGTTACTGATCCTCACTAAGCCTCAGTTTTCTCCTCCGGAAGATGGAGATAATAATAGTAAGTCTGCTCCCATAGGGTTGTTAAGAGAATTTAAAAAGATAATACCTATTAAGCACAGGGCCTGGCATGGAGTAAATGCTCAAGAGATTTTGAGATCGTTTTTTAATTATTAATAAGCCTTCGATCAAATTAGATTCTGTTCTTTAATATTTGCAAACTGTGTAATGTCTGACAGCAACAAAATTATAACATCCTCGATTCCAGCAGTCTTCGAGGCCACAGTAGTGGCTACTCCTGGTGGTGCCAGGTCAGGGGAGGGAGCTGCTGCCCTTTGACCTCACCTGTCACTGCATCCACTGTCCATCTTCTCAAGAAGTCTCAAAGTGTTCAACTCTTGAAGCCGTGGGCTTAGGTGACATATATGAGAAAGAGAGGAGAACCTTGTAGAAAACATACATTTAGGAAATGAGGAAAACAAAAAAATAAAGAGAGAAGGACCAGAAGGAGGAGAACCAGGACAGAGAATTAGGTCAAAAATAAATAGAGAGAGGAGTTCAAGAGAAGCTCTATGTGCTGACACTCATTCAATTATTTATATGTCATTAGATCGATATTTATTGAGTGCCTACTGTGTGCCAGCTAGTCCTGGGAGTTGGGGATATAACAGTAAAAGACATATTTTTTTATAGATAATAGATGGATGATAGGTAGATGATAGATCGATTAATCAATTGATTGATAGAGAGAGATAGAGATGATAGATATAGACAGATAGCTAGCTAGATGATTCATAGAGATGGATGGATAGATGATAGAGATGATAGATGATAAATATATTGATGATAAATAGATGATTGATAGATCAATGATAGATGATAGATAGATATAGATAGATGATTGATAGATAGATAGATAGATGATAGATAGATGGATGATAGATAGATATAGATAGATAGATGGTAGATAGCCAGCCATAGACATAAAAATGAGTAACAGACAAAACTCCTTGTCCTCATAGAGTTCACATTCTACTGGGAGAGAGGGGAAACAATAAATAAAATATTTAGAATATTAGATAGTGAAACATGCTGTGGAGGAAGAGCAGGAAAGGGACACGGAGGATGTTGGGTGCTGCGGAGGGGCTGTTACAGTTTTAAAATTCTCCCAGGGATGGCCTCACTGGGAAGGTGACGTTTGAGCAGAGACCCAAGGTTGGCGAGAGAGGGAGTTGTGTAACTAACAGAGCATTCCAGGCAGAAGGAATGGCAAGTACAAAAGCCCTGAGCTTGCCCCAGGCATTTGGTAAATACCAGAGAAGCCACTGTAGCGGAATGGGGAAGCGGAGAGAAGGGACTCGAGGGACAGAGGCCCAAAAGGTGACACGGAAACTTCCAGCCGCAGGTGTCCTGTTCCTAAAGAAGCAGGTAGAACGTAACGTTATCATTAATATTTCCCATGAAAAGAGGGCACCCTTGGTGACGAATTACCTGCAACAGCAAGTTGCAGAACATACGCCCAGATGCCCGGCAGAGCGTGCGCTATTATCCCGGGCGGAGAAATTCAGATGTCCCGGAGTCTAGCCCCCCACTTCCAGAGAGGGAACCCTCACTGAAGGGGACATTCTCTGCTGGCACCCGCATTCCTCTCTGCCGGGCACAGTATAAGGGTTTATTAAACACTTAGGGAGCGTAACAGAATTCTGCTGCTGGCGGATGTGTGTCACCTGACGTGAAAGCGTGTAGCATGCTCTGTGAAGTTGACCTTGGGGGCGTTATCTGCGACAAAGGCGTGCAGGTGATGGTGAATCGGGAAACGTGGTGAGACTAAATCAGCCCGGCTATAAAGTCAGTCCAGTTACAGAATATCATTAGACATTCAGGAGGAAGAAAGAATTGCAAAACCGAAGAATGTTTGGGTTTTTTTGTTTTTTGGGGTTTTTTTTGAGAGGGTGGTGGTCGTTTTTGTCGAAGAGAAGAGAAGGGATTTTTGTGGGGGTCTCAAATCTTGGAATAAGATGAAAATGTAATATCTATTGTCATGACTAGAACAGTGACAAATTAGTCATAAAAAAATATATGATCTATCTTGGATTATGAGTGATGTAATGATTAGCATATAAGAAACAGCTACAAAATATGCTTGGGAGCTGGAGATGGGAGCCACACACCTTTCTCTATGAAAAGGAACAAGGACACGAGAGGCAGCTTGTCAAGTTCATTCTGTGACTCAAGCAGTACTTTGGCCATTTTCAGTAAACACACAAGTGTCAAGGGCGAGAGAGGGCCTCTCTGCTCACCCGACCCTCTCAAGTGTCCCTTACACTGGAGAGCAGTTCTGCATAGGCAAGGGGTCCTACGTTCCCTGGGTGTCCTGTCCTCAGGGCCTGGACAGCCGGGGGCCCCGTCGCCCAGCCCAGTGGGCGGCCAGAGGGATTTTTCAGTGTGACAGTCCGCCGAAATTTCAATCCTCCCTCAGACACAGCCTCACGAACGTTTTGCTCTTTTAAGATAAAACTGACAAGACCAAAATTTAGAACAGGATTCAATGCTTGTGTCCCTTTCAGCCATCATCCCATTAGTGTGAAAAGTTTAGAAATGTTAAACCTCGACCCCTCCCCCCTAAAAACAGCCTCGAAGGAAGTCCGAAGGTATTTTCCTTCTTTCTCCTGAACTGTGAATTTGCTCCCCTTGGGACACTCTGTGACAATGATCAAGCCCAAACACACTGATCTGGAGTCTAAATCTGTGTCTCGGTCCAGGGTCCCCAGTACTGACAATTGCAACAGCAAAAGGTTAACAATCTGTATTTACAAAGTGGCTCAGGCAGACTGACAAATAAAAACTAAAACTCAAGAAGGAAAAAAAAAAAGGGAACCAATAGCACTTCAAAAGAGAAACATTATAACAAACACCGGAAAAAAATGTTACACTTTACTCTTGGAAGAGGAACAATAATGATGACATCTCATTTGTCATTACGGAAGAAAAAAAGGCTTGAACATACCCCACATTGGGGGGCATGATATAAGCCTTTTTTTAGACCGTTGGTGGAAGGTGTCAATGTCCAAACCTGTAGAGAATTTTTTGGAGCCAGAGTTTATTTGAGCCAAACTGACAACACAGGCCAGAAAACTAAATCTCAAATGCTCTGGAGAATGGCAGTTTTACAGCTTTTTAATTTTTCCAGCTTTTTTATATGTTAAAATCAAAGGAGACATAAGGGAGGTACATGAAATCCAGTAGTGGTAGGTTAAGGAGGAGGGAGAAAGCATAGCAAGGAAATCTCTAAAACTGGATAAAAAAAAAAAAATGAGGGAACACATACTGCTCTTCCATTGGTAGGTACGGGACAGTGAATAACTAACATTTACAGCGCACAGAGCTGGTGTGGGGGGACGAAGATAACCATGTGGGGTCCTGTGGTCTCCTGTTCTGGTCCCGGTGGTTGTGCCTTCGACGGGTAGGAAAAGGAAATTACTCTGACATTGCAAAGGTATGTACCATAGATGCATAAGAACTGTACAGAGTTCATTTAAGGTTGACCTTTGCTAAGGAAGCCGTAGGTCTGGGACGTGACTGCCTGCTGTGACCTGTCCAGTCAGGAATTTACGATCGGGCCGTCCTAGGTGGTTACGTTTAGTCACTGAGCTTGTCAGGCCTGCCACATGGACCCCTGAGTTTATCACATAGCCCCTTTACTGTTCACAAAGAACAAATGGACTCACAAATTGTTTTGTTCACAAAAGATAAATTGATTCACAAAAGCATTATTTATAAAATCACAAATTAGTAAAACATAATATCTAAAAACTATAAACTGTGAGACTTCTATATGCAGACATTAAAAATATTTAGGAAACATTTCTAGTGACACAGGGAAATAGTCACGCTGTCGTGGATGTTTATGAAATAGGACACAAACATCTCTTTATGAGATCTCAACTGTGCAAAACATCCCAGAAGGAAATGTGTTGTTAAGAGTGGTTATTTCTACAACCTGATGATTTTTAGTGTTTTCTCCACGCTTTCACGCGTTTCTAGTTTTCTACAATCAGCACATCTTACTTTATTATAAACAGGAAAAGTTCACCTAAGAATGGTAATAGTGACTTGGCAGTGTCCCCTTTTGCCCTCTGAAGGAAGTTTACTATTAAAGGGAATTAAAAGGCTCATTGTGGGAGAACAGTGAGTCCGAGGGGTGTTAAAAGCGAAACAAAACAAAACAAAAAATCAAACAACCCAGGGCCGGCTCTTAGGACGGCAGAGGAGAAGGGCGCCGTGGGGTTTTCCAACCAAACACCCATCACTCTCACTGCAGAATGTTTAGGAAAAGGAGCCTGGACCAGCTCCTCCGCCCGCTCTGTCCGTGAGTTCCACATTTCCCACCAGAAAAGCGTGTAGGAGCCGTCCCAGCCCTGGGCTGAGTACGTGTGAGACATAAAACATCGCCGCTCACCTTACGAAGGTGTCTTGTAAGGACACATTTGTGAAACAACTAAAGGATATTACGTGGCATTTTCAGACATCCTATTTAAAAACAGCGAGTTCCTCCTGTGTACCAGGCACCATTCTGGGGATAAAAATGGGGAACAAAATAGATGGAGATTGTTGTTTGGAGAAATCACAGCCAGTGGGAGAGCTGCTGGTGTGCAGACTGTGGGCTGAACCGAAAGCTGGGGGGAAACGAACAGATTTAGAGACAGAAAGAAAGGTCGGAGTTGAGGAGATGGGGATGGCGACAGCCTGGGGTAAGCAAAGCAAGAGAGGGAAGCCAAAGGGAGCAGGGCCTCCTCACTGGAGAATTGCAAGTTCAAGTTCTAAGTCGCTCCAGATGGTGGGGAACCGCCAGCACCAGGCGAAGGAGCTGGGGCTGAGCTCTAAGTGCACGGGGAGGTGAGAATAATAAAGGACACCAGAGATTACCAACTCCTCAGCTCCACTTTTATTTCGTTTCACTTTCTGTGGCACATCTCTCAAACGTCACTGGAGAGAAGGGGAAGTCAAAAACACGCACAGCCCGTGAGGCTTGATGCAACTTCCTTGACACAATCTCCTCGTCGGAGAAGTCACATGACTTTCTGGACCTAGCTCTGTCTTCAGCTAAAAAATGTTTAATAATAATGATTTTTTTTAACCCAAGTGTAACAGGCTTGATATAGGAGCAATAAGAGGGAGCATTTCTACAAGGGCAACTCCCAACTCCCTGAAATACCTACTAAACCCATCCACCACAAATGCAGATACTGGCTTTTTCAGACATTTGTTAAATGTGCAGAAGCATGCAAAATACGTTCCTCTTGGAAATTTCCCCCATACTTACTGGGGGGCTGGACTGTTTAAAACTTTTCATTATACAGTCCTGATAAAGCACAGAATAAAGACACGATTTTGATTCCGGATACATCTTTCTGTAGCAAGCACCATTGCTCCAGGAGCCTCCCAGCCACAGTCAAACAGCCTTCGGCCTCTTGGGGGTTCACTAATGCAGGCCTCCAAAGCTTAGGACGGCAGGGCTGTGCAGGGCAGCTGGCAGGGCCCTGCTGAGATGCCCACCCCCACCCCCCGCAGAGCTCCCCAGAAGGAGAAGCCAAGAGCAGTCAGGTGGTGGCAGCATGGACGCGAGCCCTCACTGTGTGCACAGTTTTATGTTTCTGTTTGGACAGCCGCCTGCCTTACTCCCAGGCCACGTCCCCAGGTCTCTGTCAAAGGAGTCACTGATAAATCTTTCTTCTCATTATTCTCACTCGCTGGAGTCCTTTGGAGCCACCTGCTATACATTGAATGTTTGTGTCCCCAACCCCAAAAATTCATTTGTTGAAACTTAATCCCCCAAAGTGATGGTGTTAGGAAGCGGAGCCTTGGAGACGTGGTTAGGGTGGAGCCCTCAGAGATGGGATTGGTGTCATAAAGGGGACTTCCAACAGCTCCCCCTCCTCTTTCACCAGGTGAGAGCACACCTAGAAGGCGCCTTGCCATCTGAGAACCAGGAAGTGGGCAGCACCAGACACCGAATCTGCCAGCACCTTGATCTTGAACTTCCCAGCCTCCAGAAGGTGAGAAAGACATTTCTGTCCTTTCTAAGCTGCCCGGCCTATAGAATTGTCACTGCAGCCCAGAGGGACTAAGACCCACCCTCTCCTTTGGCCCATCCCACATCCTGTTCCCTCCTCCTATGTTTTTCTGTTTTTTGTCCCCTCCCCCCCCCCAGTTTAGTTCCTTTTCTGTTCTTGTAGAACGTTTGTGGGGTGTGGTCAGACAGACCCTCCAGTCAGCTTTAGAAAAGAGGAGGGTGGTCCCTTCAGAAGTGGATCTTTGGGGTCACCTGGCACTCCTGGCTAGGTGTGGGCACTGGACGGGACACCACTCGGCATTTTGGCCCCAGCGCCTGCCTGGAAGGTTTGCATCAGTGGGTTCCTAGGCACTTGGGAAGGTAAATGGCTGTTTTGTTTTGTTCCATATTGGAAAAAATCTATAAATATATACTGTGTAGAATATTGGGGGTTTTTTTTTGGGGGGGGGATGCCAATTTGGAGAAGTCCTTCTGAATAAAAATGTAGTGAAAAGATTTTTTTTAAGCATGACAAGAAAAAATATACTATATACTACTAGAGGGGCCACAGTTCAAAAGTTTTCTGTAGATCAATTTGGCAATATGCGATAAAATCACTAAAGATACCCTTGACCCAAGAATTGCCCTTTTAGATATTGAGCACTGTCTTTGACTATCACTTATTACGGTGAAAAATGGAAACTGCTCAATAATAGTCTAATAGATAAAATCGGGAACAATTATGTGGCCATTAACCATGTTTTTGAAGAATATTTAACAGCTTTGAAAATATTCACGATGTTCAGTGAGAAAAGCTTTATGGTCCATGGTATAATTATTTAAAAACACATCAGCACAAATATTGGTGCCTAGCGGTTCTATGTACGTGGTGGGAGGTAAACGGTTATCATTATACATTTTTGCTTTTTAAAAATATTTTCCAAGATGTACATAAGTAACACATACTCCTGTTGTCATCGGGGGGGAAAAGCACACTGTCGTAGTTTTAAAAGGAATGACGCGGTTTCATCAGCAGCCAGTATCCCGTCTTAACCAGGTAAGGCGTTCCCAGAGCAGGCTGCACGCGAGTGGCCGAGCGGGAATCCTCACCCCCGGTTCATGTTAGAACGGGCTGCAGAGCTTCTAGAACACGCCAGTGCCCGGCCCCAGCCTCAGGCGTCCCGGTTTGACTGGTTTGTGGCCCAGGATGGTCATTCTTACGGCTCCCAGGCGGTTACTGACAGCTGCCCTAAGAACCGTGGGTCCTTGTCCACCAGGTCCCAATCACAGTGCCAGCCCTCGGCCTAGACAAACCCGGCCGCCCCTGAAGTGAGAAACCCCCTCACAAACATCTCCAGTGGCTCGTGGTGTGTAAGCTACGTGTTTGGGGGACACTCAGACTGCCTGGGACGGTCCTCCTGAACTCAGCCCGGAGAGGCGGCCGATGACTCAAGTCATAGGTTGCCTCAGATTTCCTGCGGTGGGGGATGGGGGGTGGGAGTTTGCCACCGGTTTGGATGGAATTCCAGAAGGAAGAACATGAGCTTGTGAAGAAAGCAGGAGGGAGAGGGGGAGAGCGGGACACTCACTGGTGTGACTTCCCTGCAGGCACTCGGCCCTGGAGGAGGGCGGCAGGAGAAAATGACCATCTGGAGGCCAAGGCGGGGCAGCCAGCTGCTGTTCCTCCTCACCATGGTCTTCGCCGCCATCTTCCTGCTCTTCTACGCGCTCTACTGGAAGAATGGCAACCTCATCAACTTGCCCGAGCTGCGGATCGGCTTCTTCAACTTCTGCCTGTGGGACAAGGACACTAGCTCCCTACACTGCCACCAGTTCTCTGACCTGGAGGCCCTGTCTCAGGTTGGCCTGGCCCTGGCCAGGTTGGGCGTGTACGGGGCCCTGGTCTTCGCCCTCTTCATCCCCCTGACTCTGTTCCTGGCCTGGTTCAAAGGTGACGAGGGAAACTGGCAGGCGCTGGTGGTCTTCCTGGCGGTAGCCTCCACGCTGCTGGCCTTCGGCCTGTGCCTCTTCTTCATCTGCGTCGAGAAGTGGATCACCCTCTCCCAACTGGGGCTTGAGTTTCTGGCTCTCACCACTGCCCAGGCCCTCCTCATCGTCCTGCTCATAGCCGCAGTTAAGTTCTCTCAGTAGGCAGAGAAGGACAAGAGCAAGCTCGAGAGCTGCTAGGTTAGTCCTGTCTAGATGCTCACGTGATTGCAAGGGCTCGTGATTGCAACGATGCTCAGAGAAGATGCCGGTGAATTCGTGGGTGGGTACGTCTCCTCGGCCACCCTGTTTCGTAGCTAATGCTGATCTCAAGTTTGAGCTGACCTACCCCACTGAGGAGGGGACGGGGCTCCTGGTGACGAGGAAGCCGAGAGGCATAAGCCGAGGGGCACCTGCGGCTTCGTAGTGTAGGTAGGGTCGTCTGTCCTTTGGGACTTCCCTAAATCACATGCCTCCTCTCAGGAGAATTCCTGCTTTAATGAACTCATCCGAGCCTTCGGATTTTAGTGTCAGGAGGACGGGGAGATAAGGATTCCTGTCACAGGGCCAGATTCCCAGGGCAATCTGCCAAATGTCAAACGGAAACCCAGGGAAGGTTATGGCAATGAGTGGGGACCACTGACAGACAGAGCACCTCAGTGTCCTCAGGGCCCTGATGAGCGAGCTGCCTCTTCCCCCCGTCCCTGGTGTTTGGGATGTGATGAGCCCCGCCGCCGTGACACCACTCCCAAAGGCCAGCAGAGATCTCCCAGGGAGCCACCGGAGACAGAGCAGGCGGACAGGGCAGGGGGGTCAGCCGGCAGGTCACCCCTAATGTGGGACAGAACACGGCAGATCCTGGGCAGGGAGGGAGGGGAACAGGACTGAACGGTTCCACATTCACACAAATGTCACATCCCTTCACTGCTCAGCCCAGAATTAGAAAGGATACAAGTACAACGACCTGTGCTTGAAAACTCTGTGTATTTTTCGGCACCTGTATATTGGAAAATCTGTACAGCAAATAGTCACCTCCCTTATAACTGTCAAGAGCTGCGCTGAATACAGTGGTAGAAATATGAACTCCGATGTGATCTCTTGTCCTTAGCGTCCTGTCCCACTCTTGACTTACGCCCACCTGGGGATCAAGGCCAAGGCCGCCAAGTGGAAGGGAGTGGGCAGCGTGGGGAGGAGGTTTGTCTGATTGGTAGGAGGCTTGCCGCGTCTGTACACAGTGAACTTCAAGCTCCCAGTCAGCAGAGCGCTGGACCGCATGTCCACCTGCAAGGCTGGACGAGTGAGCGAGGGTCCCGGATTTACTGGTTGCCTTGTGATAGGAACCATTTTTAAAATAGGCTTCCCGCTCAGGGAGAGACTGTGCTGACTGAAGTAGAGGAAGCCCGGGGTATTTAGCAGCCATACTTTGTTCCTTAGTAAACTATTCAGTTGACTCTTTGGTTCCAATAACCTTGACCGCCACAACCTCGCTGTCCTTGTGGCTGCTCCATCCTGCGGCCTGGGTTTCCAGCTCTCGCCATTGCCCAGGCCGTACTCATCCTCCTGCTTATGGCCACGGCTGAATTCCCTCGGAGGGCAGAGAAGGACAAGAGCAAGCTTGAGAGCTGCTGGTCCTGTCTGAAGGCCCACGTGATTGCAGGTGACTACGACAGACAACTGGGATGGCAGACCCCTGAGCGGGGAGAAGACACAGCGCAGAGAGGAATTCTAATGCAGAGGGGAATTCCAACAGGAGCTGTTTGGATTGCTCAATTCCCAAGGCTCTGGTGTCCTGGGCTTCTGCTACAAGGGGACGCTCTCCAGGCCAAGGAGCAGCCCCCAGGCAGAGAGAGAAAGCGCAAATTCATTCCTGCCCTGGGTAGAAAGTCCCGGATAATCCGTCCCTTAGCTAAAAAATATCTCCCGGACATATTTTAACATATCTTCGTCTTCTTCAGGTCTTCTGCCGCCGGCAGAGTCAGAACCCGCAGAAGGGCCGAGGCCTGAGGGAGGGGTGCCTTTCTCATTGTCCTCGTCTTCCTCCTCGGTTCTGTTCCCAGAAGAACTCGGGGACACTGAGCAGGTGGGGGAGCACTCCGGCTTATCAGTGCCTGCCAGAGGCAGCTGCTCTAAGGCCTTTTCCTGTTTTTGACTCTGCGAAGTAGAACAAATGACAGGCAAAACATGTATTTTCTTTCCCTAAAGTGCTTGCTTGTCTGTCAGCAGTATAGAGCATACCCAGAAGCCACTGTGAAGCCAGCAAGTGACCGGGTCCTGGCACTGTTCCCAAATCCGTGACTGCCCCACCTCCCTCACCCCACGGCCATCCTTACCCACCACCTCTCCACAGCTCATGAAAAAATCTAGTCCAGCTTGGGAGAGAAGGTGGCAGGGGCCTGAGGAACACCTGAGTAGAAAAAGAGCAGAAAAACTTGTCTGGAAAGGCAAGGTGACAGAAGAGAAGGAGCACAGGAGACAAAACCTGTGTGTGGGCCTAAGCTGTCATTTACTGGCTGGGGATCTAAGGGAGAGTCCTCGAGTCTCAATTTCTTCAACTGTAAAATGGGGATAACAGTATCCAAATAGCTACATCACCAGCTTAAGTGAGATAGTAATAGATAAGAACACCTGGTCAGCCCTACAGTACAAACGCCCCTACGGTGGCACAGTGACGTGCTTCCAGGAGCCACGGGCCTTCGGTGTTCTGCTCAGAAGCGCAGTGGCAACAAGTCATCCCGCCCGCCTGAGACGCCAGAGAACACAAGCACTGAAAGACTTCCTGTCCCCCGACATCCACACCAGCATAGGGTCCCCCCGACACGGGGCTGCTCCCCCTCGCCCCGCCACCCCTTCCCCAGGCCACATGACGAGGCAGCGTCTCTTCTCCAGACGTCGTTAACCGAGGGCCTAGCCTAGGTCCTGCCCATAAAGGGTTTTGTGGTCATGAGAGGAAGGCACATGATTTCACCTCAATCAGGAGCCCCAGGGCGACGTCCACGAGTTCAGCTTCGCTCATGCAGTACACGGTCTTCACGCTGGGAAGTCTGGAAGAAAGGCGCCACGCTATGGATGGAGACAGATGGCCACCGGGTCTCGTGAGGAGGAAGACAAGGAGTGCTAGGGAGTCGCACCCCCAGGCTCTGAGAGCCGCAGCTTCCTTAGTGCACCAGCGCGATTTCCTCATCCTCGTGACCAGTGACTGGCAAAGGGAATCACGGACACAACAGTGGGGGCGTCCCACCCTCTGCCAGCTCCCCCAGGGATCTGGAAACAGGGCATGATGGCCACTCTTGACACCACGCTGGATATGAGCAGACCAAAGAGACCATCAGGCCGAGACCTCCCTGAAACCTCGCTGACTGGACAAACACCGAACAGAAGGGGTGCGACAATCAGAGAGGGAGCCAGTCAATCGAGAAACCCCAGAACAGGAAGAGCCAGCCAGAGGGGGAGCACGGAGCCCCCGGTGCCCATCAGGACACCTCCCTGGCAGCCGGAATACCCCACAGCTACCACCATTCAACTAGCCCAACCCACAGCCTCCGATTTCTGTCTGTCCCTGAAGATCTGCCCGCCCATAGGAAGACGAGCTGGTCCACTCGTCTTGCCCATGTGATGGTCACAATTTTTGCTGCAAGTGAAGAGACTGGCACTTTGGACAACTGAGGCCTGAGGGCCTGGCTGATGACTGTAATCTCGAGAAGGGGAACCTACTCGCTAGGAGCTGACAGGGAGGGCCTGATGTGGAGCTTCACCAACGGAGGCAGCGGCACCTGTGTGTAAGGGGACGGTCACCCTGCCTCCCGCCCACAGCCCATGCGCCTTTAAGAGCTGGAGAGACTCTGATGGACTGAAACGCCCACCCACTTCGCCGTTCTGCCAACACTAAAGACCCGGCATCTGTGATGCCCTAAAATTGCTTCCCGCTCCTGCTCTCGATTCCAAAGGAGGACCTTGGCCAGAAGTTGTCCTACCTCGCTGCAGCTGCTGGTTCTGCTGTCACTGTTCTCCTCTTTGGGGTCTTCACTGGCACCATTCTCTTCTCAGCTCCCTGGGCTGTCATCCAGGTGGGAAGAACCCTCTTTTTATCCCCAGAATTTACGGCTGCCATCTCCCTAGTCACCGATGAACAGGAGTCAGGGCCCACATTTACTGACTTCCTTTTCTCATTCAGAACAGCGAATCCCACTCAGCACCTCAGGAATTGTAGGTCTGTTTGTCCAGACTGAGAGTCAAGCTTTAATTCCTACAAAGAAGAACAAAGTCCAGTGGATTCTAATAAGTTAGGATACTCCCAGTCATCAGCCACAAGTACTGGTTGGGGCAGGTCAGAGGTGACCTAGGTGGTGAGCAGGGCCCAGGAGACCCAGACAGGCCATTCACAGGGCATCAAGGGAGGTGTGGTAGTGGACAAGCTGAGGGCTCAGGCAGAGATAGAGCTCCAACCTGCCATAGGTCCCCCGGCCCCACACAGGCAGCCAAGCCCAACAGAAACGCCTCCAGTAGCCTCTGTACTGAGCCATTCAATATGGGAGAAGAGGGATAAACACCCTCCCAGGAGAAAGGAAGAAAGGAGAGACTCCCACCTCACCCCACCCCACGCCCCCATCACCCCAGACGCTCACTGTGCCCAGAGTGCCCAGCCCATTCGATCCCTGAAATCTCTTAATGATCTCTCTTTCCAGAGTTCTTGTTCTCTCTATCCTGGTGTGGTTACAAGAAACCCCGAGGCCATTTTTATTTACAATAAAGTGTCATTGACAACACTTCCCCACCCTTATCCAAAGATACTTCTGCCTGGTCAGATTTAACCAGCAGTAGGGTTCAGGCACCACAACTGTGGCTGGCGTCCTGATGTGTGGACTCCAGAAGGGCCAAGGATCGGACTCTCTTCTTCCCACCCCCATGTGATTCCACCCCAGCCCTCTTCTTCTGCAGACCTCTACTTTCCACTCGGCAGTCAGCTCTGAAAGCAGTTCAGGGTTCCCGCCATGGGAACAGGGGTGTATCTAGAAAAGGGTAGTCGGCCAAAAATAAGAGATTCTTCCCTGAACTACAACTTAATCCTATATTGCTCATCTAGATTGGCTGTTTACAACTTAAGAAAAAAATTAGTCGGACATCATCTTAACCAGTCTGGCCACAGAGGGCAGACCTTTTCCGATGTACTCATTTCTGCCAAAATTCAGGCAGTGACCAACATCATTTTCGCGTCTGCGAGCACCGCTGACTCACCGCCAGACGCAAGCACAGCTCTGCGGTCGATGAATACGTTTATTTGATCCCGAGGCAGATGTTAATTGGGCAGCTATAAAGCCTATTTGACAGACAAGGAACTGAGACTTTGCAATTTCCACAAGGTCACAAAAAAAAACTGACAACAGCCAGCCGGGGCTCGCAACCGCGTCCCGCTGACTCCAACCCCGGAAGCGCCGCGGCCGCGCGGGGCCAGCTGGGAAAACGCGGGCCGCCCCGCCCCGCGCGCTGTGGCCGCGCCGCCGACCCGGCGCCCCGCTGCGGAGGGGAGAGGCCGGGGGACACGGGGACATCCACGCGGGGCCTCGCCGACCACGGGAACCACCTCGATCGCTCACCGCGGCCCCAGCCCTCGGGGCAGGACCGGTCTCCGCCAGGCCGGGGTCCTGTCTCTTGGGGTCGCGCCCCCTTCTTGGTTTCCGGGGCGGGCCTGGCGGGCGGATTCCGGGCGGCCCGACGGGACCTCAGAGCCCTGCGACCCCGGCGCAAGGCCCCCGACCCCAGCGCAAGGCTCCCGGCCACCGCGCCGCGCGGACCTCCGCCGCGTCTCCGCACTTCCGGCTCCCCGCCGCCCGCGCGCGCGGAGGCCCGGGCGCGCCCCCTGCAGGCCGCTCGCGATGTCCGCGCCCCGCTGTCCTGGGTCCTGACAGAGTCCCCCACCCTCCCCCGACCCAAGTCCAGTCAGGCTCCCCTGAACTCTCTTCTCCACTAGGCCCTAACTTTTGGGCTTCCGTGTTCATCTCCACATTGTCCAGCTGTAGCAAAAATCCTGCGAATTGGGTTTGGCCCCATCCTCGATATCCGATCACCTTCGAAACTGATGGGGCTCCTCATCCTTCACCACCTGCCCCCCCTCCGGGTGATATCTGACCACCCAGCAAGAATCCTGTAAGGTCGGTTTAGCCAGAATCCCCTCCCCCCCTTACCACTGATGTTTGCTCTTAATATTTCCATCCACCAAACCCCAACCTGCTCCTTGGCTATAAATTCCTACTTTTCTGTTATATATTAGGAGTCGAACCCAATCTCTCCCCACCGCAGAAGCCCACTGGAGTAGCCCCACTGTAGAATAAAGTCTGCTTTATCGTTTTTTAACAAGTGTCATCAAAAATTTTAAGAGTATTTTTTCTTTCAACAGTCCCCAAATGTGGCTCCACTTGAGGCTTGCTGGTTGGTCTTTGTTAAAGTGTAGATAGATTCCTGGGTCCCCTGAATCAGAAATTAGGATGAGGGGAAGAGGGAAATCAGCATTTCTGAAAGCTCAGGATTCTCACAGGAGCCAAGTTCAATGCTCCCTGCTAGGGTCATACACCCCAGGGGAGGAGGGTGCAAGAGTTCAGGAAGAGAAATTAAAGCCACTGTTGGCACTTATTTTAAAATAAAATAGGTGTTAACTAATATGTTTACTATTCAAACTGGTGGCCAAGGTGCTCCCTCTGCAATCAGTGTGGTTCCACAAGGCTGCTCAGGTGTCCTCTCTGGTTTGCTTTCAGCCCGTTGCTGGGCACAGCAGTTTACAGGTGGAATTGACATGTAGCTTTAGTTAAAATCACAATCGCAACTTAAAGCGGCCTAAAAGAGGCTGGCAAAGAAGTCCCCAGGCCAGAGACATAACTAAAAATGCAAGCACATGTAGTCACAGGTGTATCTTCTCCTGCTGTATTTTGAGGCAAAAGGATGATCAGAACTGACAGTGCCCCCAAAATGCAAAACTGTCAAGAGAGCCATTTGAAATGTCATAAAAAATTAGCTAATAGTAGAATAATTACTCTCTTCATCCTAGAGGTGCAAGTAGGGGAGCTTGACCCCAAGTTTGGAGAGCCGACTCCAGAGCCAGGAACTCTCCCTTCTACCCGTGTGGTGCCTTTGGTTTCTCCAAAGCACATTCACCTCTTTTTTTGAATATCCATTCTCAATCCTAGGGACGTAGGCTGGCCCAGGACAGAGTGTCAATCCAGGTTGAAGGAGGAAAATCACTGGTTTCAAGTCAGAAAACCAGCCAGCCCAGTACCAGGGTCATCTAGCTGCCAGTGAAACTTGGGCTCCGACTCCAGCCTCTGGAGGGCAAACCACATGGGGAAAACCTGCTCTCTCTGGTTCCACGAAGGCAGTGGGGCCACTGACCTCCAGGATCTCCTGCTTTCACAGCCTGTGAGCCGGGGCAAACCCAACTGTAAGTGGCGGAGGTACATCGTTTTGTTTTATGAATAAAGGAACAGAGAATACTTGCTGTTACTAAAACCACTCCTTCCATATTCGTGTCCTTAAAACATTTTCCCATGGCCAGCTGAGAAATGAAGTCTGAGGAGCAGGAAACCTGTGTGTCTGCACAAAAACCTTTCTGTTTAAAAGGTGAGAAGCCCAAGCAGGGATAAACCTGAGCTGTGGGCTTTGGATGGGTTGGAGTCAAGTCTTGAGCATCTTCAGTGCTGCACGCAGGGGGCCGAAAGGCTTGGAGCAGAAGCGGGCAGGCAGACAGGTCTCAGGTCTGTGAGGAAATGCACTGAGGCTCTCACCAGAGCCAGGGCCCACACCTGTACTGGGTACGCAGGTTTGGGGGCCTGAGGCTGGACTAGCTCAATGGTCTCCTAATGTAATGGAAGAGTCTTGCTGGGGTCTTGGGTAGATGCGAGCAGGTGTTGTGAAGGAGAGGTAAGTCTAAGTTTTGACATGCTTTATTGGAGGGGTGAGGGTGGGACAGGGAGGACCACTGGAATGAGGGCATGCTGACAAGCACTCAGGATGGAGTAAGGGTTGGGGAGAAACAGGCCAGGAGGGGGCAGGGATGCCTGCAGCGCATAATAAATATTAGCTTATTTCAAAAGGTCAGAGGTTAATGGTGCTTTGGTTTGTGTTTTTAGGCAGTGTTGTAGAATCCCCCACAATCCCTCCTGGTGGACCCTCAATCTAGCCCTGAGCCAAGCTCAGAACAAGAGGGAGGTGAGTGTCAGCCTGGAGCACAAGGAAATGAGAGAAGAAACAGCTTTCTCAAGTGTTCTTTGTCGCTCCACAACCCTTAAAAACACTGCAGCAAGCTGTGGAGAAGAGAGACTGGGTAATAAAACAGAAACTAAAAAAACTTGGAAGAAAAGTTAGTCAATGAATTCCCTCACTCAAATAAAACACACAACCACTTTTTAAATGTCCTGAAGCATCACTGGGAGAGAGAAAGAAGGTTGCTGTTTCAATGTAGAAGATGGGAACACTTATAAATGGAAAAGTCTTGGGTTTCTTCATTTGAATGGAGGATTACTAGAGTATAAATGGATAAAAACGTGTAAGTAACTTACTTATTACTAAGTGTCTGGTGTTTTCTGTCATAATTGCGCCATAAAAGTACCACCCTTCTTTCCTCCCAACTCCCAACAGAATGAAGCCAAAGCTTTATTACCAATTTCTTCACGATTTTCCAAATGCAGGTCACTGGGAGTACCCCACTCCAGAACGGTACCCGAGAACTGGGTCAAAGCCCTAAGGGGCTCTACAGTGCTATTCCAAGCAAGTTGGCAACGAGGCTGCCCCATCAAGGGTTGGAGGCTGAGGCCCAGGCCTGAACTCCCACCACGAGCCAATGGGCAGACACTGCCCCCTGCCTCAGATGTGAGTGCAGGTGGGAGGAGGGCAAGCGTTCCTGCTCACCCCGTGAGAGCATCTGACTCTTCAAGGTCAGGCAGGGAGCAGAGGGGGGCCCGGGACAGGCTGTGGACGCAGTGGGAATGGCCTGAACTCTAAGTTCCAGCCCAGCACTTGAGCCAGGCTTCTGGCCCTTGACCAGCAGAAGATGCTGGTGGCGGCTTCCACTCAACCTCCAGAATGTGAAGCTGAAATCTGGGAGGAGGAACAGTGACAGGGTACCGGCAAACCACAGCCATGGGATGGAGAGGCCAGGAGAAGCCTCGGACCCTGCCCTCAATCCGAGAAGCTCCCAACTCTCAGGGAGGAGAAAGAAGACTATAGCCTCCTAGACTTGAACCTGAAGAAACAGAAACAACATAAACCTTAGCCAATGGAGAGGAACAGAGAGGATGTCCTCCTAGGGCAAAGCAACAAGCGAACCTCCGAACCTCCGGTGGGGCTCAGGCTCAGCCCCGGGGCTGGGGAGGGGGACCTGGGCTGACCATCACAGGGCAAAAGGTGAAGGGAAACACTGCTGCATACACACATTTCAGAAAGAGACACCACGTAACCACAAGAACATTCTTTAAAAAAAAAAAAAGAAAACTGAGCAAATATATACAAAATACTGTCAATCTCTCCCGGGCCAACAGAGCAGCCATCACAAAGCTTCTCCTGCTTCCTGAGCTTTCCTCCCGCCGTCCAGAGTGTGCTTCTGGCACCGTCCAGCGTGCTGGTCTCTGGAGAATTTGTGCCACTACTCCATGTGGCACCTGTTCCAGTCCCTGCAGCTGGACAGCACCCTGGGCCTCCAAACTGCCTTTCCCTGAAGATTCCCCGCACTGGCAGGGAGCCGGAAGTAGAGCATCTTCCCGTCTCATCTCTCCCCAACCCCCAGAATAACACTTCCTCCCTGACTGTCCCTCAGGGCGGGTCCCATCAGACTTTGTGGGCCAAGAGGGTGGTCAGCTTGATCTTGCCATCCATGGAGGCAGTGAGGCAGGTCCCGCAGTCCATGGCTGTGCTCCAGTCCACAGTGACCACAGGGGCTCGGTGGCCACCCAGGCTCAGGCAGTTCTCCAGAACCTTCTCATCCCCGCCCAGCTGCAAGGGGACAGGAGAGAGGAGGAGGTGTGAGCAGACACCTTTCACAAACACATTCACTTTACCCACCAGACCCCGAGCCTGGGGGCTGCCACCCCAACGTGAGAACGTACTGGGGCACACGGGCCCAGCTTTCCAGAAAATCTGTTTAATTGTTTGGAGCAGGAAATGCCCTCCCAACTATGGTTCCTCCAATCTTAAGTGGAAAACAGTCCCTGATAGGCTCTAAAAGGCAGAGAATCTTCTCTTCCATCTTTACCTTGCTGTGGGCGAGTGCCCCCGCCCACCCATGCCTCTCCCGCCTCTCTCCCAGCGTCATTCCTGCTCCTGGCATTATATCTCATATCTGCTGCTTCATTCTACATGTGCCCCCCAGGGAAGGCGAGCTGGAAGGCAGGATCTCAGCTCCTGCAGTGTGGCCAGCCTGCTGCACCCAGATCACACCGGCACCATGCCCTCCCTTCTCCCGCCAGCACTGGCCAGCCAGGACTCGGAGTCAGAGGTAATAAGGAAAGGAGAACCAGGAGTAGGCTGAATCATGACCGAAGCAGCCACAGATAACCCCGTGGGCAAGAGACAGGAAGTACTGCGCCTCCATGGAGAAAATATCTTCAAAAATCATGAGTTATTCATGGATGGTAAAAATGGGATCTGAAGTGCATTATATTCCTTCAGTAACTGACCCATTGTTGGCATTTTAAAAATTATTCGGAGGAAAATCTTTCAACCCAGTAACTGCTTACAGAGCAAATCTGACTGCAAATCGTATAAACTGATCAGGACATAGGACAAAGGCTACATGATTCAAAATAAAATACGTATACATACATACGACACATGTAAAATACACAGAGAACAAAGTATAGCCTACCTGAAACTTAATTTTCAAATAATAAAATCAGGCTTGTAAATAAAAAGATTTTTACAGTATTTCTCAATAGCAATTACAAGAAATTACGGAGCTACTTTTAAGGAAAGGGCAAAAGCTACCCAAAACATCAAAATCTGTGGAAAAGAGAAGCTTACTAAAGGTTACCCCAGATTTCCTTCAAGTCATCATTCTAGAAGGCTCCTTACTCCCCACTTCCTCACTCCCCCACCCCTCCCAACTCCTCCTCTGAAGACCTCAGATCCACACACTATGCCCCGAGCGGTCTTCCCTGAGGACCCAGCTTCCTCGGCTCAGAATCCTGTCACTGCACTGTCCCCACTGCTGGTCCCCACTGCTGGTGCTCCCTGCTCTTTCTAATTTGAGTGTGAGTGCCAGGAGAGCAGGCTCATGCGTCCTGGGTCCTTTGTGTACTGCAAAGTGCCTAGGCCAACCCTCACACGACATCCAAATCACGTGCTGCCTGCTGACAGAGAAGCTGTGGCAACAAGAGCAGAGAACATTCCACCTTGTGACTCTTTATACCTGAAGACCAAGCACCACCATCGTGCAGTTTACACGGAGGCCGAGAGCTGAATTCATGGGGCAGCAGAAATATGCGCCTAGACTGTAACACAAACCTCACCACTTGTCTACTTGATAATACTAGTAAAATAGAACACATTTATAATTTCACACAATTATACAAAAGAAAGTACATGAACCAGAGAAGCTCTGACATGAGAATTAAAACAAACAGATAAACAGAGAGACAGAACAAAGTGGACAACTTATATCATGAATTGATAAATCCCACCCTAGGATTTACCTCAGTCATGGGTTGTAATGTCCTTGACCCTCAGAACTTCCAACAAAATAATAAATCTATACATGATTAGAGCAACTAAAACAGCCCACAAAAGCACTTACCTGTTTGGGGCATGTTCCCCTAAACCAACACACTTCCCACCCTTTTCCCTGTTTCTTAATGTCTTCTATGATAGGCATTATTGCTAAGGAACACAGACAGAAAAGGGGCAGAATCCTGTCAAATTCACAACTGGACGAGCAGAGAGGACAGGTGTCACACCCTGCCCCCACTCCTGCCCGCTCTCCCTAGGGGGAGAATCAGCCCCTCAACACAGGGGCCCCGGGCACTGCCCACCTGAGTCAAGGGCTCCTCCACGGCCAATGCAGGCAGGGACGCAACAGCCACTCGGCCTAGCCCAGGCCTCCAGGGAGGAGGCTCCCCGCCCACCAGGACACCCCCAGGTACCTTGTAGATGATGCCCCCAGTGGCAGAGCATGTCAGCATGTAGTTTCCCTCCGAGTCAAAAGCGAAGAGCCGGCCCCGGGGAACTTGAACCTGCTTGTAGCCGCTGTAACCGGACAGCACGAAGGGGCCCGTGGCGTCCGCGGGGAGGCCGAACTCGGACACCTTCAGGCCACTCTTGTGGATGTTCCACTGGATGAACTGCAGCCGCAAAGAACAACCAAAGTGCTCTCTCAGCGGGGGCTGGCCTGAGCGGGGCGGGGACAGTCCCCAGAGCAGAACTGATGGGTCCACAGGACACCAGGAAAGGAAGTGGGATGACCACCCAGTCCCATCTCTTCCCGACAAAATTTAAGAATTTTTCAGAGCAGAAATTCCAGAAAAAATAGCAACCTCACATCAGAGTATGAACTTTCTCTCTGGCCTGACCCTGGGAGAGAAGTGTGGGCAACAGCCTGTGCGTGGAGTCCTGTCTCTGAGGCAGGGGAGTGCTTCAAGCGAGCGCTGTTGTTATTATTAGGGTTAGGACTATTATTATTATTATTATTATTATTATTATTATTATTACTGCTACTACTACTACTACTACTACTATTATTAGGGTCAGAATCCAACCAGATTTTCCTGACATAGGAACAAAGAAGAAAGGACCAATTCCAAATACATTTCCAGTTTCTCAGCAGTGCAGTCAACTGGAACACGAGCAGTCGGTTTTAAACTCAGCGTCGTGCACTGTATGTGTGTGTCATCCTTCAGCCTGCCCCAAGGACAGGCCACTTGGGGGTGACTACCTGTTAATTCCTACCCAAATAAGTAGGAAGTCAAGCTTTAATTTTAAAAGTCCCTTCTCATACTTTTCAAATAAAGATTTTGTAATTACTGTTTTCAAATGGATAATACTGATAGCATAAAACCCAAGAAGTATACATGAAAAGCAAGTCTTTCTCTCGCCTCTGCATACCCCCACCCTCACCTTCAGCCTCAACTCCCTTTCCAAACATCCTTCCAGAAGGACTCTACAAGGGACACTTATTTTTACTTTTTTCCCCTGCCTTCCTCTTTACATTTCTTCACTCTGCTCAAGCCCATAAACACCACCTCTGGGAAGCTGTGCCCAGACCCCTGGCAAACTCCACACATCCACGCTGTGACCACCCAATGACCAAGCTCAACAAGGGACATCCCAGCCCCAAACCCAGCCCCCACTGCTCTGTGCACACTGGGATGAGTCATTTTTGCTAAAACAAGGAGGGAGAAGGATATTTTTTTCAGAAGAATAGCCCACTCCCAGTGAATTCATTTAGATCTCACAAAGATCCTACGAGACTGATTTCTGTTATTTTCCCTGTTTTGCCGATGACAACACTGAGGCCAGGAGAGACCCAAAGTCACAGAGCTAATAAACGGCATGGCCAGGATTTAAGCCGGCCCATGAGGCTGTGCTCTCTGGACTCTCAGAGCCCAGCTGGATGCAGGGGCGCCAGCCCTAAGCCCCGCCCCAAGGCCCGCCGCGCCCACCTTCCCGTCCTCGCCAATGCTGTACACGGTGTTCTCGTCGTAGCTGAACTCCACCGAGCAGACCTCCCCGCAGTGGGCCTTCCAGCTCATGGCGCACTCGTGCTGCTGCATGTCTGAGGCAAGGAGACACCAATAAGATTCCCGCCGGGCCTTAGGGTGGCATCGGCCAGGGCGAGAGGCACAGCTTGCCCTCCGCCCAGTGGGTGGGAGCTGCTCCCAAGGCAGAGGGCCCCATGGGGGCCACCCCTGCTGAAGTAGGGTCACTGGGCGCCTCCGTTTGCTAATTCTCACTCTGCTGTTTCTATTCTTCTTCTTCTTAAATAGAAGCATCTTTTATTGCGGCTAGAATGAGGTTCAGGAATCCCTAGGCAGAGCCTGGGGGCACCTGGGGAGTCCTTCCTAAGAGGCCTGTGAAAAGTTCCATTAAGGGGGTCTGATGAACATGCAGCCCCTAGTCCCACCTCCAGTCCTGACTCCAGGTCTCCTGGGACATGCCTGGCACGGGCGTCTTTAAACAGCACGCCAGATGATTGAGGTATACTGTTCCAACGCTTTGCCGTGAAGCGTGAACAAGATGCACCAAGGGGATGGGACGGCATCATTCTCGCATGTCCTCTTGGCTCCCTCAGGCCATGAGGACGCAGATGAAACAGCTCAAGACTAGCTAAGCCCACCCTGCCTCTCATGTCAGCTGACGCAGATCACCCAAAGGGTGATTACAGGGGTCTGAAGACAGCACTCTGACCACAGTTAAGTTCTATCGAGAGCATCCTGAGTTGGGGTTTTGCCTCTGGTCCAGCTGGCTAAACCAGCTCTTCCCTGGGACAGCCAAGGAGGGCCTGGGAATGCCACAAGCACACCTGCTTACCGAACAGCCGGATGACACCGTCGGCCGCCCCTGTGACCAGCAGGTTCCCATTGTGATTGAAAGCGGTGCAGTTGATAGCAATGGGTTCCGGATCCAGGGAGAACTGGAGCTAGGGGCAAAACCAGACAACAACTACATTTTAAAATGTAAGAGAATAACAAACGAAAATTCAAGACCAATTCCGTCTGAAAGGGGAAGGAGTCTGAGAGGAGGGAGGCTCCTTGTCAATGCGCCACCTTTAAACCGTGGCGGTATATACGTGTGCCCATTTTACGGCTTTTCTTCTCCTCACACCACATCCCCACGACTTTAATATTCTTTTGTAGGTACTCAATATTTAATTAAAAATTTTAAATAACAAGTAAATGTAAAATTACAAATCACAAATAAGTGACTTAGAGACAAATCACCAGATTAAGGACCTAATTAAACTGGGCTGCGAAAGGGAAGGCACCTAACAGATGCTGGAGGGCAGATGTCTGCTGGATAGAGTGGGGTAAGGACCTTCAGAGGGGACACAGGCAGGAAGGGCCTGAGGCTCAGGAGGAGGAAGACAGGAAGTACCAGGGGTCTGGAGCAGGGTGGAGGGGCAGAGCGCACAGGGCCATGTGGGACTGTGGATGGGACACCGGAAGAGCAGGAAGGAATGTGACAGGCTACGGTAGGCGTCTGCCCATCCCCCCGGCGGTGGTGGGGAGGCTGGGTGGGGGCCGCAGCAGGAGGGGTCCTGCGTCTGCCCAGCTGAGGGGCACTAGAGCGGGCCTCAGTGTGTCCCTGGAAACGCAGAGAAGTGGTCAGGCTGCAAACACATTTTGGAAGTAGAAATGACCGTGTCTGCTCATGAACTGACTGTACAGCATGAGGAAGCAGCATGGGCCCAGAAAGGCACCCAGTTTCTAAGTGAGACACATCTGCCAAGATGAGAACGAGAGAGGCAGATCAGACACAGCAGGGCATAGCATGGCGGTCAAGAATTCAGGTGTGGCCCCGATGGCTTGAGATGACTGTGAGACTTCCCAATGGGAATGGACACCATTTATACAGACGGATACAGTTAAGGTGCAAACTGAGCACCTGGGACACAGCCCACCTATAACAAAGGGACCCTTCAAGTGTCCAGTAACATCAGGAAAATATCTCAACATCAAGGCCACAGCACTCTTGAGCACCAAAACCAGTTTTAGTAAGAAACATCGCTGCCCTTTAAACAGGTGAGTTTAAACATCATTTACTCTCTCCAGGGCTGAGGGTCACAGCTGCACCTATTACTGTTCTGGGTGGGGACAGGCCCTCAGATCCTGATTCCTCATGGAATCATCAGCTTTCACAGGGCTGTCACTGAAGAGTATGTATGTGTCCTCACTACCTCTAGCTGTTGCTCTAATTCTTACACAATTCTAAGTTAACAGGGAGTCAGAAGGAGACTTGAGCTGTTTCCTAATAAACCCTTGAATGCATAACACTAAGTGAAAGGAGCCAATCTGAAAAGGCTGTAGGATTTCAACTTTATGACACCCTGGAAAACTAGGGAGATGATATACAGACACATAGTTGCCAGGGGTTGGGGGATGAGCAGGTGAAACACAGAGGATTTTTAGGCAGTGAAAATACCCTGTATGATTCCATAATGGTGGATACATGTCACTATTTATTTGTCCAAACCCACAGAATGTACAACACTAAGACTGAACCCTAATGTAAACTATGGACTTTGGGTGATTATGACATGTCACTGTAGGTGCTTCAATCATAACAGATGTGCCTCTTTGTGGGGGATGTTGATAATACAAGAGGGCATTCCTGTGTGAGAGCAGGGTGGAGAGGTATGTGGGTATATGGGGAATCCCTGTATCTTCCTCTCAATTTTGCTATGAGCCTAAAACCTAAAACTACTCCCACAAAGGTCTTTAAATATTAAAAAAAAAATAAATTAAAAAAATGTTTAAATAAGCCACAAGGGCCCCCTAGTAGGCTGTGTGACTTCTAAACTTGTGGCACACTTCTGGATGACTTAAGTTGCTAGCAATCTAAGTATCAGAAGTATTACTACTTCTCAATACTTAAACTCTGAAATTTCCTCACAAATGAAAATCAGGAGACCCAAGCGAACAGAGGAAAGAGACTCAACCAGAGGGGAGCGTAGGCCGTGTGCCCTCTCTGGAGTGGGACCAGCCCCAGGAGACCCACTGGGCAGGGCCCGAACCTGCTGCTTCATGGTTTTCGTGTCCCACAGCAGCAGCCTGCCAGGAACCTGATTCGTGCCCTTGCTGCTGATGTCCGGTGCCGAGAAGTCCACCTGGGCGGGGAGGCTCGGGGCTGCGGCGGAACAGACGAAGGAGGCCCCGCTGGGGCTGCACGCGAGAGACAGGATTCTGCAACACACGAGGGGCGGGGAGCCTGTGAGGCGGGGTCCTGCTACAGGACAGGAGATGGGGCACAGGGCTCAGCGAAGGCCCAGGCCCCGCAGAGCACGGGGAGGGGGCGGCCTGCAGCTCACCTGGGCATGTCGTCGTTGATGTTGATTTCGCAGAGGTTCTTCTTGGCTTCCGTGTCATAAAGGCGCACTGTCCCCACACCACTGCCCAGTAAGAGCTGGAATGAGAAGGGGCAGGTGAGGAGAACAGCACGAATCAGGTCAGGGAGGACCAGTGTGGGGGCTGGGCCCAGTGCTGTGAGGCACGGGTCTGGGCGGGCTGCAGGGGTGAGTCCCCCTCTACTTATCCAGGTGCTTCAGGTAAAACCTGGCTAACATGGACCTCATCTAGCAGTCAAATAAAGACATCAGAGCTGACCTTGAACAGAAGTAAAAACACAAAAGCAATCTGTGGGTGGGGAAGAGGCATCACCTCAGCTATACCTGGAAATGTTCCGGCTGATTAAATGAGAGCCTCTGTTCTTTCCTCCTTCTCTTTCAGTTTTAAATCCCAGCTATTTCAACCCTTCCTTCTTGCTCCTGATCTACCCGCCATCACCTTGGGTCCCAGTCCTGGCCCAAGCTGGTCATGGGGTCTGGGCAACTGTCACATTTGTGTGTTCTGGGGACAGCTCTGGCTCCGGGCCTGTAAAGGCCTCCAGAAAAATAAAACAGACGAAGCTATCTTTGCCTTCAGGAACTTGTGATTTATTTGGTAAAAAGCTTCAAAGATAATAACGAATACAACCAGAAGGAAGCACCAGAAGCAGATCTGAGAGTATCCCCTGGGAATACTACCTATATTACCACCTCAGCATTCACTTGGCAAATTAACACCGGCCCAGGGTACACCCCGAGACCCTAGTGCCATAAAGATAGTGTCTGTAGTTGTCAAAATTATCAAAAAACAAGGCTAGCCCCTGGGCTACCTGCTATGATCCCCCTGAAGTGGAATACAATGAAAGAAAAAACTACAAATCAAGTTTGCCTCCTGAACTACAAAGCCTCGCTCAAATACTAAAGTCCAGAAGGAAAAAGAACACTGAGCTGACTATTCTCGGGGGCAATCAGATCCACGGGAACCACAAACCCACAAACCAGCCCCAGCCCCCACCCGACTCAGCTGCTCCCCTTGTGCTTAGCACAGGGAAGGGGTCCTAGCGGCAGGAGGGAGCAGCGGAGAATGTTCGTGGAGGGGTGCTGGGAATGTGGACAGATGACAGGAGCTGACGGGGAGAGCAGGAAGCCAACCAGTCGCTCCACCGGCAGAAGGCAAAGCGAGCCAGACCCCACAGACAGGAAGAAGCCCTCCGCCACCTGACCGGACAGTGTTCTCCAGGGCCCACTGCAGTCTCATGTCAACCTTTGTTAATCCAGTGACCTCCCTGCTGCCCCCAAACAGGAGCGTTCAGGGACAGTCCTGGATGTGTGGTCCCTGAATCCCCAGTGAGAGAGGGGGAGGGGGTCTGGCTTGGTGCCTGACCACTGGTGGAGGGCCCTGGGGACTTCTTCCTAGCCCACAGAGTGGGCACCGAGGCAAGACGTCACTCACCAGCCTGTCCCGCTTGGTGGCCCACTCCAAAGAGAGCAGCGGCGACTTGGAAATGGAGGACGCTTTGGTCTGCATGATGGGGTTGAAGGACCACACTTTGATGACCCCGTCTACATCTAGGCTGGCGACCCTCCTCCCTGAGCAGTCCACTCTAACGTGAAAGAAAGAGGAAGCTGTCAGCATCTCGCCTTAGTCTTCAGCTAATTCAGATGACTGCTTTCCTGACTTTCCGACCTTTTTAAAAAATAATCCCGAAATGCCTACACTCTAATGATGGTTGTGGACTATTCCTAGAAATTGTCATTCATCCATTTGTCCAAGAACTACTTAGAACTACAAGAACTCATGTGCTGAGTGAGCCCTACGGCAAATACTGGGCAGAGCAGGAGGCAAGAGGCACTCAGCCCTGATCTCGGACACTCGGCCCTGACCTCGGACAATTGCAGTCTGCAGACTGAGAGCCTCCTTGCCCCTCTGCTCCGGAGCCCATTGGGCCCAACTGCCTCCTGAACGCTGCTCCATGAGGGTTTCTTCATGAAAGGCCATGTTTTTAACACGATAGGTAAAAACCTGTAAGTGGTAAATACTGACCTAAAAGTGCCAACATAAAGCAAATTAAAATTGAGTGAGTTTTAGGGAGTTCAAATAAAAGGTAACTGTTACTAAAACTCGGAGTCCCATGGTTAGAAGGACAGAGAGGCTAACAGGGCCACAGCAGCTCTGAGCAGTACTCGTCCCTGCTCCCTGATGGCAGCCCTCCTCTGACTCTTGAGGTGACCACGGTCACCTGGGGACCAGCCCACTTCCTGCACATCCAGCCTGGCGCACCTTCACACTCAGCCTGAAAACCCAGGCTCCCTGGGGAGATGGCCGCCCACTGGTAAGCACCTTCCCTGGCTGGGCCTCGCCCCCAACCCGAACCCACCTGCAGTGCATGATGGACGAGTGGTGCTCCCCGTACTCCTCCTGCCCCAGCACCAGGAACGGCTGCTCGGGCCGGGCCCCTCCAGCCTCAGGGCCTGCGGTGGCCCGCGTCAGCGCCTCCAGCGCCTCCACATGGAGCTCTGGGCAGGGCTCCACCTCCGGGCCACCTGCTTCAGCCTTCTTCTCTGCACTCTGGGCCAAAGAGAGTGGGGACAAATCAGCTGTGACAGGTCTGCACTGGGCCCGGCCACTCACTACATCTGGGGACACAATGCAGAACACCCAGGATATCAGGCCGAAGCACACCGAGGGAGGTCTAGAAGGAGCACTGGACTGCGAGAGTGACAGCCAGCTCACCCAGGAGAAGGGGAACCTGCACCACTGACGGCCCCTCTCACAGGCCTGGCCCAGGGACTAGTGGGCCACGGGTACCCCCGCCCTGTCATAGCTGACAGGATTAAGGACACGCACTGCCTTGATAGGCCAGGCCTAGGATAACAAAACTCAGCTAGTGTGCCAGGCACTGTGTGAATATGACTGACTCTCTCAATCCTCTCCAAACGCATCTGAGATTCTATTATCAACCCTGTTTTATAGCTGTGGAAACTAAGACTAAAAGAGAAATTAAATAATTTGCCCAAGGTCAAGAGCTGGTAAGGGTGGCACTTGACCGGTGTGAAGTGAGGTCAGACAGAGGTGAGCCTGGCCCCTCACCAGCATGCCAACCAGCACCCCCTCCAAGGAAGCGGGGACCGAGAGACTGAGGCAGCTAGCCAGAGCAAGGCCAGGAGCCGGAGTGTACCACCCTACACACCCTGCCACACCGGGGTCCACAGCTGCCTGGTCTCCGCACTAAATGTTGGGCGTCACACTTACCCCGCTCACCCAGACATCAGCTAGCCCAGGGGCCACCAGCCACGGCGCGCTGCCACCCCTGTGCTCCTGAAGCTCCCTAAGCACTACTCAAGGTCACAGGAGGAGTTCTACAGTAAAGTCATAATAACGACAACAGAGGAAGCAAGACCTCCGCACTCAGAGAGGTGCCTGATGGGAGTGGCTGAGCTCAGGTGCGTCTTGAATCCTACGAGACTGGATTCTAGTATCATCGAATGGACACTAGGACATGGCTGGAATCAGAAGCAATGCCTTTAAAATAGGCAAGCAGCTCCAATTAGGAGATAAAGGGTTAAGAAGTGACAGGCAAGAATCGCAGACAGTAAATCCCTTGGGCTTTTGCCTTCTGTCCCATGTATGTGACAGAAGTGGAGGCAGCTTATACTACCAGGATGAGCAGTGGGGGCAAAGGGGGCTCCAGGGCTAAGCATGGCAAGGGCCTGCCTGGGTCACAGCATGACATTGAGGACACATGGCCCTCAGGGCAGCAACTCCAGGAGGTGGGTCTCAGGTGCAGGAGAAAAGGACCCTGTGATCAAGCCAGCCTGGGAGACTCTGGGTTACACCACGGGAAACAGGTCTCCATCCCAATGAGTCTGAAGGACCGTGACATGCTAATATCAATACGCAGAGTTAACCTAAAGGACGACGCATTATGCAAGGGTTCCCAAATCAATCTGATCATAGAACTCATCTTGTGGGACATTTCCAGTCAGCATTCGATGACCTCTATTTAGAAAAATGCTATCAGGAAGACACACCACCGAAGAGTCAGGCAACATATGAACAAAACACCCAAAGTGCAAGCGATCAAACTCAGGCAAAGCTATGCTCTAGAGCAGCAGAAATCAAGGGAGGCCAGGGTGGGCCCTGCACCATCCACCACCGCCCAGGGCTGCCCACAGCAGCCATGCGCATGTCCCCACACGCATGCGTAGAGGCGGAGGACGGCCATACCTGCAGAGTCAGAGATAACAGCTCCTTCCTCTCCTTGCCGTGATCCTGCAGGCGCCGCTGCCGGTGCTGCGACCAGCTGGACTCCCCGGTGGCCAGCCCGCTGAAGAGGCTCTTCCCGTCCTTGGGCCCGCACGCCGAGTCCTTCGCCTTAAGGGTCTGGAGGACGAGACATCAGGCGGTGAAGAGTCTCTTCCTGTCTGTGCCCAAGCCACGACACCTGGGCCAGGAGCGGGAGAGAAGCCAGGGAGCGTCTTCTCTGCCCAGCTCCTGGATAAGATTCCCCCTGGCCCTGCTGAGCAGGTAGTTAGAATGTTCCGGTATCTCAGCAAAGCCAAGAGTGAAACATAAGCAGCCTGGACCACCTTCTCTCCTTTGTTGACTCCTCACTGTCAAAAGTATGGGTCTCCAGCACTCCTCAGCCTGCCATATCTATCACCTGGAGGTAGACGCATACATCTCTTTGATCTAATCGGAACAATTAACTCCAGTAAAGGGGGCAGAGATCAGTGCTTACAAAGCAAGGACCAAAGGCAGGCCAGGCCCCACACTAGGTGTTCTAAACATTTATAAGCGAAATGTTTGGGCTATACAAAGAGGAAAAAAAAACATACAATGATCTCTCTAGAGGGAAAAAGAAACACAATACCCTCTCTTGTTTGGGGCCAAGTGTATGACTAATCCAGCTAATGTTAACAAAGATTGAGGTATTGGAAATGATTAGTAGGCAACCAGAAATACTTAAGAGAAACTGTTGGAAACTCAGGGACCTCTGAGCGAAATGAAATGTACAGGAAAAAAACTGGTGTCTTCTGGCTCCTTTTCATAACCAGGGTGATAAAGCCAACCAAGTTGCACAGCAAATGAATTCAACCACCCCCACTCCACCTGCACGGGGAGAAGACCCGTAACCTAGAGCCTGTTAAAGAGGAGCTGCCTCCTCATCTCCTTTCCAGTTTATCTGGCTGGGATCTCTTTTTCCAACCTTATTCCCACAAATTGTGATGGTCAAAACTGCTCACCTCCTTTTTACACTCTCAGCAAAGGGATATGGATGCAAACAGCCACTCAGGTTTGATACCAACCTCCTCGCAAACCATTTATACACAAGACCTAAGTCAAAGAAGAAATCCCCCCAAAGCCGCTCTCTAGTTCCTCTACTTCTTATTCTTATGTTAACATAAAAGAACTTAAGATGATCAATATAGATAGGCCCCTGGGAACTCTGGAGCCATGTGAACAGTTAAAAAAGGAAATTTTTAAGGGCTGGAGCCCAACTGTGGCTGACCTACAGGGTATTTGTTATCTTTGTTTTTCTGTCTGAAGCAACCTCCAGTGATATTTTCTTATGCTTGTAACAGATGTTTCTTCTAGAGAGATTACTTGATTCTCTGAATTCTAGCTTAGTTTGGGGGAAGTAGGGTTCTTAGTCAAAATAAAATAAAAAAATCTAAGAAGGAAATCGACAACAATAAAAATAGCACCAATATAAATTTATTACCCATTGAATGTTTACCACATGCAAGGTACCATGTGAAGAAGTTTACAAACATTCCCTTATGCCATTATTTTAGCATGAGGAACTGAGGCTTAGAGAGGTTACTTGCCCTACACAAGTACAACGTGAAAGAGCTGAAATTCACACCCAGATCTGACAGCAACCCTCATGCTCTGAGAAACCTGAAGAAGGCAATACCATGAAGGGAGCATATGGAAGAAAGTGGCACTGGATAGAATAGATAAGAAACTGCATAATCCTGAAGCTAAATAACATAACCAAGATAAGGCCCTTCTCCCATACTCTGTCATTCTTGAGAAGTACCCTGTGGTCCATGGAACACTGAATAGGTTCCACAGTTTCAGAAACTGGAGAAAAGCCTTCCACTACCTTCCCAGAAGCAAAGGGTGGTCAAGACAACTGACAAACGAGAGGTTCTGAGGTACTCACAGCGTTCCTCACATGGTCCCCACTACTCCCCGGTACATGATCTAAGATGCCAACCCTCATTACACAAATCCTATGATTCCTCCCCATGTCTACTGATCCAGAGGGCAGAATGCTCAGACTGAAGAATTTCACAAGGTTAACTACAATTATATCTGATAAAATAAACTTTAAGCCAAAGATTGTAATAGAGACAAAGAAGGTCATTATATAATGATAAAGGGGTAAATTCATCAAGAAGATATAAGGATCATAAATATATACACAACCAACATCAGAGCACCTATATAGAGAGCAAATGTTAACAGATCAAAAGGGAGAAATAGGCAGCAATAATATAATAGGGAACTTTGATACCCCACTTTCAATAAGGGCAACGTCAACCAGACAGAAAAGAAATAAGGAAACGTTGGACTTAAACCATGTTAGACCAGAGGGACTTAAGAGACATTTAAAAACATTCCATCCAAAAGTGGCAGAATACACATTCTTCTCAAGCACACATGGAACATTGTCCAGGAGAGGTCATATGTTAGGCCACAAAACAAGTTGTGATGAATTAAGAAGACTGAAATCAAGCATCACAACAGAAATCAATTGCAAGAAGAAAACTAAAAAATTCCCAAATATATGGAGATTAAACAATATGCTACTGACCAATGAAAAAATCAAAAGAGAAATAAAAAAACATCTTGACAAATGAAAATGGAAATACAACATACCAAAATTCAGGGGATGCAGCAAAAGCAGTTCTAAGAGGGAAGTTCATAGCGATAAACACCTAGATTAAGAAAAAAGAAAGATCTCAAATCAACAATCTGACTTTACACCTCAAGTGACTAGAAAAAGAATAAATTAAGCTCAGTTATTTACAAAGAAAGGAAAAAGTGAAATAGACTATAAAAAGACAATAGAAAGGATCAATGAAACTAAAGGATGGGGGCGGGGTTTGAAAAAGATAAAGAGACAAACTTCAGCTAGACTAACCAAGAAAAAAAGAGACCTCAAATAAATAAAATTAGAAATGAAGAATTCCAAAAGCTCTAACATTCTGATAGAAGAGACCGAAGAACTGTCAGCAGAGGCCATGTTTTCTGAATCCAAAGATGGCTGTGGAAATTCCACGCTAGCTACATAAACAGTGCTGAGGGGAAGGAAGATCGGTGTCCTGGGTTGATAGTTGTTTTCTAGAATAGTGGGCTCCTAGCAAGTGAGGGGGTCACAAAAAGCCT
The DNA here is from genome assembly GCA_004027375.1 of Macroglossus sobrinus. Classification (NCBI taxonomy): domain Eukaryota; kingdom Metazoa; phylum Chordata; class Mammalia; order Chiroptera; family Pteropodidae; genus Macroglossus; species Macroglossus sobrinus. Next base: position 246,733 of record PVKZ01001220.1, on the reverse strand, counting down.
GGAACCTGCGGGTGTGACAGATTTAACAACCTGACCAAGAGATCTTTAAACTGAGTATTTGAGAAGGAAAGGGAAAGCACCCATATAAAATAGCATCCATGCCAAGCGGAAGTACCCAGACCACAGGGACCCTCCCTTGGAACCAGAGGTGGGAAAGGCAACAGTGGGGAGACTGACAGCCTCTCTGCTCCTAACTTATCACCTGCACCTGATAAGTGCTATCTTTTCCTCTTTCAACACTTGGTGTTAAGAGTGCTCAAGTCAATGGCCCACGCGGACAGAACAGGGAGACTTAGGATGGACTTCAATTTTCTCTCGCTGGTACAAAATCCACTCGCAACACTTACCCAGCAAGGACAGAAAACACAACATGGAGAAGTATAAGGCTGTGCTGCCCTCACAAGTCAAGATGGCAAGGAATTTGTCCAAGATATTATCAGGCTGGGGGTTGGACAGCATTCAAAAACAAAAGTTCAAAAAGGCACTGCAATAAATTAACAATTGCCTTTATAATGACAGGAAGTTTATGCCAAAAAAAGCCATGGACCTAAGTGTGACCTATCAGATACTGCTTAACGAGAGCTTTTCCTTAAACTGTAAGTTATTTACTAAACAAGAGTGAATGACAACAAAAAAGAATGTGCTAAACGCTGATGAATACAGCTGTCCACAAAAGACTTTAATAAGTAAGCTAAACTTGTGTCTAGCTACAAATGTATATAACTTAAATAAACATTCACTGTGAAATATCCAGTAATTGAAAATTTTATTCTAAGAGCAAACTTCATAAAAATCTTCAGTACTAAATTCGTGTAACATCGCAATGGTCCAAATTATATTTAGTCATATTCTGTCTTGATCTACCTGTCTCCTACAGGTTGGGAGAAGTATTCTAACCGATATTTTATCTCACTCTGGAGATAGCTATAAATTAATTTTCAGTGCCCTGAATAGATCTTGCCAAGCAGTCAGCCAAATGGGGCAGGAAACAAGTTCCAGTCATTTGGCATCCCCTGAAGCAAAATAAAGCCACCCAGAAGACAAGCCCTCACAACACAGAAGTTGCAGAATGAAGGACAGACAAGAGGGCTCTCTTTTCTCCATCCAGCTAACATCCATGGAAACAGCCCCAAGGGGAGCTGCTCTTACCACTGATGTCTCAGTAGCTAGGAAGTAATTTGATACTATAAGAGGTACAGATTCAGAAGTCCGTGGATCCTTTGTTTTCTTTACATTGCAGCCAAAAGGAGATTATCGCTATAATAACATTGTGGTCCCATCATTTCCTGAGTGTGGAAGGGGTGGAATTATGGCTGGAGGGAAGGAGGTAATAAAACCCCGAGCTGGGTGAGACTGCTGCCGAGGTGCCCTTTTGGCACCAGGGACTGGTGCTCCTATGAGAATCTAATGCCTGTGATCTGAGGTGGAGCTAAGGTGGTGATGCTAGCACTGGGGAGCGGCTGCAGATACAGATGAAGCTTCTCTCGCCCGTCGCTCACTTCCTGCTGGGCAGCCAGGTTCCTAACAGGTCATGGACCAGTACCAGTCCGTGGCCCAGGGGTTGAGGACTCCTGCTGTAGGAGATCCCAGAACCATAGAAATTGTGGTTTTATAGAGCCTTTTTTTTTTTTAATTTTGCCTCTAGATTCAGACTGAAAGCACAGAATATATCACTATCTATTTTGCCATCTATAATGCTACGAACATTTCGGTAATAATGACAATAGCTACAGTGATCACTCACAAGTGGGAAAAATGCTGAAGTGATAGAAATTTGTGAAGAGGGGGATGAATAAACAGGGAGTGCTTAGTTTAGAAAAGACAGGAAAGGTTGTCCCAGAAGAAGCTTTACTCTAATAGTTCTAGAAGGCAAAGCTACCAGTGAATAAAACTTATAGAGAGGCTTCTGACAGCTTACTAAGAGGCAAAGCCTCCACAATGACAGGCAGTGAGCTCCTCACCACAGGAAGCAATCAATCAGAGAACACGCTCCTCTACTTTAACAGGAGGGTGAGCCTGACGAACTTTAAACTTCCTTCCAGCTCTAGAATTCTATGATTTTTCTTGAACTTCAAATATACTAGTCATTTTTAGAATTGAAACATCAATGCTAAATCTAATCAATAAATCGATAAAAAATAAGTGACCCAACTATTGGGTTTTTCAGACGGTAGACATCTCCATTCAGGAAACGGAAAGAGGGCTATCTATGCTCTGTTAACATCCCATGCAGTGACCCACGCTTTGTCTGAATATATTTCAGGGGCAAGGTAAAGAATGTTTGCTCCAAGTTACACACTCACCTTCATCTCTTGAAAGTGAACCTCATAAAAACTTCCCTATGTTGTTTCAACTTCACCATGTGACACTTAGTGCTGGAACACATAAAGAATGAGGCCACAGGCCTTACCCCAAAAAACCCGTCTCTGTTTTCTTTCATTTTAAGTCAGTACAATTGAATTGCATAATTTCATGCACATTTCAAGGGACCTAATGTTCCCTTACATCATCTATTACATTACACTTATAAAATATTGCACCGTAAAAGGACTTTCCAGAGCAAATAGTAAAAAACTTAGTCACATTCGCAGACCTGGAATTCTAATTTTAATATCTGAATTTCAGAAAAACAATCGTAGGAGTACCTATAATCGATTTTTGATTCGTGGATGCTAAGGTTATAGTCATTTTGCACGGCCGGCGCGTTAGGTCTCAGAACTGACTTAGATGCCTATGGAGGCTGCATAAACACAGCAACCAACACGAAAACGTATTCAGTCCTCACAATCTGCCAAGAACTGCATATACCAAGGACTCTTGGATCAGCTCAACTAATTCTCCCCCTAGGGGGGTCAGTTTAAGCAATCTCAGCGAGGGTGATAAACCAGGAGCTGGAGCTGACAGCACAGCTGCCTGACTCCGAAGCCCCTGATCGTTTTTATCTGGTGTCCTACTCAGTGCCTGCGCTTCAACAATGCTGAACCCAAGTGCTGTGTTAAAGCTCCCATGTCCCCATGGCAGCCTGAGACAGACCCCTGCCTCCCTGATGCAGTGAGCAGCCCCAAACCACTGCATCACGTGCCACTATTCTCAAGCCCAGGGTGGCAGGAGAGGAAGGCCGGGACTTTATCTGCCTATGATGGCTTACTTTACCTGTAATCAACCCATACATATTGCGAGAGAAAAGGTCCCTACCCAAGCAATAAAGCGTAATACTGGGTCTGTTAACTTTCCCTCTGGCAGGCATTTCTCATAGGAATGAATTCCTTCCATCTCTGCGAGGAAAACTACTCAGTGGGATGCTCAGCTGTTCTGGACATAAGCTGGCGTAAAAGAAATTCTGCCATCCACCCAGGCACCTGCCGAGTGACGCAGGCTTTTGGGAGGTGACATAGGAGTGCGGGCAGTGGCCAGAGTGGCAGTGTGCTGAGGGAGGAGAGAAGTCCCTGTGGGTGAGACCTGGCTCTGAGATCTGGACCACCCTAGTGAGCATGCACGCACCTGCCTCCCATCTCATTCTGCCTGTGCGGTTCCAGCCGGAGAGGAGGAGGGTCGGCAGAGAACGCGTTAAATGGATTTTCCTCCTATTCTCTCAGTTCCTCCACTACAGTCTTATCTATATTCTCATCCTGCAGAGCAATCACTTGTCTATGAGGGGAAAGGCAAGGAAGGAGGCGGAAAGGGAATGAGATGTGAATTTCGGATTCACCAGCACTCCAATGAAATCGGTCCCAGGAGAAGGCGAACAAGTGTCCACTGGACTAGCAGGTCTGGAAGGACGGTCAGGTGTCAGAAGCAAGAGTCAGAAAGGTGGGACTTGCACTTACCTGACTGCTAATGGACTCTTTCTTGGCCGCGCTCTGAGCCGGAGGGGGACCCTGGGCAGGGGACAGCCTCGATGGACTCTTCTTACTCTGGGGCAGCAGTGAGGACAGGAAGCCCACGCGAGGCGACTGGGAGAGGGACGTGCTCCTCTGGCTGCACACCATGGCTCTGAACAAGCAGACACAACACAAGGTCACGGGCCAGGGGCGGGGCCTGGGAGAAGCGGGAGCACAGACCTGCTGGGCTGTGGACAGCGCCAGTGACCAGGGTCTCAGCCAGGCGGCATTATCCCCGGTTCCATCCCATGTACCAAAGGGGGCCGGCCCTGCCTGGCATGACAGTGAGGTCTGTGGCTCCCCTGTAAGGGCCCTGCTACAGCTCAGAGCGGGGCTGTCCAACAGCCACGGTGGCTGAACCCAGAATGGGTTGGTTCAAACCACAGTGTGCAGAGATAAACCCTGGAATTCAGGATTCAGCAGGAAAGTGTTAAATATCTCAAAATACTCTTTTACATCCATCGCATGTTTGAAATGAAAATCTGGATATGTTGGGCTAAATAAAATATACCATTAAAATCAACTTTGCTTCTTTCTTTTTACTTAACGTGGCTACTAAATTTTTTTTAATGACTTTTGGCTTGCATTTCTTTTCCACTGGACGGCGCCAGCTCAGAAACTTGAGCAGTTTCACCCGATACAGTATTTGGCTGTGCGTGGGTTTGGAATCTGACTGTCCGCATTTGCATCCATACTCACCATCACTAGTTCACTTTCCTCAACTGCTATTGCTGTTATTTTTATCAACTGGGACTTCTGTTTAGCTGGCTATTTTTTTAAGTCACTCATACTTCTCTCTCAACCCGCCTACCTCTCCAACCCTCACACAGAAGCACGCTTCTGCTGCGAAACCCGTCCCACCTATGGATGCCAATGTTTTCATCTGTCAGGTGCTGCTTCCAATGCACAAACACTTCCCGAGGCTTGAGGACAGCAGCTGTGTTTATTTACCCAGGCTGTGCATATCTGCTTGTGCAGGCCGGGGGCAGAGCTATGCAATTCCCCCTCCCTCTGGGCAGGCTCAGAGGCTGAGAAGTAAGAAACAACTGCCCAAGGACCTCAAAGGCCAGGGGACCTAACTCAGAAAGTCAGGAAGCAAGAACAGAGAGTGCCAGGAGGCTCTTTGGCAATTCCACGTCTCCTGGAGCAGGGGCGCCATGGTGAGGTGCTCCGAGGGGGGAGCACAGGGGACAGAGGGGAGGCGAGGTCACTCACAGTTCTGAGTCGCCCAGTCGGTCCATGTTGGAGACATAAGGAGGCAACTTGTGTTGGACCAAGGTCTCTTCCTCCTCTGGCTGCTGCTCCTCTTTCTTTAGTCGGTGGATTTCGGCTTGCAATGCAAAAAGCTATGTAGAGAAAGGGGAATGAGTTAACCAACGATCTCACCCCTTCCACCCTCACTGGGGGAAGATCAGACACATCACACCCAACACCCGACCTCACAGGCTCAAAAGGCCACAGGCCCTCAGCACAGGGTGTCCGTCTCACTCTGCTCACTGCAGACTAGAAGAATGGGCAAGTGGAAGTTGTGACTGGACCACAGTGAGGTGAGAAACTAAAAACCACTAGATATACAAAAACCAGGGTTTTTTCTTTTTATCATTTGACTTGCTTCCCTTTTATCATTTGACTTGCTTCCTCTTGAATTCACTGAGAAATACAGCTCCACCCAATCCTGCTCTGCTCTTGGGAATCTACAAAATCAGACTTTGTAACTCTCATGGAAATATACACCCAAAACCCAAGAATCTTAAACCTGCACACCTAAACAGTTTATAATCTTCCCTTTTCTAAAACTCTTCCTTTGTCAGATAAATGCTCCACAGGCCAAATGTACAAGCACATGTGAGTCCCCGGGCTCTAGATGACACAGAGCTGAGTAGAACAATTACATTATATCGGGGTTGTAAACAATCTAGATGTGGATATATGTGGACAATGACTAGAGGCACAAAACGGACACAGGAAAACAGGTTAGCTGTCAGGAGTCATGGATGCACAGTCTTTTTTCCCTCTGAAAAGTTCATTACTTCTGAACCTCGCCTCTAGCTTTCAGAGACTGGTAGAGCCCCCAAGTCCCCAACACTGACTTTCTGGTGACTCACTTTCATCTGAGATCAGTGCTTTCCTCTATTTAATCAGCCCTGCAGTGCCACTACCTGTTTTCACACACGGAAAGCAGAAGTACTTCCCAAGGAGTGAACGAGTTCAGAACCAACCTTCTGGCGCAGAACTTCATTTTCTTCTTGAACCTGGTTAGTCCTCTGGCATTCCGCATCGAAGTTCAGGATCACGGGGACTGGTGCACAAAGTTAAAGAATAAGCCTGCCTGCGAAACAAGTCCTTCCCAAGCTCCTGACACAGCAGCATCACCCTTGAACGTGAGGCGTGGGGAACAGAGTACAGACTAGGGCTGTGAGCTCTTCAAAGCTTCATGGAAGTCTCTCGTTTGAGGCCAGGCCTGGCTTGGCCTGGCCTGACTTTGTTCAGACTCACAGACACGTTGTTCAGACTCACAGACACATGCCAATCTGCCTGGCTAGCTTGCTGAGAGGACATAAATCCAAACCTGAGTGTTTTCTCTCCAATACCAGCAGTAAAGAGCTGTATCCAGTGGGATACACAGCCAGTCTAAGCTTTAGTGACATTCGGCTAAGAGCGAGTCCAGCGGCCAGTGGCTCTGCAGGCACTCTGCCAGCTGCTCTACCAGCTGGGAGAGGCATCAGTCACTCAGCTTTCCCCTCCCCAGACTGAACCGCCCTCTGGCAAAGGTTTAGATTGAGAAAGCTTTCTGCAGACTGCACGGCCACACGTCACCCCAGGCGCATCCACGTTGTGGGTCAGGGTGTCATTCTTTCTCAACCACCTCAAACAGCTTCAGTCAGGAGGAGCACAAAGCAGGCAGGGCTTCAGCAGTGGGAAAGTGGACTGTGGCTCAAATGTGCATGACCCAGTTTTCAGGGCACTGTCTTGCACTAAAAAGACCAGGAGTGACATTTTCAATGTCCCTAGAGGGCCCATGTGGTCCTGTCATGGCCTCTTCTGCTCTGAGCCCCCTGCTGGATCTGTTTGAAAGCCCTCAAGATGAAGGGCAGCAGCCTCCAAGATAAAAAGCAAAGCTGGCTAGAGTGGTATTCACACCCAGCCACAACATAAAGGAAAGGGCACCCCTCCTCCCTCCAGCGGATGTGACAGATGTTTCTCCCTGAGGCCAAAACGGCTGCCTGGCCTGTGGGTGAGCCTCCACGGCGCCCCATTTATCAGTGACTCACCAGACAGCCCCATTCAAACCAGACTCCCTTCACCTCCCCTAGAATTCCAGCCTAGAGAGCACAAACAACGGATGATGTCTCCAGCCTTGGGATCTCGGGCTTTCCGTGACAAAACGGTCAGTGTGGTAGGCTGTAAATAATTTGCATTCTCTCTTTCTCTTTTAAATAACCACACATACATTCTTAAAGCTGCTCTGTTTTCTGGCAAGCTGAGGAACACTGAGGTCACTGCTAGAGAGAGTGACCCAAATAGTAGTAACACGGGGAGGAAGTTCCTGCCCAAGAAGCATTCTCACCTGCTAAGAAATCCCAGCAAAGGCAAGTGATATCCTGGGGGACACAGAAGGGGTGCTTTCGAGGATGGCTGCTTTCACTAAGAAGCAACTGCCTACCAAGCCCTGTATCTACTGAGAGGACCTCAGCCCTATTTGAGGGCTCCTCTCAGAGCCCAGCACCAGCACCAGCACCCGACTGCTACTACAATCCCCACACCCATGCACGTCAGCTATTACTTCAGCAACTGAGCATCGGAACTACGATTTATGGTTCCCTGGCCTGCTGACAAAAATAACCACAATCTGTCCAGCCGCCTTCACATGATACATGACAATGAGCTTTGGGCATTCTCTAGAAAAAATGATTGCATCAAGAGCGGTGGCCACTGATCACATTGTTTGGATGCCTCGGACTGGGCCCACAGCCCCAGGCAGCTGAAAGGATATGCATGCACTGAAAGAGGACACTCAGGAAGTTGTGCAGGGACACAATGAAGGTGTCGGCCCACTGTCGAGAAAAGTAGGTAGCAAAGGTGGGGTTGGTATCTGGGGATGGCAGGAAGGGCAGGATAAACCAATCCTTCCACTCGGCCTGGTTCTGGAGCTCTGTGGCTTGCTTTGCGAAGAACTCCTGAGCCTTGTCATTTCTGTTTGTCTGCCAAGACACAGAGGAGGAAGCAAGGACAGGGAGAGACAGAAGTCCAGAGGTAAGATTCTTCATCACTGCACAACAGAGAGAGCTTTTGGATATTAATCAGCCTGAGAGGTAAGTAGCCAAACAGGATCTACAAACTCCATAAAATAAAGGAAATCATCAGTCTTTTCTCAAGTTCCTTATAAGTTCCAAGAAGCTGGATTAAATTCAAGTCCTGGTGATACATGCAATTCTAAAAATTAATTTCTAGTTGATTGTCAAGTAATCTAAGTGACTTATTTCTTTAGGTCAACAACAGTATTATTCAAACTCTAACCCAGCTACTTATGTTCTTTAAAACACCACTCAGGTTTGTGTGCTTAAAACAAGAGGGGAAACAGGAATGAGGAAGAAAAGTCAGATGACCTGCAGATGAGAAAGAGAAAAAAAAAGTAGGAAAACAGTAAAAAATAATTTGCACTGTTGACTTCCACCCTTTCCAAGAATAACATAGAAAGAAAAGAAAATCTATTTCTGAATCAAAGAACTCTCTCTATCAAGTAATCCCTGAACCAACAAGCACCTGGATTGTGTAGACGAGATAAAAGCGGAAAAGGCTGGTTTTCAGTTTGTTGATGGTGGGTCTATACATATCCTCCAAGCGGCTGAAGAGCCGGCGCTCCAAGTAGTTCCAGTAATCCCGCAGGGCAGCCAGGTCATACACCTGCATTAGCTGCTGCAGCTGTTCCACAATCTTGTCCACCTGGTGAGCAGAAGAGATGAAGAGGTGGTGAGGGACAGAAGGGAATTCTCCATTCATGCCACAGTTAATGCAGCTTTTTCCTCTTACTGGGGCTTCTGGGTGTTAATTTTTTTTTTTGTAAGTTAGCAATCTATAAAACTTTCAAAATATATTAATGCAATAGCTTTTAAGTTATTTTTTCATGTTAGATATGTTGATCCTCTAGCAAGCGTGGAAATTTAAGGTGTCAAAATGCTGACTCAGGAAGCAGGAGATCTGGGTCCAGTCTTGGATCTGCTTCTGACTTCCTCAACCAACTTGGCAATGTGAGACCAGACTTCAACTTTCTGGTCTCAGTTGCCTAAGATTTCAAAAAATAAAAAAAGAGAAAGCAAGGACAACCTCGTCTCAGCTCCACCATCTCAGGATGTTAAGGCTCATAGTGAGGTGTACTGACTCCTTCAAGTCACCTAAGCACCACCAAAGCCCTCATAGCCGCTCAGAGTGTCAGTCAAAGAAGTCACCTCCTTGTGAGGAGCAATCACACCAGACTACACAATCTTCAAAAGGTTTGGGATACCGATACCAATCCTACACCCCCATTTTATAGATCAGGACACTGAGGTCTAGAGGGCTGAAACGCTTTGCTTTTGCATCTAAGTAGTTACTAACTTCGGTAAGACACTAACTTGGGTCTCCTAGCTCCCCTCCAGCACTCTTGCTGCTAGCTCACTGCCTCTCTCAAGTCACCTGCCCACCCTAAGTCAAGTCAGCAAAGATAGCCACAAATCACACCTGTATAAATTCCAACTTCTCAACGAAAAATCATGTCTTAGCAGGGGAAGTACAATTATTAAAATGTGCAGTGAGGTATTCCTCGACTGCTGAAGCAAACTTGCCAACGAATCACTGATAAGGCCATTTTAAATAAACACTGTAGATACTTGAGCCCAGCTAACATTTTGGGCTGCGGACTCCTTTGCTCGCAATACCACAGAAAGCTAACTACTGAATATTTCTATTTCCAAAACTCAACCATCTACCCAACGTTAGCTCCTAAAACCTCACTACCATCCTGGCCAACACCTGGCCAGCACCTGCTGGAAGGCTGGGGTGGAGGACGGAGCCCTGGACCAGGAGTTAGGACACCTGGGCTCCAGACTCCGGGATGCTCCTGACGCGCTGGGCAACTTCAGGCAAAGCATGTCCCCTCTCAGGGCCTCAGTTCCTCATCTGTCAAGAGAGGGCCCCGACGCGCTGAAGTAGAAGGTTCCCCCCAGCCCAGCGCAGTGACAGCGCCGCTCCCGCCCTGGAGGGCAGTGCCGGGGAAGAGCCCGCTTCGGGCTCCCTTGGGGCCGCCTCTGCCCGCGCTGCGCCCGCTAGCCTCTCACCCGGAACCCTTTCTCCTTGTCCGCCTTGATCTCGGCGTCCAGCTGCCGCAGTGTATACGTGAAGCCGCGGAAGAGCAGGTACTCGCGGACCAGCTCGTCAGTGCGCTCCACCGCCTCCGCCATCGCTGCGCCAGCGCCGTGAGGGTCCACGGCGGGCGAGCGACGGAGGGGCGGGGCCTGGCCCGGAGGGGGCGGGGCCGGGCGCAGGCCTACCAGCCCGCACGCACCGCGCGCCGCGCGCCTGTGGCCCCGCCCATGCCCCGCCCCCTGCCCCGCCCGGCTGTCCCGTCATCCTCACCCTCCCCGAAGAGCTACTGGAAGACGCGCTGCTGTCCCGAGTTTTCTGGCAGCGCTGGAGGCGGCTTTGTCATCTTTGAGTTATTGAAAGTGGCGGCTGCCGTCCAATTCAAACAGGGCTGGACCTTGGAGAACATCGCAGCTAGTCACGAGGCGGGCGAGGGGCTGAGATGCCCTGCTCAGTGGCCTTACATCGCAGAAAAATTCTATGTGCTCTGCCCTCGTTTTACAAATGGGGGAAACTGGAGTCCCAAGAGATAAAGCGACTTGTACGAAGTCACACAACCAGAAGTGTCATTAGAGTTCTAACTCTCCCCAAAGCCCTGCTTTCATTAATAAGGCTAATCAACTACACAGCAAGATAACCAAGAAACACTGTTAAGAGAAAAAAAAAGTCAAGTTTCATGACAGTATATATAATATGATCCTGTCTTCATATTGTTTTTTCAAACGTGTATATGTGTTTGTACTTTTTAAAAATTAAGGAAGATTATACATTAACTGTTTATAGCTGTTTTCTCTAAGAGGTGACACTATAAAAAGGAACTTTCATTTTCTATTTTTTACATTTTTTGTTTGAAATGTTTACAAAATGCATATGTTTTCCTTAGCAGGGGAACAGCAAAATCTTTGAGCCTAAGTTTCCTCATCTATAAAATAGTGACGATTTCTACTTTGCAGAGTAGTAATGAAAATTGAATAAGATAATGTAAAACCGCTTTGATCTGGATTAGAGAAACATTGAAAGATAACACCAAACAAGCTACAGCAAGACAAGGGAGAGACTTGTTCCACCCTCTCTGCCTGCTTTCCCTCTCTCCAATGGCGTAAGTGTCCCCCAGGCAAGAAAGAAGAGTCACCTCTGTGACAACCGGGGGAACCAAACCAAATCCTACTTTGACCAGAATCTCAGATCATCAAACGTGAACTTGGGAAATCTCAACAAGTGTCACCACCAAAGCCACCCCATACAGGAGGGTTGAAAATTAGATTTCCCTAAGGGCACCTAAACTATGCAACCACAGCTCCTACCTCCCCAATTTCCACCTGCCCTGGCTATTACCAGACCAGAGCCTATAAAAACCAGCTAAAATTGGTTTTTTGATTAATGCAAGGCAGCAAATCTGGGCTGTAGCACAATCGCTTTCTTCCATCAGGAATGTCTTCTCCTCAATACTCAATCCTTTGCCCGATCCTTCCCATAGCTGTTCACTTAAACTCCTACTGTCCTTGAAGACTCTGCCTAGTCATTATCCCTGGCCTTTACCCCTCCAGTATACTAGGTGTTTCCCATACTCCGTTCTCATGGCATAGTACCCTGTATGTGCTTATCACATTGCTTTGTGACTATCTGTCTCATCTTCTTAATTGTAAACTCCTGAGAGCAGAGAGAGTTGCTGATGCCTAGCATAGTCCCTTGAAAGTAGGTGCTCAATAGCTATTTGTTGAATTAATGAGTGAATAAAGGGCCACAGCACTGCCTAAAGCTCCAAGTTACATGCTCAGCACAGAATATTCGTCGTCATTGCTTTTGGCAGAGAATTTTTTTCTTACTGTGGTCAGTACCACAAAATGTTATGAGCCGTTCTGAAACCTGGAAGTGGCCTACCACGACCCATCTAGCAATTGATAACCCTCAACCTTGTCTTAGGAAACAGGTTGTTTACATGTTAATGTTTACCTCACTGAAAATCAATGACATACCAATTAAAATCGATGCACTTTTCACCTATCAAATTTGCCTTTTTAAAAAAACTTACTGCCCAGTTTTGATAAAAATAAAATGGGCATTCTCATAATGCTCCAGAGTGAGCTACTTTTCTAGGGATGGATTGATAAATGATCAAAACCCTCCCAAATATTCAAACTCTTGACAATGATTTCCTTTCTAACATTTCCCTTAGAGAAATAATTTTAAAAATTGCAAGATTTGTGAAGAATGGGTTATTTATGAGTATAGTTTATTGGTAATAATGAAAGTCATGTATAATAGTAAACATAACTACTTAGAGACTACAGTGAGATACCCTTAAGGATTTAGAAATGAAGAAACTTCGTTTTCCACTGAGTGTTCAAATACAAAATTAACTCAAGATGGATCAGAAACCAAAAATGCAAAGTTAGTGGAAAGAGAGTAGAGCTACTGGGCTCACAAGACTTGATTGACAGCGCCAGCTCCCAAATTAAATACAGTGTCGCTCAGAAGAGGTTTTAAACATAGATACACAGAAATCAAGGGAGTGACCAAGGGTGGAGCTCATCGAAACTCTCATGCCCAGCTCTTCCAGGATGTCCTGTGTTCTGTCCTACGACAAGACCATTCCCAAGGTGCAAAGGAGGCACTAGACCACTAAAAATTGGCCCATCAGAAGCATCCCACTTTTTCCCGGTTCCAAGTTCACCAAGGGACCATGTACTTGACTACATGAAGAACTGTGGCATTCTGGTGACTTTCTCCCAATAAACTAAAAGGGGGGCGGGCTTCTGATTATGTTAGCCTTCTGATGTAGGTGGAAGGAGATGTCGTTTATGTCGGTGCTTCCATGAACAGTTCCTGCCCATGTGACAGTTGTATTTCCCATTGAATGATGAAAAGAGTGGCATCCTGACGTCTCCCTCAGGCCCCCAGTGACGTTAGCATCCATCAGTCTTTCAGAACCTGCTAACTCCTGGGCCCTGCAAGAACCAGTTGTGGGTGGCCTGTTCTTCATACCAGCTGCACATGTAGGGGCCTATTAATGATGTCCATAGGGAAACGCAAATCTGAAACAATTAAAATGTTAAACATTAGGGAAAGCTTAAAGAAATTATGCTACAACGGTCCATGCAATATAATGTAGTCATTAAAAATCATGGTTTTTTAAGACTATTTAATCACTTAGAGAAATAGTCACACTACATGTTAAAAATGTACGATTCATGCTCCAGCAAAAGATTCTGGCAGGTTCTTATAAATTAAACATGTAATTACTATACAAATCAGTAATTGTACTCATGGGCATTTATCCCGGAGAAATGAAAGCTTATCTCCACATAAAAGCTTGTTCACAGCCGCTTTATTCCTAATTGTCAGAAACTGGAAACCACTGAAATGTCTTTCATCTCTTTTTAGTAGAAGTTGAAATAAACAGGGCCAACAGGCAATACTGGGACCCAGATCATGGCTCTCTTACCTCACCTTCTCTGGTCAAATAAACTTTGATACATCGATACCATGTGATACTATTCAGCAATAAAGAGAAATGTCCAACCTGGGTGGATCTCAAGGAAATCATGCTGAGTGTAAAAAGCCAATTCCAAAGGTTATATACATTCCAAAAGGTGTGATGGCATTTATATAACATTTTTGAAAAGACAAAATTTAGAGACTCTGGAGAATGGCTTAGAGGTTGCCAGGAGTGAGGGATGGGTGGGGGCATATGAGAGGAAGGGGGTATGATTATAAAAGGGCAAAATGAGGTCCCCTTGTGGTAGTGAAACTGTCCTGCGTCTTGACTGTGGTCGTGGGTGTGTGAACCTACATGTGTGTTAAGATTGTAGAGAACTCCACACACCAACACATACACACAAATGTGGACAAGTAAGACAGAGAAATCGAAATAATATCGATAGATTATAAATGTCAATATCCCAATTATGAGACTGTGCTATAGTTTTGCAAGACATTACCATGGAGGAAAACTTGGTAAACAGTACGTAGGATCTTTATAATATTTCTTACAACTGCACATGAATCCATAACTATCTCAAAATAAAAAATTTAATTTTAAAAAGTATGATACAGAACTGAAGGTGCAATTTGAGTGCTTTATATATTTTTTGATATATACATACACAAAAAAGTATTTACACTTATTGGCTTAAGATAGTTGAGGAGTTGGATTTCATGGGTGATTTCTGACTTTGTCTTTACACTTTTCCATAGTTTTCAAATTCCTTACTATTAGTGCATATTCACTTCATTTTATAAATATAAAGAAAATCTTTAAACATAGCGTGTTCATTGATCATAATGACCAGATCTTAGTCCAGCTCACATGAAGATTTTATCAACTAACCTCAAAAACTTTTAAGTATGAATTACTGCTAAACTAGGAACTCTCAGTTGTGTGTTTATACAGTTCAGTTTTCAGAACCAAATACAGGATCTCACACCTGAACTCTGATTATCAAGTTGCGTCATTTCTCTAGCTCCCAGCTTCCTCATCTGCAACACTGTGGCCTTGGATCAGAAGCACCCTGGTCCAGCTCTTATAGTCCCACAGGCCTTGTGCTGGTATAAGGCACCAGCTGAGAACCTTGGTCTGTCTGTTTGGAGATCATGAATCCACAAAACTGAAAGTGAACCACCTTCTCTCAGGCCACTGTGAGCAAATTCCTGGAGGAGTAGTTCAAGTTAGAGCAAGAGCCTGCCTCTCTGTCTCACAGCTCTGCCTTCCACTCCAGAAGGTTGGAAAGGTCCCATCTGCACAGGGCAGTAAACTGTCAATAATGGCACTGGACTGCCAGCAGTAGGAATCTGTCAGCTGAAGAGTCTATAAAATCATTCACTTTCATAAGATCATTCACTTTCTCTGCTGGAACAGTTCAAGTCTCCTAGGTTAATAAGTAATACTGCCTTTGTAAACATCAAGTGGAGGACAGCATAGGGGAATCCCATCTCTGCTGGCACACTTCCTAAAAAACAACCCCTCGCCCTGTGCAATCCTGCTTCCACCTTCTGCAACGGCTGAGCCAGCTTCTGTCTTGTCTCTCTCTGTCTCTCTGTCTCTCTGTCTCTCTCTCTGTCTCTCTGTCTCATATACACATACATATGTATATATAATAATAATAATAAGTATTATTATTCTCTGGAAAATTCTGACTAATACACCTTGCCAAGGGTTTCTTCACTTTCAGATGCATTCACCATTCCCTTACAGTTTTCTAATTTATGGATTATTATGCAGTGATTAAAACAGATAAGGTAGATCTCTAGGTACAGCTACAACCGCATCTCCAACTCAAAATACGAGTGAAAATAGCAAGTTGTAGAGTAATACTCTTATATAAACTTATAGCCTCCAAAAGTTCACAAAACAAAACTAGGAACCAAGGGAAATAAACATACCTGTAAATATGTAAATGTCTAGCAAAAGATCTAGAAGCATTCATACCAAACTACTAACAGTTGTTAATTCTATAAAGGTGAAGAAAAGAGCAGGGTGGGAGTCAAATGTTTTCATTTTTTACAAAGGAAATATGTATTTTTGAGTAATTAAAGTTAATTTTATAAAGAAAATTAATCAAGGAGTTGACCAATGATTTGATTTCTAAGAAATGAACCCACCTGACCCATGGTCATGGTACTGTGGGCATGAATTTCAGGGCAAGATCTGTGTTACTAGGGATGGTTATTGCAGAGTGAGGGGGGTATGCTACTGTGAGGGGATATTTCAAGACAGAATCTCTGTTACCATGAGGGGGGCAGTATTTTAGGGCAAGATCTATGCTGCTTGGGGGAAGTATTCAGGGCAGGATCTCTGTTACTATGAGGGGGTTACTTCAGGACAGAATCTATGTCATTATGAGGCGGATATTTCAGGGCAAGATCTACTGGGAGGGCGGGGTCATGGTCGGAAGGTTACAGTGAGTGTTGCTGGGGAGAATTCTGATTGTATCTAAAGCTAGTGAGACACCACCAGGAGGTTTTAAGGTCACCAGGAGGTTCATGAGCAGAGCCTTCTGCCTCCTAGCTGTGGGGAAGGTTCACTGAAGTAGACAAAAGATCTTCATTTTCAGTAAAGAAATCAGGCTATCGCAGGTAAGGAACCCTCTTAGTAACATCCCATTACCAAACTGCATTTCTTCGAGGTACAGATCTGCTCCCCAGTGAGATGCAACCAGGGAGGCAGGTGTATGAGGAGGTGATGGTTGAGATACAGGAAGGGGGATGACTAGATGGAAGGCTGGCCAGGTCTGTTTCTGAATGTCTGTAAGCCAGAGCTGCACAGACTCCTGAATGTCTCCTCTGCCCAAGGCGTCCCAGCCACACTGTGGTGACAAGCCAGGAGTGGGGGCAGGGGAGAGAAATCAGGGAGTACAAGGGGAAATCTGGGCCCTCAGAGAACCTGGTCAAAGGCTGCCAGAGGGCCAGAAGGGGCAGGGCCTTGACTTAGGCTGAATTTTGGAGTGAAATGATAATTTTACGTTGACCTTGAAAAGGAGAACAGAATAGACTCTTACTGAGCACTTTCTGTGTGAACAGTTTCTTTATACATAACACATCGTGTAATTTAACGTTCCACCAAAATCAGAAGTTGAATTTCAGGAGTGCTGACCGCATGCCAGACACACTATCGGTATGCTATGGGTTGGGCTCATTTATAGTCCTCAAGGCCACTGTGAAGTGGATCCTGGATTAGAATCCAAGTTCATACACCTCCAAGCCTGTACTGCTCCCGCTAGACCACGTGACCCTTCTTTGACCCCTGCCACAGGGAGAAGTCACTTGTCAGGGAGCAGCAAGGGGGCGCACCAGGACTGGCTGCTGCTCAGAGTGTAAAACCAATGAAGTGGGATTGTGACCATCATGACATATTTAGGGGCACAGGGATTCAAGCAAAAAGACACCTACACACAAAAATATATTTTATATTTTTGGGGAAAATGATTTTTTCCCCTTAAATTGGAAGAATGCTTGCTTCCTACTTCCCCAAAGAGTGAGCACTTTTTCTCTTTCCTTCTTATTTTATCCAGCACTTTTAAAGGTCTTTTCAGTGACGTCTTCTTCCCATTCCCATTTCTTCCTCCTTTATTAAAAACATTCCCCTCTCCCTGCTTTTATGCGCCTCTGGGTTTCTGTGACATCTACATATTTCAATCTTTTTCTCTGAGACCCAGAGCCTGTGCCCTGGACCCTTTATTGAAGATGTCTTCACTAAAACTTAGGGTAACCCTGTAAGATAGGTGGCATAGCCCCGTTTGAAGGATGATGAAACTGGGTCGCAATGGCAGGTGAGTGAAACTAGTTGGAAGACATCTATTTAGTTCTGTGTAGGCACATACGGGCTATATGGAGCACTGTGGTGACATAGATGCCTCACTGTCCCTCTCAGCATCCACTTGAAAAGGAGCCGCCACTTGGCAAGGTGAGAAGGTCAGCCTCGCCTTCCTCCACTCTCTTGTCCTTTCTGTATCACCTTCGGACTTCGTGTTACATTATACATTCTTTCTTCCACCGCCTGAAACCTCATTGGTCCGCAACTAAGCGTCCCCATTGGCTGTGGGGACCAGGGACACGCTGCGATTGGTCCCTGCTCCATTCTGAGGTGCTAGGTCTGTCTTCTGGTCCCGGGCAGAAGCAGCGGTCCCCCAGTCTGACTGGTGCGAGGCCGGTGATCACTGTCACCGCCGTCACCGCTGTCACCATTGTCGAGGTTTCAGGCGGCCTCTGATGGCGTGTGCCGGTCCCCTAAAGTGTGAGTATTGACCAAACGGCACTTGGTCGTGTGACTGTTCTTGTACAAGCGAAGTGATCACGTCGGTGCAAGTGAGCAGGTGAACATTTAGATCTGGTCCAGACTTTAATTTGAGCAGTTGTATATGTCATCGCGATGGCCTACATATTTCTGTGAATAAGTTTGAAAATATTTTTTACGTGATCTAATAATTATCAAAGGAAGTTAGGTGCCTGTGGGTGCAAAATATCATCGAGCATATTTGTATGCGTTTGCCTAGTGTTAAGGAGAATGGATCACACTTGAACGTGTTGTGGAGTGCTGCTTAAAAATGAAAGTTTCTCTGAACTTTTAGTATTTTTAAAATTTTAGTTTAAGGAGTTTTTTAAATGTCAGCTCTAAGCAGGTATTAAGTAGCATTCAGATAGGAAAGTATTTGGTAATGAAAGTCTGCTTGGCGTTATAGATGAGGAGTAATAAAAATATGGCGTGACAGTATGAATCTACACAAAATGCCTTTTTAGCAGAACTCATCAGTGAAGCAGTCTTCTAGGTTATGCTTATCAAGCTAATCTGATGAACAGGTTTTAATGCAGTAAAAGGTTTTTAAAAGGGGAAATTCATGAGGGCTATGGCTGTTCTGAAATGCCTAATTATATTTTTGGCCCCAGTTTCCTGCAGAATGAATGGACCTGGTACAGAAAAAGTGCCCCAGAAACATTTTTCCATGAAACTGCAATCCTCAGAATTCTCTAAGATGTAGCTTCCGACACTGCTGTGTGCTCTGCACTCCGCTTCTGTCGGAATGAGTATTTACGCTACTTGTCCTTGCTCCAGATGGTCGCAGAATCACAATTACCTTAAAGAAGTGGAAAAGACTTATTCACCTCCTTTATAGTGATAAAGAAATTAAGACTGTAGAGAGGTTTCTTGGCTTGTCCGAAGTCACGTGGCTGGTTAACACGGAGCCAGAATTATGACCCAGGTCTCCAGCCAACCCAGCCTGCCTTCCCCACATCGGGTCATCCCATTAGATGGCCAGGTACCATACTGCGTGCATCCCTGCGTCATTCCAGCCACCGTGGATTCTTAGGACTAGCTTCCTTCCACCTAGTACCTATGTACTGCGGTCTCTTGATTCTTACACCGTTTAGATGCCCAAACCTGCTCAGTTTTCTGAGTCATAACAGGATCTCCAGGTTCTTACCCCTGTACAAATCCCTTCCCTCGCCTCTTATGTGGCAGCTGGCCAGCCTCACCTTCGAAAACCTTTTAAGCTTCTCAAATGTGCATGCCTACCGCCACGAATCATGCCAAGAACTAAATCATGAGATCATTAGGATCCATACAGTTCTTTTGGGTTAAGGTGGAACTAGCTGTTATTCTCTGCCTCCAGGGTTTTTTCTTGATCTTCAGTTCCCTTAGCTCTTTCAGCCCAGTGCCTCTGCTCATCCCCATGGCCGGGTAATTCGATCTTAGCTCTCCAGGCCACAGAACTCTGCGTGGTTTTAATCTGGGAGAAGCAGCTGGGAAAAGGAGTGTTGGAGTTAGCCACGTATGCCAGCCCATGGTACACACCCTGGGAGAGACACCTTAGGTGCTGGCTACATGGGTCATGACCAAGGACCTTACAGATTTGCTGGCAAAACAAGATCAAGTTAGAAACTAGTGTGGATTGCGGCTGGGAGACTTCTTAGAGAAATTGGAACTTAAACTTTGACTCGAAGGACCAGTTGACTCTCTAGATAGGTAGAAATTGGGGTGGGGGCATGTTAGGTAGGAGGAAAGGCAATGGGCCACAGAATAGAGGCTGGTGGGCGGGAGAGCAAATGTTTCTCTTGTCGGTTGTGAGAGAAATGGGGAAAGGGCGCTTCAGAGTTTTCAAGGCTGTTGAAATGCAAATCTCCAAACTCAGACTATACTTTCTACATTGCTCTAATTCCTTATACTGCTAGGACCAGTGTCCTTAACACAGTCTGCATGTGAGTAGGACTTTAGGGAGAAAACATTTGTTTTGTTTTAAATAAAAGATCACTTCTTGATCCCATGTTTACAGTTAATTCCCCCAATTCTAGCAAAAGAGTTAACCTTGGAATAAGGTGGAGGTGGGTCCTACCCTCCTCTCTCCGATCAAGACTGTGACTTCTGTGGCAAGTGTCCTGGGCAAGCTTTGCCTTCCACAGGTCACAGGTGCTGATGGGACAGATCCAACTGTATTATTGCAACAAAAAGCTCTGTCTGAAAAATATCGACCTAAGCTCCTGTCAGGTCCACAAAGCAAGTCAATAAAGATCATTTGAAAAGAATGTCTTGTAGGAATCATAGCAAATCATTACTAGTGGAGAGCGGGAGGCAGCATTCAGAAGCTGGATATTTTAAGTTGCACAAGGTCTAATCAAGCTTAACATCTATTTAGTTTGATTCTACCCTTAAAGCAGAGTGGAAGATTCTTCTCCCATCTTCTCTGTGGCATTCCCCATCCCCACCCAGTTCCTGACCCTGGGAGCTCTGGGTGGGCAGCATGAGGTAGGGGCCACAACTCCCAGCAGCCAGGCAGGATGCCTTGGCACCATTTCTCCCCTAGAGGGCAGTGAAGGCTGCCCCCAGGGGTAGCCAGTAATGGGAGCGTCTGCCCCCTATGGGAGAGGCAGAGGACTGCATCCTTATGGAGTGACTAAACATGGTCCAACAGCCGTCCAGGTATTTCAGGGGGAGTACGTTTACGTGGAGACTTGAGAGGAAACCCAAATTTGATACCAGCGTTGGCACTAGGAGAGCTCCAGATGACCCACAAGCCTAAAGGCCTTTGATATTAGTATTTCTAGACGATCTAAGAATTCGAGATCCTGGGAAGACCTGGCATTTTGACCTCCATTCATTGACTTAAATTCTCTGGTATGCAGGCACACTCATTCCTCTTTCATTTAAATAAGTAAAGAGAACCTGTGTTCTTAAACTCAAAAGGTTCTCAGTTTGTCCTAAGCAGTTCATAACCTTCACTGCTTCAGTTTTCTCCCTATCGAAGATTGGCTGGTATCTGGAAATTGAAGACCGTAATGGTGTGGCCTCCAATTTAAGCCAGTCCTGGGGCTGGCTGGGCCCCTGCACATTCTGTGGCTGTCCTCCCCACACTGAAGGGGTAAGCCCTGGTAAGAAATGTTACAGGAGCTTACAGGGACCAGCGCAGGCCCCCACAGCAGTACCCACTTACCATCTCCCTGCCGAGGTTCTAAGGTTCTGAGGGGATGCAGACATGCTGGTGAAGACCACATTGCTAAGTGGCAAAGCTTTCTTCTGCTGTGAGCTGCGGGTGCTTTGAGAGAGAGGCTGCCACGAGGGCCCCACGGTGGCTCGAATGACCTTGGGAGCACGTGGGAGAGGGCAGACCTGGGCATGTGTGTTTTCAACTATCTCCTCCAGTGACTGACATACATCCAAACTGGCTAAGGTGATGCCTTGACCTATGCAGCGGGACTGAGTTTGGGGGAGAGTGGACCCAGTGGAAATTTCCTATTCTAATGCACTCCAAAACCCAGCGCTGAGCGCCTACTAGGATGCAAAGGTGATGGAGACGCAGCCTCTCTGTTCAAAGAGTTGGCAGAGCTTCCCTCCAAGAGCTAGGCTAAGTGCCTGATGGAGGGGTCCCTGGCTCAGGTAAGAGACCCAGGTCATTAAAACTGCTCCATAGCAGTCCCAGCATCGCTTCTCCTGGAGAAGGGCTCCTGGTCCGTACACTCAGATGTGACAGAGGACAACGTAACGATCATCTTCAGAGCCCACTCAAAGCAGGACAAGGCAAACGCACGTCTACTTCTCTGTCACCATGTGACTTTGTGCTTTCACGGGTGGACGAGAGCATTCTCTTCTTTTTGAGTTACAATGCGTATACAGAAAGGTTCACAAATCTAAAGAATACACCTTGATGGATTTTTAAAAATATTTATTCACCTGTGTGACCACTACCCAGAACAAAGTTGGGGGAGGGGACATTCTCACGGTAGGAAGGCTCTCAAAGGGTGGGACGTGTACCTGCTCAGCTTTCAACAGATTGTAAAGAACAAGATCTTAGAGTATGGCTCTCCTTGGCCATGACACTCAGTTAACAAGTATCTGGTGAGTACCTACGATGTTCTGGAAACTTCCTGGTGTAAAGCAGCAGAGCCCTTCACCTGTAAGTCAGATATGAGCAGCTTGTGTTTTTAGGAGTCGAGCTTAAACAACAGATCTTGCGTCATCTGCTATTAATCACGTACCTGTTATTGATGCTATTCATTGATTTGGGTTTTTTTTTAATTGGGAGTGGTGCTCCCTTTCTCCCTGCTTCAATCTGCCTTCCTTCTTCTTTAATACTGTGTCTTTATTATTTAGGGCCAAAAGAAAGCATCATATTACGTAGCAGCTTATAATGGCGACCTCCGGAGAAGGCAGCAACCCCGGGGGCAGGGCAGGGCCCCGGCCCCTGGCGCAGCTGCAGGAGCTGGAGCCTCGGGTGGCCCGCAGACGCCTGTCCCAGGCCCGCCACCGTGCCACCCTGGCAGGGCTCTTTAACATCCTCCGGAAAACCGTGTACTCCCAGTCCGATCTCACAGCCTCGAAGGTACAGGGGACCCGAGTGTGGGGAGGTAGCGTTTCCACATGTGGAGGGACGGAGGAGCAAAGTGGAAACTGGGGGCTAAGGCCTGGGTGGGTCAGCGATGGGCTGAGGACACTTCGCCGTGGTCTGTCTGCTGCTGTCTCGCTGTGCTCCTGCCCGGCTCCATGAGGCTTCTCGGTCCCTTGAGTTGGAGGCAGTCATTTCCACAGCCATTCGCTTCCAATTGTTTTTAGTGTTTACAGAATTCTAGCTTGTAGTAAGAGTATTGTTTCCATGCTCGCTTTCCCTGTTAGAATGTCCACATCCCGAAGGCAGGGACTGTCCCCAGGCTTAACACGCAGCAGTGTCCCTTGTATGCATGTACCTGATGAATGTATGTCACTCCAGACAAGTATCAGTGGTAAGCATAATGAACAATATTTAACATTTTTTATTTTTAAATAATCTTACAGTTATCATTTTGACTTTAGTAATATTATGTATAGGAAGGAAGGAGGGATGGAAGGAGGAAGAGAGGGAAGGAAGGAAAAAAGGAAATAAGGAAGGAAGGAAGGATAGAAGGAAGGAAAGAAGGAAAAAATGAAGGGAGGAAAGGATGAAGGAAGGGAGAGAGGAAGAAGGAAGGCAGGCTTATGAGTCTAGCCTTGCAGAACAGGAAATTCAGAGTTTAGACTGACAGAGCATTTAAGTTTTTAGATCAACTGGAGTGTACACATTTAGCAAATAAAAATATTAGAGTAACACATTTAATATTAACCAGCCAGTGGCACATCGTGACAATCGAGCAGAAGTTAGTCTGGGGGCTTGTGCCAGCCTGGGGCTGATACTCATTCAGACTGCCTCTCAGCCTCCATTTATTCCACCTTCAAGTAGCATATGTAGCTGTTTGCCTTTTTGCAGCCCTAGTAGTTTGCCGAACGCAGCTTGTTTCCAAATACTTTGGTATTTCTGTGAGAACCATTTCCAGGATGCAAATGAAACGTCATGCCTTCTGCGCATCAGAACAGACTTCCTACCCTTTTTATCAGCAATGTCAAGGACCGTGGCTCTGCAGCTGAGGGAGCATGGCCTCAGACCGGGGCGGGGGCTCCTGTGTCCACAGAACCAGTCTCTGCAGTGGGAGGCTGACTTCTCAGCATCATCTGTCTCTGTTCTCAGTGGCAGGTGCTGAATAAGGCAAAGAATCATATTCAGGATCTGGAACACACTTTGGATAATCTGCTGCAGCTGAAAGGTAATAGGTCCTACCTGCCACTCCCCCTCTCTCTCCCAGGAAAAGGCCAATTGGTTTTTCTGTTGAAAACAGAGAGACTGGGTTAAACCAAGTGAACGAATCTCTGCTGAGTGCCTGCTCTGCAGCGGGCACTGTGCTTGGGCCAGGAGTATGATGAGATTCACTGGCTTAGTGCCTGCGATTTGGCAGGACAGACAGAAGTCACCAGGCTGTGCAGGCATGCATGATGAGATCCTAGCGGGGTGCTATTGAAGAGTGCTTGATCTCATTTCCACAAGCCAGAGAAGTGGACCACTGCTTGTCCAAACCTGGCTCCCTTCGTTGGCACTCACTTTGGGAGAGATGGATGCTGGTGAAATACAATTTAATAAGCGGATGGAAGCTGAACTCTTGAAAGAGATGCTTTGGATGTCTTGATTGAGACGGGCCAGTCCAAGAAGCCTTTCCCTCAGGTCTAGTGCTGTTCCCTCAAATCTAGAAAGAGGGGTGAAACTGGGCTCTTGACTTCCTGACACTGAACGGGGGTGGGCTCAGGGACCCACATACACTCCACCTGGGCCAGAAAGGCAGGGGAGACTCGACAAAAGCTCGACTTTTCCCTTTGTGCCTTTGCCTTCAACTCCCCAACAGGCTCCTTCAACCTGGAGGATGGGCATCCAAACAGCTTAGAAGAGGTCAAGGAAGAATATGCCAGCATGTACTCCAGGAACCACAGGTAGGACCCCGGGCAGCAGGAGAACCAGAGCATGCTGTTCTTTTCCTGTCCTTCTATGTCACAGCTACTCCACTGTCCCCCAAAAATGCAGGACAGAGGAACAGGTGCTACTCACCCCATTAAAACCCTCTTGCGCTGGAAAGAATTCTTTTGTATTTTAATCTAATAACATGCATTGAATTTTTTTTTCTCATTATAAAAATCCACACTTATTACAGAAAATGTCAAAAATACAGAAAAAGCCCCCAAAAGAAAATACAATATGTATCGTTTCACCTCTCAAGGAAAACCAGTGCTAATTTCAAAGCATATCTTTCTAGATTTTTTAAATTTTGCATATTATCTATAGAGAATTGAGATCATAGCGTTCATATTGTATTATAGGTATTCAAAAAATCAACTAATGGCGTTATTGAAGGACGCATGTGAAAATAAGGAAAATCCAAATCTCATCCTGCTTCCCAAGCTTCCCAGAAGCTAAGAGAAGCTGAATTGGATTTCAGAGTCAAGGAAACCATAGCTCACGTGGGTGTCCCAGTTGCTGAACGGGGAACCTCGTTTATAATGTCACACTCAGACTCTGAAAGACAGACGGATTTGAGAAATGTCTTTCTTGTACTTTTGCGATCTCATTTTCTGTTTAACTCCTACGTGATCTGGGCTTTATGTGTGTACTGTGAGGATATATATTCCCTGCCGTGCCCTCAAAGAATGACACGCCCCCTGCACTACGTCCCCATTCTGCAGAGCGGCCTGGACGTTAGGGACAGTGGCCACACCCTCATCATCTCTGGTGATCCCAGCACAGTGTGGCCTCCGATGAGACACAAGAGTATAAGCAATTTCACTCACTCTGAAAATCTGAATGCAAACTGCTTGCCATTTAGAAACTACCAAAGTCTGCCTAGACGAAGTGATGTTTCCTATTGCTGTGGGCGGGGTTACTGATGACTTATTTTCTTCTCTGTGCTTTTCTGTATTTTCCAAATTTTTCAAACAACAAATGAATGTTATATCCTAAGGGGAAGTAATCAAGGGGAAATGACAAATTATTAAATTAAATTAAATTCACACTGTAGACAATATGAAAATATAGAAAAGTATAAAGAAGAAGGCCATGATCACCTATAGTCACACTCCATACACCATTTTGGTCGCAGAGGGGAGGACACAGGTGTGTGTGTGTGTGTGTGTGTGTACATGTACATACATACCTGACAGGGTGTTTGCAGCTGAATTTTACAAATTAGCCTGGGAGACAGTCTCAACGAGGTAGGCATCTGTACTGACATTACCCAAATATGGTTCCCCAGTGATTTCCATACCATTTATAACAAATGCCACCTTTTCCTTACTGGTTTAAGATATAAAATTTATCACATACTAAAGCCTTATCAACATCTATATTATTTGCCCACATGAGAATGGCTGAATTTCTTTTAAAATCCTAATAGGAGAGATTTTTCACTAGTAATATTATAAACCTACAATAATTAGAACGGTGGTACCAGCATAGAAATAGATTAATTAGTTAGATTATAATTAGTTCATTAAATTATGAGTGAGCTTAAGTGCCTTTGTTCAAGATCATTTGTATTTTTCTTCCTAAGAGCTTTTTGTATCTATTCTTTGCCCATTTTTTTCTGTTGGGTTGGTAGCTTTTTCTTCTTTAACTAATTTTTCATGTTATTGAAAAAGTCCTATCTTTTCTTATGGCCCACTTGCTTTTTAACTCAATACAATACCTTGGGGGATTATTCCTATTGGTATAAAGAGATTCTGGGGACAAGTCCTAGTTTTCCAAATTGTGTCATGTTTCATTCTCTTAAATGTGTATCTTAAAGAACAGAATTTCAAAATTTTGATGAAGTCCACCTTATTCATTTTTCCTTTTATAGATTGCGCTATTGGTGTTCATCTAAGTATTCCATGTTTTTTGGTGCTAGTGTAAATAGTACTTTTCAAAATTCCAATTTCCAAGTGTTTGTTGCTTATGTATAGAAATGATTTTGATTTTTGTTATCGACCTTGTATTCTGCACCCTTACTAAAGTCCCTTCTTAGTTACAGGCATATGTTTGTAGGTTTTTTGGGATTTTTCTACCTTGTTTGAAAATAAAGACAGTTTTACTTTTTTCCTTTCCCATCCGTATATCTTTTATTTCTTTTGTTCACCTTATTGGGCTGCCTAAAATCTCCAATACGATTCTGAATAGAAGTGGTAAGGTGGATCTCCGTGTCTTGTTCCTGATCAGGGAAGAAACATTCAGTCTTTTACCATTACGTATGATGTCAGCTGTTGGTTTTTTTGTAGATGGCTTTTATCAAGTTCAAGAAGTTCCTTTCTATTCCTAGTTTGCCGAGAGTTTTTGTCATGAACGAATGCTGAATTTTGCCAAGTGCTTTTTCTGCATCTACTGAGAGGACCATATGGTTTTTCTTCTTTAGTCTGTTGATACGCTGAGTTACATGGATTGATATTCAAAGTTGGAGGCATCCATCTAAACTGCACCTGGTCACGATGTCTTAACATACATATATATTCCGAAATGGTGTTAAGAATTTTGGTGTCAGTGTTCACGAGGGACATTCACGTGTAGCTATCTTGTTTCTGTTTTCTCCCCAGCCTGGTCTCAAATAAGGTTCGTAAGAAAAGCTTCGCCAACTGGTGCTCCGTGGAGGCCACGGAGAAGGGTGCTGACGAAGAAGACGAGGAGGAAGACTCGGAAGAGGAGGAAGACCCGGAGGAGGAGGAAGACCCGGAGGAGGAGGAAGTGGAGGAGGACAAAGTGGAGCCCCTGCACTCCCCTGTCACCTTGTCACCAGACCTCATGGAATTTGAACGGTGTGAACAGCCGGGACAGGTGGCTTCGTGCGGAGCTCCCGTGGAGAAGGGGACAGAGCCTGAGTCGCGGACGCTTCAGAATTCCCATGTGGGAGGGGCTTGAGGACCGGGTTGGCAGAAGGGCCAAACCAATAGTCTCCAAGCTACGTTTGCCTAGCAGCACCTGCGCTGCTGCATTTACTTAGACTGGGTGTTAATTCGGGGTGTGCCTTTGTGGGGAGGTGGTGGATGGGGATTATGAGGGCTGATGCCACCCCACACACACACACCCCACAAGTCTGTTTTGGGCAGCCTCACTGGTCTCATAGTAAACAAGATGACGAGTGGCGGGCTCAGGCGCCCACCGCCACTCACGGCCCTGCCGGACTTGAGACCTGTGGCCGCTAGGCTGGCGCTGAGCATCAGCTCAGCGAAGGAGGCTCACTCCACAGCGGAGCTGACTCCAGGGCCTCAAGTTAAAGCGGGTGTCATGTCATCATGTCATTTCTGCAGGCTCATGAGCTTGGAATCTAAGCAGTTTTCTGTCCGGTGAGAACTGAGCCGGCCATGCCGCTTGCCCTCTCTTCTGCTGGGCAGAAAGCTTCACAGAGGGCACTGAGTGGGAGGCTTGGGGAAGGACTCAAGCACACATCTGTCATCCATGGCCCCAAAGATTCTTCCATCCTTGGCTTCTGCTCTGCCAAGGTCGGGGCAAGCAGAGATGAGCAAGGCCAAGAGCCTGGTACATCACAGAGCTGTGGCCAGGTCCATTGTGGGGTGCACTACTCCGCAAATGGCACCCTGAGGACATGGCGTGGAGGTGGGGGGACATTCAGCCACTGGCTTCAGGTCTGGGAGCTGGTGCCGATTCCGTTCCAGGTATCTCAACTTTTACAAGCACTCCATGGACCTTCTGATCAGGAATGGGATCGTGTCCTCTCAGGAGACAACACTGCCCATCGTCTCTGCGGCCATCTCCCACCTGTGGCAGAACCTGACCGAGGACAGGAAGAGCAGCCTCCTGCAGGCCTGGGCGCAGGAGCAGAGCGGCCTCCCAGGCCTCCTGGGGGCCTGTCAGGAGATGGCCTGCACCGAGGGCAGCATGAAGGACAGCGGAGTTGACAGCCAAGGGGCCAGCTGCTCGCTGGTCTCCTCCCCGGAGGAGGTGAGCAGCCCCCGTGGGGTGGGGTGGGGTGGAGGGCTGGACAGGACGGGCTCTACCACCCCAGGCTCGGAGACACCAAGGACCTGCCTGCCCGGGGTCATTTGGCAAGTTTGAGATGCTCTTTGGATCCTGGCTCGCACGGTCAGTCTCTGATTTTCCTGACATAATCATGACTAGAGAACAGCATTTCGTTTTCTACTAGTTTCTTGGTCTTTCCGTGGGGATTATAGAAGAGAAGGCGCAGAAGGTTGTATCAGTTAGGATTCTTCTGGCTCCAAGTTACTGGGCTCATTAAACCCTGAAGAAATGTACTACCCACTCCCAGGAGGTCCCAAGGCAGGGGAGGCTTCTGATTAGTGTCTCGGTGATGTCACCATGGACTCAGTTCATCCCCTCTCTTTGCTTTGCTTCATCTTAAGGCTGGTTTCTTACCTATTTTCTCCTTCCCACTTTCCCCACCCCCTGTGGCTGTGAATGGCAGCTAGTAGCAATCAAGCTCTCATTCTGTCTCCTCCACATGAGGTAAGAGGAAGATTTCCTACGGCTTTTTCTTAAGAGTCAAGGAAGAACTTTTCCAGAAATTTCCACCAAACCACTCCTCTCTCATTGGCCAGACTTGGCCAGATTACTGAGCCAGTGACTGGCACAATCAAGATAGGATTCCATACCTTTGGACCAATCAGGCCCAATCCCTGAGAAGAGGTCCGTTTCCATCCCAAAGAGCATTGCTGCCACTCGGTGAAGTTGGCTTCAGCCACCCCAGGTCTGATGACCAGGTGAGTGGGACAGAGAGCAGTTATGCCCAAGGTAGGGACAGAACCAAAGTAGGTGCTGCTGTGGCTTCTAAATTAGTTGCAGTGAAACCTCTGTAGCTCCTGGTCCATCTGGAAGGATTCTGCTGTGTGACAGTTGTGTGTGGGGCCAGCCCCTGGACTCGGGGACAGGTGTGCCCAGGAGCTGTGCCCGTCCAGTGCTGAAGACGCACAGCCCCACGAGTGTGCTGCGTGCTCCAGATGGGCCACAGAGCCTGGTCCTGCCCCTCCCAGCCTGGCTTGCCAGAGGGTTTGCTCGGTGAGGACAGTTAATTTGGTGGGTGGATTGGCTGAGGGCAGGCATTTAGGTCCTAGGTCCCTGCCCCAGGCCTGTCGGGAGGAACACAGAGATGATGGGCTTCCGAGCTGATGGACGTGAACGCTCAGGCCTTCCAGTGACCTCCTTCCAGATCCTGTTTGGGATGACCACAGGGATACCAAAAAGAAGGACACCAGAAAATGTCCAGAAAACTGGGATGGGGGAGGCATCCACATGGCTAGAGTCTCGAGGGGTTCAGTTCAGGGGAAGTGAATCGTAAGGTGACGTGAAGGGAGACACAGGCGGGGTGCCGTCTGTGTGAGCGAGGTGCCAGCTCACATACAGCATCCCAGTTCAATATTTCATGTCAGAATGTCCCGTGCAGTTTGTATCCAAAATTCAAATTTAACTGAGCAACCTGCTGTTTTATTTGCCAAATCTGGCAGTCGCATGCCTGTGGAATAGTTAATATTCTTCAACAGATTAAGAAAAAAATAGAGCCAAAAACTGTCTCAATAGCAAGGTTCTCAAATTGGGACTATAGGATAAAAATGTGCCTGTGGAGAGGATGGAAGGAGGTAGATCAATATGTCAACAATGATTGTTTCTCTGTGATTTTTATTTTCTTCATCCGTTTCTATTTTCCAACACGTGTGTCTTTTATGAAGCAGATAATATTAAAAATTAGCTAACACGTGTGAGCCATTATTATGTGCCAGATGTTGCACATATAATACCTTATTTAATCATTACAACCACCCTACAAGCAGGCAACTGTGGCGATTCCAGTTTATAAAGGAGAATTCAAAAGATTAAGTCACTGTCCAAGGGCACGAGCTTAGTGAGTGGCAGGGCTGGACATCGGCTCTCCTGTGGCCTAAGTCCATAGCCGCCTGGACCTTCCTGCTCAGCTGCCCTGACACGAAACGGGTGGCTTGTCAATCCTGGGCTCAAACAGCCTCACCACCTTGGCAGATGCAGACGAGCCTTTTTCCACTGTTAACTGAGGCTCGGCTCTGGCTGTTGCATCTCACACCTGAGCTATGCCTTCTTTAGAAAGAGGACACCACGGTCCCCGGGACTCCCCTGTCCTCTCAGCCACCTCCGGGGTTGGCAGTTTGTTCTGGGTGGGCAAGAACTTCATAGTCATGTCCTGGGATCGGGCCCCGCCTCGCCAGCCATGCCCTTCGGGGATGATGGTAAAGAGGGAGAGCCCTCCTGCTCGTCTCTCCCCCAGCCGCCCAGAGCAAGCGTCAACATGCAGTTATTTCTGCCACACGAAGTTCTGTGCCTCCTTTCAGCTCCTTTTCGAAGATGCCTTCGATGTGGCAAGTTTCCTGGAAAAAAGTGATGCTCCAAGCACTTCTAGCCCCAGGTGAGGAAGGGGTGTGAGATGGTGTGTGCATGAGTGTGAGTATGTGTGTGCATGCACGAGTGTGTATATGCATGTGTGTCTCCCTGCGTGTATGAGTGTGTGTCCCCTGCTGAGATGTGTAGGACCCTCTCCCCAGCAGGCCCTCAGAGGGCATGTAATTCAGTGGAATTTCTTAGAGATCCACTTTTTTCCTGAGATTTCGAAGGGGGCTGATCCTAAGACTATGCCCTCGACCTGGGGATGAACTTGTCTGGGGCTTCTTCAGAGAAGAACATTCTTCCATCCTAGGTCAAGGCTGAGGATGGATAACACAACAGGTTGTCAGTTTCTGGTTGTTCACGTCGCACTGCTCTCCCCGGGTGAGGTGGCCGTGGGCAGGTTACAGCAGTCCGCCTGGCCCGAGAGGCGGGCAGGGGGCTCCGGGGCATGGAGACCCTGGGCCATTGTGGAAACAGACCCTGTGCCCTGAGCTCAGGAGCATCTTGGAGCTGTACTGAGGAGGGGCAGGGATGTGGGGAGCTGCTTTTCAAAGCTCTGGTGGGAATGGATGTGAGGAGGGGGAAGGGGGCTGGCTGATGCCGTGAAGTGGGAAGACACAAAACAGGGTCTGGGGAGATTTGAAAACCAGGAGCAGCTTGACTAAATCCGTAGTCCTGGGGTGTTCACTCAAAGAGCTAGTTAAGGACTGAAATTCCCCCCGCTGCTTACAGGCAGAAGACAAGGGCCTTTGGATACCTGGGCTAGACTCACAGCTAAAAGAAGCCCAACCATTTCGTTTTTCTGCTTCAGGAGTGAGGGGGACATTCATGTCCTCAGGATCCCACCAAAAAATCTCTCTTTTCCCCTGAGACCATGTGGCCACAGCCGGCCCTGCTGGCAAAAGAGCCTTCAGCACTCGTCCCTGCTCTTCCCCGGCAGAGATGGATTTGTGCCAAATCTCCACAGCGATTTTCTGTGGTGACTCAAGCTCTTCTCAGCTGTGTGTGGGGTGTGATTTTGCTGAGACTGGCAGGAGGCAGACACTCTGTGAAGACAGCTTTGCCGAGAAGTGTACTTGCCAAGCGATATCTGGAACTCCTTACCTGGCTGGTGGGCCGAAAAGACAACCAATGAAAAAAACCTTTTTTCTACTTTCTCTGGAAAAGGCAGGGGCTGCTGCCAGAGGGTTTCTGAGCTGACTGTGAGACCTTATTCCAGGGGACATGAGGTCAAAATGCTGGCTGTCCCAGTGTGACTCACAGCCTCCTTGCTCTGTGGCCCTGGTTTTGTTGACTTTCTCTCCGTGTCCCAGGAGGGCGGTGGGGAAGAAGTCTGCAAAACAGGCCTTCCCTCTGCTCAGGGCTCGTGTTCTGTGTTTGTCAGACATCTCGAGGGACTGAACTCAAGGGTACGATGGGCCCACAGCTGGGACCAGAACCGTGGGGTGCTGCTGAGGAGGCTGACTCTGAAGGACAGAGGAAATCTCGCTGCCTTGTTCCAGAGGCCACAGCTCAGGACACTAAATTAAGACACAGGAGCCAGTCTCCCAATGGTCTCACTTTCCCTGCGGGTTCCAGTCGTGACCTTGGAGCTGAGGCAATGCAGACCTTCCAAAGAAGGACTCCCAGCTGTCCGAGAAGACCCCTGGGTGTTTAAAAGTGCTTGGTCCACACCGTAATCCAAATCATTTAGCAGGGACATGCAGAGGCAAGAGATGAGGCTTCTAAATGCTCACTGTCTCTTCTTCCTCTGTTTTCAGTTCAGTGCTTGCCAACTGCAACCCAGAGAACCCGGAGGAGAAGTTTCAGCTCTATATGCAGATCATCGACTTCTTTAAAGGTTTCTGTTGTGTTAACACCCAGTTGAAAGAGGTAGGACAGAGTGGTGTGTGCAAGGGGACCTCCGCTGGCCTCCCCTAGGATCCGGAAAGGGCTCTAGAGGAGAGTGAGAGCTGGACCTCAGCTGGATCACGCCACCAGGGGCCACTGACTTCAGCTGGGTCACGCCACCAGGGGCCACTGGCAGGGGATGCTCTTTCATTCTCTCTGGCTTGCTCCACAGATGCGATTTCAGCCGAATGCATCCTGTGCGATGAAAGACATCCAGGGAAGCTGAGGGAAGAGACAGAGGGATGCTCTTCGGGGCAGACTTTAAAGCAGCAGCCAGGTCCCAGGGCTTGGCTCTTCGCAGCCATCACTCAGTGTCATGTCACTCCTAGATGCCTTTCCAGGAAGCTGAGCTGTGTCCTCACTTTCTGAGACCCTGGGTGATAGCAGCTGTCAGCATATAAAGGATAGTAATTTCTGCTTGCAAAAAGCTGACCGTGCAACTTATCATAAGTAGCAGAGGTCTCTGTTAGGGGGTACCTTCCAGAAGCTTTCATGGGAGGAAGAGGTTATGCCTGAGCCACCACGGGGCATAGCCATAGATTTCAGAATCACAGCCGTAAATTTTCTCTACTAATTTAGCAAAAATACAGTTGTTTAGCAGGTAAGCAGTAATAATGAAAGCGTGCGTCTAAAAATAATTAGGACACTTTTCGATAGGCTAAGGAATAATGGGGCCCTTTTCCCACTAATCCTCCATGGGCTTTGAGAATGGATTGACAGCACGATCTTTGCTTTTCCTGCTTCCTTTCTTCATACGGGGCAAAAAACAAAAAGAACAAGCAGGTACAAGAGTTTCCATATAAAAGCAGAGGAGCTCAGACTTGAGTCACCTTGGGAGCTGAATGGAAAAGCAGATTCCTATTGCCCCAGCACCCAAGATTCTCATTCAGTGTTTCGAGACCCCTATTTTGAACAAACTGCCCAAGCGGTCCTGGTCCTGGTGCAGGCGACCTTGGTCTTCGCTAGCCCCTGTCAGCTTCCTGCGAGGAGGTTGGATGAAACTTAATTAGCACCTGTATTGGTTTTCTAAGACACTGTAACAAATGACCACAAACTTGGTGGCTTAAAACAATGAAAATTTATTCTCTGGTAGTTCCGGGAGGCCAGAAGGCCAAATTAAGGTGCCAGAGGACCCCGCTTCTCTGAAAGCCCCAGGGAAGAGCCCCTCCTTGCCTCCTCCTTGCTTCTGGTGGCTCCCTCATCCTTCCGCACTCTTTGACTTGCAGCTGCATCGCTCCAGCCGCTGCTCCTTTATGTGTCTGTCCCTCTCATCCTCTTATAAGGATGCCCGTCGTCTGGATTAAGGGCCCACCCTAAATCCAGGACGAGTTCATCTTCACATCCTTAACGGATTCTAGCTGCCAGGATCCTATTGCGAAATAAGCTTCCAGGTGGACATGAATTTGGCGGCGGTGGGGGGAGGGGCAAGGAGACACCGTTCAAGCCACTTCGGCACCCAGTTCCAGCAGACGTCTCCCACAGCCTGTTGCTTTTGCACATCTGCAGCTTAAACATGCCCCTGCCTCCATTTTCAGAGGCGTAAGCGACCAGAACATTCTGAACAACATTCAAGCACCTCGTGTGACAGAGACTTGAGCATGTGGTTCCCATAGGATGCTTGGCTTCCCAGGACCCTCTGCACCCCATGCACCCCGGCCCCCTTCAGTAGGGCACAGAGAATGAGGACCGTTCTCCAGAGCTTGAAAGCCTTCATCTGTAGACTCATCCCCCAATCTGGCCATCACCCTTGGGACCAGGTCCCACATTCACGAGACGGGTGACTGGGGAGGCTTCCAGGGCACAGGGGACTCAAGCCCAGACCAGCAGGACAACAAACTACAGGGGTCATTTCCTGCTGGGGCAGGGAGAGACAGGAAGAGCCAAAACCCCGAAACATACTTTTAGTGGAAAAGGTAACGGGGAGTCAGAGAGGTCGGCTGGGGTTCATTGGAAAGGAAATGAGAAACCCTTACTAAACAAACATAATGCTGCTTCATTAAAAAATTGTCTCCCCATAGCTAACCCGTGAACATGGTTTCAAAGTCAAAAGTTACCAAAAGATATACAAAGAAAACTTAGTCCTTCTACCAGTGTCCCTGGGTTACTACCCACGCCCCTTCCCCAAAGGCAGCTGTCATTTCCATTTCCTGTGCAGCTGTCCAAAGACACCCCACAGGTAGTTAACATGCCTCAGACACACGTGGTAGCCTTCCAGGCACGTCGCTTGTCCCTTTTAAATAGTGCATCCCACAGACAGACAGCAATCGCTTTCCTTTTTTTGAAACAGCAGCTTGTTAATTCCATGGGTGCATGTGCCATGCTGCAGGTTACTACCCTCTACCGATGGGCACTAAAGCTTTCAGATTTTTAAAGCTTTCCCCTGGCGATGAAGATGCAGCTGAAGAGATGTAGGATGGAGACTGCGGGAGATGCTGAGATAGCAGGGCCTCCTCATGTGCCTGGGGCCAGCAACCCTTAAAAGAGAAATTGACTCCTCTTCCGCCCTGTGTTTTGCAGGAACCGGACCTTCCCATGGATGATGAGATCATAATGCTGAGGTGCATGGAGACCTTTGACGACGATGATTTGTGATGCGGAGGGGCTGGGAGGGAAGGGCGTGAATGAGGCGGACGGTTTCCAAGTTTGCATGCTGGCAGCCAAGGCTGCACCTGCCTCAGCCTCTGGGGCATTTTGGATGGATTGTTGCAGAAGCGTTTTGATGGCTTTAGTTTGTGATTATTATAAAGTGTTAAGAGAAGCGTGGCTCCATGTTGGTCTTTCAGGGTTGTTGGGTGTAAGGGGCTGGCCCGCTGCCGGGCACACACCTGCTCCCGCTGTGCTCCTATTTTGGAGTGACCGGGTACAGTGGAGGCCCAGGCCATGAGCCTTTCAAGAAGGGAACAGGCAAAATCCGTCCCTGGAGGTGCTGTGACACCTTTTAGCACACTCTGTTTTCAGGGTGGTAGTCTAATGGGTTCTAGAGAGTTCTGGAACCCATGCACTCTACACCTGCTGCTTCTAGTAATAAAGACTTTTGATGGAGTCCAAGCCAGATCCTGCAGTGTTCTGAGCGCTTCCTGGTCAGGCTCCTGGACAGAGTGTATAATGTCCCTGGGTGTGTACGCTGAGTGTGACATTTGGTCAAACATTATTCTAGCTGTTTCCATGAAGGTATTTTTAGATGAGATTAACATTTAGATTGGTAGACTTTTAGTAAAGTAGATTACTCTCCACAATGTGGGTGGGCCTCGTCCCATCAGTTGAAGGACCAAATAAACCAAAGATTGACCTCCCCCGAGGAAGAGGGACATCTGCCAATGACCGCCCTCAGTCTTGAGCGGCTGCTCTTCCCAGCCTGCTGGGTCTACCCTGCGGATTTTGGAGTTGCCAGTCTCCACATTCACAGGAGCTCATTCCTTAAAGAAACCCTCTCTATGTCTGTATCTGTATCTACATATATGTAAAGATACAGATATAGATATATATGTACATGTATATATATTCTGTATATATATATTATCTCTGTTTCTCTGGAGAACCCTGGGAATCTACTGAGTATGTAGAGAGAGTGGGTTTGCCTGGCTCTTTACAGTTTATACGGCATGACAGCAGTGGCTCCCTCTACTGCAGCCCCCCCACCCCAAACAATGCTTTGGCTTTGTCATCTCCATGTGAGAACCCACAGTCGAGTCTTGGGCCTGTCCTGTTTATGCCACAGCCCAGACCTCACCACTCACGGCATCGGGGGGATGCAGGAGCCGACTCCACTGACTCCCACCAGGGGTGCTCACGGCTTGCAGCTTTGCCACTTCACTATGTATAAATAGTAGGAGCACAAAGGGGGAAGGGCCTGGCTGGCCACCTGCCTCTTGAGGAAGGAAGAGACCTGTTCTTTCAGCTGACAGCCCCATCTCTGTCCCCGCTCCACCCCAGGCCTCTTGCTCCCAAGACATCAAAATACTGCCCATAGCATGTGAACTAAGGGAGTCTCTGTGTGGACGTTAGGTGACACTCGTTTACACTGGAGATGGGACGGCTGGAGGCCAGCGGAAGGAGGCAGCTTGAGGCCAGTCCTCCGTCACTAAGTGACCAGGTCAAAGCACGCTTGTCGTGGTCGTCACCTAACACTTATTTGGCTGCTGTGGTGTGCGGGGTGCCCGGGGTGCTCAGGAAGGTGGGGCACCCCGCCCCATGTGCGTGGGGAGGTCAGCATGCTCTGGGGCTGGGGGGTGTGGAGAGGGCCTGGGGGTGAGTGTGAGGTGAGGTCGCCTCACAGCCTAGTTTCTGTGGCGCCTTTTTTGTGCTCTCCTGAGGAATCCTGGGAGCAGAGCGTGAGCTGGCTCACTCCCGCTGCTCCTTTCCCACCGAGCTCCAGCCTGGGCCAGAAGGGGAGGCACTGGAGGTAGGAGGACGTGCAGAACTTGGTGCCGATCCCAAAGGGGAGGCTGTAGACCTCCAAGGCCTTCGTCGACTCTTCAGACTCCTGGATCTGAGTCCATGCCAGGAGGCCTCTCTCCTCCAGACTTCCTGATAGGAGACAGTGAGCGGTCAGGACTGGGCCCCGATGGAGCGGGGCCGGCGTGGGCCGGAGGGGGCCTCTGGTGCCTCCGCAGACACTCGTGAGGTCTCCACCTGCCAACAGAACCCTCGCTTCCTCCTCCAGGCCCACCTCCAGGATCACAGCTCAGCTCATGTCGGCTCATCCGGCATCCCCGAGCTCCCGCCACCGGCGGGCGGACACCGCGTAGTCCCGGGGCAGGACCTTAAAGAGCGCTGTCCTGTCCTGTCCTCACCTCCAGGGGGCGCGCTTTCCCACATCTAATGTTTCTGGAATGCGGGCGCATTTTACACTTGGTGGAGAGAAGAAACGCGGAAAAACAAGACCGGGAAGCAGGCCCTATCTTAGAGATCCTTTCCAGGGACTGTGGGAGGGTCAAGAAAGGAGCACTGAAAGGCGGCAGTGATGGCAGCTCTGCACCCCACCGTCACCGTCCTCAGCACTCAGAGATTCGTTTTGCTCATCATCACACTATCATTGTATCGTTTGTAATTTTGTTCTTGTCTTCCTTATTAGCCTGTAGGATTTGGAATGCGGGGGGCAAGTGCTCCATGGATTTTTATCAAAATGAATGAATGAATGAATGAATGAATACACGTGTTCTTTCTCTCACCAACTAAACTTAAGATTCTAAGGGAGCTGGGGCTGTGTCTTTTTCTCTTTGCTTCTTATGTATTTCTCACCTGAGGCCCTGTTATGAGCTCAACTGTGTCCCCCTGAAAAATATGTTGAAACCCTAACTCCCCATGCCTCAGAATGTAACTGTACTTGGAGATAGACTAAGAGGTGACTAAGTTAAAGAGGAGAGCTCTAGGGTGGGCCCTGATCCCATAGGACTAATGTCCTCATAAGAAGAGGAGACGAGGACATGTAGAGACATCAAAGGTGCACTCATGCATAGGAAAAGGCAGGTGAGGACGCAGCCAGAAGGTGGCCTTCTGCAAGCCTAGGAGAGAGGCCTCAGGAGAAACCCACCCTGTTGACACCTTGATCTAGGACTTCCGGCCTCTGGACTGTGAGAGAATGTTTTGGTTGTGTAAGCACCTCCCTCTCCCTCAGTCTATGGGATTTTGTGATGGCAGCCCCAGAAAGCTCATAGGAGCTGGTATACCCATCCTGCCCCAGGGCCCGCTCAGGGTAGGGCATGGGCAGTCCGCCCTGGTATTCGGGGCTGGTGTCCCGAATGCTGACCATCTCCCTAAACTGCTAGCTTACAGAGCGCATGAGAGCCCTACCGGGGATGGTGTTGTCCAGTAGAAAGCCCAGAAGTCCACCGACAAACATGCCCGTGGTCAGCAGCACCTGGATGACCTGGTCCAGCTGGAGAATCCCTAGAGTGAAGACAAAAGTGACAGGGATGCCCAGGGAGCAACAGCCCCCACTGGCATTGCCTCCGGAGTCGTCACGGTGTAGGGGGTGAGGTCTCACCTGTCTGGAGCTTCTCGGGGTTCTTGTTCACCCAGTTGGGGATGGCGAGCCCACAGTAGATGGAGAAGCCGAAGACAAAGATGTTTCTGGATGAGTTCATGTCCACGTACTGCAGGAGAGAGGCCCGCCCGGTGGTGGGAGCGGTCAGCGCCTTCGCAGCCACACCCACCCGGTGCCGGAGGTTTGCAGGAAGGCTGGACTCAGAGCAACACACGCTCTCAGCGGACGAGCCAAGCCCTGCTTCCCACTGGACCTTGGGAGCTGAGTGGTTTGGATCATCCGATTCAAACTGCTATGCTTTGCTGTTAAGACGTTTGGATCCTGCTAGCTATTTCTTTCTTCCACCGGGGCCCAGCGTGGTTTCTAAGACCAAGGATCCCCTTCTCCTCGCCGGCCCCAGCCCTGTTCCATTCATCTCAATCCCCGAGGGCTCCCTGCAGGAGACGCACTGCTGCTGCTTTTCCACGGCCCCCCGGCTCACCTGCAGATTGGAAACCCCTACTGCGGTGATGACCCCGAACATCACCAGGAACATGCCTCCGATCACGGGGGTTGGGATGGTGGCGAACGCAGCCCCTATCTTCCCGAAGATGCCCATCAGGAGCAGCACGCAGCCCGCGACGATGATCACCACCCTGCTCCCCACCTGCGGCAGTCGGGGAGATGGGGGACAAGGAGCTCAGCGCCAGCCATGCCACACGCCCCAGAGGCCTCCGCCCTACTCCCGGGGACTCACAGGAGCAGCACTGCCTAACCCCCAAACGACCCCACTCTGCTCCCACATGGGATCTGGGAAAGGACGAGGGCGTGACCAGGTGGCAGCTGAATATTCAGGGTTGGAGGTCCTACACAGGGCTGGGCTGGAGGTAAGGGACTGCCCATCGAAACTCGAGAAAGCAAGGAATTTCCTCAGTGCTCACAAAGCCTGGATGGGCCAGCGCCAGCA
Source organism: Macroglossus sobrinus (assembly GCA_004027375.1). NCBI lineage: Eukaryota > Metazoa > Chordata > Mammalia > Chiroptera > Pteropodidae > Macroglossus > Macroglossus sobrinus. The sequence continues at coordinate 207,025 of PVKZ01001220.1, read as the reverse complement.
CAGACCCCCTGCCCATGGAGTCGCCGCGACCGAGAAGGGCCAGTATGGTGAGCAGAATAGTGGCCCCTCAAAGAGGTCACACCCTAACCTGTGAATATGTTACTTCCCATGGCAAAAGGGGCTTTGCAGATCTGATTAAGGGGAGGTTTTTGAAAGGGAGAGAATCTCCTGGATTATCGAGGAGGGCCCGATCTAGTTTCATGAAGGCTTATGAGCAGGGGACCTTCCCTGGCTGTGGTCGCAGGGAGATGTGACAAGGGAAGGACGGTCAGAGAGATGCGATATTGCTGGCTTTGAAGATGGTGGTCCCCGGGGCCACAGCCAAGGACCGTGGGCAGCCTCTAGGTGACGGGAAAAGCAAGGAGGTGGAGTCTCCTCTAGAACCTCCAGAGAGGAACACAGCCCTGCTGACACCTTTACTTCCGCCCGGCGAGACCTGTGTCGGAGCTCTGACCTCCAGATCAGTCAAATAATACATGTGGGTTGTTTGAAGCCACTAAGTTTGTGCTCGTTTGTTACAGTCAGGGACCCAGGGGCCACCATCCGCAATGTCACTTACCCTGGTGATGCCCAGGGCCCCGACGTTCTCGCTGTAGGAGGTGGTGCCGTTCCCCGTCCCCCAGGCCCCCGCCAGCAGGCAGCCCAGGCCCTCGATGCCGATGCCGCGGTTGATGGCATGCTTTGGAGGGGGCGGGGCCCCCACCAGCCGGGCGCAGGCGTAGTAATCACCCACTGACTCCACCACGGAGGAGATCACCCCCGCGATGATCCCGAACACCCCGGCCAGGCTGACGGTGGGGAGGCCCCACTGTCCTGAAAATGCAATGCAGAGAGACTAGTAACCCAGAGGACAATAGGCTGCTGAACCCTAAATAATATCTTGATGGTGGTGGCGGGGGAGTCTCCAGAAGGCTTTAGAGAACGGGCAGCAACTTCAGAGGGTTTGGCTCAGATGCCTGCCCTACCACCCCTGCCCCTGAGGGTGGGCCAGACACCTTGACCTTGAGGTCGCTGTGCACGAAATGAGCCAGCAATGCGGTGTCTTCTCAGAAAAGCCTTGAAGCTTTTGACAACCGAGATTCTTGCTCAGGGAGGTCTCGGCTCCAAGGTCCATGAGGCCAGCCCAGCCCTCTCTGGAACCCGGTTATTTATACACCCCCAGCCAAACATTGTGGGGCAAGGAGACTAGGAATGGCCTAAAGGGTGGCCTTGAACTCGTCTCCCCGGAAATGTTCTCATTCAGTCTCAGGTCTCCCTTGCGTGGGACCCTCCAAATCCAGGAGGAGACCCAAAGTTTTGGCTAGAAGTTTGGGACCCCTCGGTCCTCTCCCCGCTTTTACACTCATGGGCTCTAAGCAACGTGAATGGGCGCTGAGGGATGTATGCCAGCTCATCCATAGGATGACCCAGGGATCTTCTTATCTCTGGGGTCTCATATGGACTCCCTAGGGCCTGTCCCTTGTTGCCAGATTCCTTGGAGGAGAAGCCCACCTCCAGCCCCACGAGAAGTCCTGGGAAATACGTGTCCCAGGCCAGAAGGGTCTGCATCTTCTCATTACCTGGATAAGGGAAGCGAAACCAAGGGGCCTGGCTCAGGACACTGCCTTTGGTATCGGTGCGGGCCAGGTACCCATAGGATGTGGGGGCCGAGGGTAAGGTATTGGTGACTGTGAGCCCGAAGCAGAAGAGCCATGAGATGCAGAGCGCCAGCAGCACCTGACAGAGGGAGCACCCTTCACCACCGGGCCGGTCCGCCCAGCCCCGGCCAAGCCCTCCCAGAGGGGATGGGTGGAGGAGAGTTCTGGAAACCTCTTCAAGATGAGGAAGCGTTGGTAAATGGCCCTTCCAGTGACAACAGGGATCCGGTGTGTGGTGGATAATTAAATAAGCACACTAAAGGAACGGAGAAAATAAACTATGGGGAAATCTTGTAGCAAAGAGAGGCGGGATATCTAGTAAAGAGGGCGTTTATGAGTTCGTCTCCCCTGCCACTGTCTGCAGGTCACATGTCCTTGGATAAAATTCTCTGAGCCTCAGTGTGCTCATCTGAACAGTGGAATTACAATCACTGCTCTGTAGAGCCAGGAGCAGGGTTTCCAAAAGCAGCATCCTCAGATATATGATTTTTAACCTCTGGTGGCCAAATCCCAGAAATGTGTATTTTTAGCAATGTCCTCGAGTGATTCGGATGCATACTGAATTTTAAAACCGCTGGCCTACAGGGTCGTTGGAGAGTAAACGAGGCCGTTTTGTATCTTTTTACAATGTGAAGTGTAGTTCACAGTTAAGTTAGACCTGAAAACGTATTTGTATGAGCGATAGCTACACACGCTTGACAGCGTGATACAAATTCAACAGAGAAGGCTCTGAAAGAAGAGTTACCATCATCGTCACGATGCATTTGAATTACCCATGAGCCACTGAGAAAGCCCCTGATCTAAGCGTCTTGACCCCTAGTGTTATATAATTAGCCGTGGACCTGGCTCTGTCCCCCTGTACCTTGCTATGAGGATGGCCCAGGGAACATGAGAAGGCTGTCCCACACTGGGGGTGCCCAGAGCAGTGACCTAGGGCGGGGTTCTCTATTCCGAGGAGAGAAGCATGGAGGAAAGGCCTGCAGTGGCCTTACGCGAACAGTCAGGGACCATTCCCACAGACCAAAGTCAAGGAGGGGAGGCCACTGCAGATGGGGCAGCACTTGATTTGGGGGTGGGGGGGTGGCCATCCAGGAGTGCAAGAGGCGGCCCCTTCTTACTCTCCAGGTGAGCCAACTAAGAACGGAAGAGGGTGGGGAGTGCTTCTTACGGGGAAGACCTGAAACAGGTAGAACTTGGTGGTGTAACACTTCTTCTCGCGTCCATAAACCGGCACAGGCACGGCGATGTTTTTCATGTACTGAGAAAACAGTACAATGAGGAAGATGGTCCTGGAACAGAGAGAAACAAAACCACACCCGATTTGGCGAGCTGGGGCTCGTCCTGAGCAAGGGTCCGGGGAGCTGAGCCGACCCCACGTCTCTGGGACCGGAATCAGTGGCCCCCTAGCGAGGATCCCTGTCCAGGCCCCAGCCCGTAGCATGGCTCTCTGCCATCTCTGAAGAGGAGGGCTGTTCCCTCTCAGAAGCTGCTGGTGGCTGAAGAGGCAGAGTGGGGGCGGAAGCTGTCATGGCAGCTGGACAGATCCAGCAACCGGAGCCAGTGAGGACAGAGTCTGCGCCCAGCTTCTCTCCCCGGCTGTTCTGCAGGTCCTTGTGGTCCCACCACAAGGGGGAGTGTGAATGACAGTGTCCATCCCCAAGTCCCTTCAAAGCTCTGTTTAAATGCTTAAGGCCTCTTTTTTTTTTCTCCCATCAAGCCTTCCTGATCCCCCCAGCTGGCTCTCATCACTCATTCCCTGAACATGCACGACATTCTAACTCTCATCCCCGGCTCCTGGCGTCATAGGTAGTTGGATGCAAGTCTTCGCTCTCTTCACTGTTAGAGGCCTGAGAGCTGGGGCCATGTCTGCATCCTTCCCAGCTGCCAGAGGTTTACAAAAGTTTGCTCAATGAAAACTTAGTGGAAAGGAGTACTGTCGACTTCCTGTGACCCCTCCACTAAGCGGGATTACACGAACTGCCTGAGATTGACTCATGGTCTGTGAGTACTGATGATGTAATAAATCGTAGAAATAATAAGTTATAAGTAGCAATTTCACCACTTTTCAAGCTCTGGTGGTGTTCATCGAAGTATTTTGTAAGCCACAGACTTGGCCAATATCCAGGACTCTTATTATTCTTACGGGGTAATAATCTTCCACCAGAGAGAACTCGGACGGGACTCCCTCCCCAGAGAGGACTTACATGGCAGCGATCCCCCAGTGCGACCCGGCATAAACGCCCGCAGAGTCGAAGAGAGGCAGGGCCACCAGGGAGATGGTCGGAGCGATGGTCAAGGGCCCGATGAAGCGCATGAGAAAGCCAATGACGCCTGAGAAGCCCACTAGCATCTGGACACAGGAAGCGACCATGATGGCTCCCTGCAACTGAAGAGGAAGCATATAGCCCGGGCATCTCAGAGCCTGCAGTGGGACCGCAACCCTCAGCCCAGCCCAGGCCACCGTCACGGGCCCAGCCCAGGCCACCATCACGGGCCCAGCCCCAGCCCCAGCCACTTCCAAGTCTGTTCATTCTGGTCCATTCAGAGGCAAAGCTGGACTCCAAAGAAACTGAAGGAAGAAGAACTCTGATCTCTCTCCTCTCTCTCATTCTGGACTCCCTTTTAAACACTTTAACTAAATAGGACACTTTTCACAAAGTAGCCTTCAGAAGTATTTATCGATCATAATGATGATGATGATGACTCTTACAACTAGCATCACTCAGTAGTGTCTAAACATTTTTTTGTTTTTCTTCCCCCTCTGTTTCCCTACTTTCTTTGGCAGGGATTGGCTTTTTTTTTTCTCTCTCTCTGTAAAGGACCAGAGAGTGGATATTTTAGGCTTTACAGGCCATATGGGCCCTGTTGAAACTTTTCCAGACAGTATGTGAACAAACGAGCCTAGCTGTGTTCCAATAAAACTTCATTTATAGGCACTGAAATTTAAATTTCACATAATTTTGACATGTCATGAAATATTCTTCATTTCTTTAGCCCTGTAAAATATTAAACCATTTTTTAGCTTGTGAGCTGTACGAAAACATGCAACAGGCCCAATTTGGCTCACAGGCTGCAGTTTGCCAACCTGCTTTCTTGTGGCTTAGTGTTCACGTGATCTATTTGTCTCCATCCATTTACTTTCAGTGTATATGTGTCTTTATATTTAAAGTGGGTTTCCTGTAGACAATGTAGAGTTGGGTCTTGTTTTTGATCTGCTCTGACAATCTGTCATCTAATTAGTGCTTTGAAGACCACTGACATTCAAGGTAATTATGGGTAGAGTTGGGTTAATATCTGCCATATTCATTATTGTTTTCTATTTGTTGTCCTTGTTCTTTGTTTCTATTTTTTGTCTTCCACTCTTTTTTTTTTTTGCCTTTTGTGGTTTTAATTGAGCATTTTATATGATTCCATTTTCTTTCCTTTCTCAGCTTTTTTTTTTACTTTTTTTGAGTGGTTACCCTGGAATCCGCTGTATATATGTAGGGCTAATCCAAGTCTACCTTCAAATAACACTATGCTACTTCAGAGGTAGTGTGAGTACCTTATGGTAACAAAATAATCCTAATTTTTCCAACCCATCCTGTGTTATTGCTGTCATTCATTTCACTTATATATAAACATAAGTACATAAATAAAAAACTACCATGATACCAGAAGGTGAAGTTGAAATGGGTCTAATGTGTGAAAAACTGAACTTGCGATCTCTTCCCACTGTTTTCTACTTTTTCTGCTACCAACATTTCCTTAAACTAGAATCGTTGTTCACGTCTACCTCTCCATTACTTCTCGTATCCCAGTCAGTGGTGACACCGCTATTGTTCCGATAGTCACGTCACTTTTATTTGTGGCTGGTACTGGGATATACGGTTGGTCTGCTGACCATCATTTATTTCAAGCCTCAAGATGTGTATGTATAAATATAACCCACATAACATAGAGAATCTATCTTACATTCTAGGAGACTGGCTTGGAGAATAAAACCGGTCAATCGATGAATTAATAAAAGGAGGTTGAAACCTATAAGAACTTTGTCTTGTTTATAGCACTAGTGAAAGACATTGGACCAGTAGATGGAGCTAAAACACCACAGACAGGACTCTGGGTTTGTGCTTAGTGCACTGGATGCTTGGAGGCCATGTGGGGCAGTGGCGTGGGGGGGGGACGTCAGAGGCGGGGGGGAGAAAAGAGGGGAGCAGGGGATGGAGAATAGTGGTGTTTACTATGTTAGCTATGTGCAAGAGGCACTCCTATCCTCAGCCCTGTCTTCTGGAGCAGAGGCTGGCAAACATTTTCTGAAAAAGGCCAGATATTAAATATTTTGGGTTTTGTGGGCCATATGAGGTTTCTGTTACATATTGTTTTTAAACAACCTTTTAAAATGTAAAACAAACAAACAAACAAAAAAACAGGCTACAGGCTAGATTTGGTCCAAGAATCAGTTTGCTGACTCCTGCTTTAGAGGACTTTCTATAACACACACACAAAAGAAACGGTAAATGTATTGAAGAACACGTAGGTGTCTCCGTCACTCGGGATCCCAAGCTCAACGCGGGCACAGCGTGACCCATGTCCCTAGACATCCTCTCTCACTGCTAACACTGCTCAAGCCCTAGGGAAATGATTTATCATAACTCTTACCCAGGGTCCTCAAAACACAAGGCAGTTAACTGCTCCTGAATGTGGTGAAGCTTTGTGCCATTGGCGGTGTTGGAGGCAGACGCGTCATGAGGACACAGGAAGGATTGGAGCAGCAGAAGGGCTTAGGTAGGAAAAGAGACAGACAGATTTGTCCCATCTTTCTTCTCAGATAGTCTTAGACAGACAAGAGAGTCTTACACAAGGAATCACAGTCCTCAGTAGGTCTGAGTAGAAGGGAAATCCCACCCCAAGCAGAGCAGGGTGAGGAAACTCTGCTTCTTCTTTGCTCAGTTTTCACTTGGATTTGCCAAAGTCAAGTGTAGGCTCCCCGGGGAACAACAAAAATCAGCAAACAACAACAACAACAACAACAACAAAACGCATACACAAAATGAAAAAGAAACCAACCAGCAAAGCCCCACAAATTACACGTGTTCTGTGATTCATTCTGCTGATGACCTGGTCTAACGAGGCTTCGCTGAAGAAGAGCTTCCTGACTCGGGAAAGGTGATGCCACACGCAGCATTCTGAGCCTGGCCAATCAGCCTGGCAAAAATCCAGGGCCCGCCAGCTTAACGAGCGAAATTTTTTAGGACTATCTCAGTCTGGAACTACATGACTCTGTTCTTTAAAGATGAAAAAGCTCTGTTCACTCGGGGTCCGCCCCGAGATGAAAAGGAGGCGTTAGGGCTAGATGAGATTATTGGAGAAAAGCACACCTGGGAGCTTTTTGGACGGTCAGCCTAAGCACGTGTGAAAAGGCTGCTTTCCAGAGGGACTGAGAACAGCAGAAGGTTCTGGCAGAAATGCACGAGATAAAGCTCAGGGGGATCTGCTGTGCCCCCCGAGGTACGTGAGACGTGTCAGTGGTGGAGTCCCCACTGCGTGACGGCTGACGCTATCAGAAGCCAGGGGCTTCAGCTGCACCCAGAGCTGTGTGAGGCTGTGGCAGCTACTCAGACTGCCCTCCATGTGAAGGGCCGTTACTCGTCGGCCTGCTGCTGGGCACCGTTTGGAATTAGACCATTAGCGAATGGTACCCGAACTTCTAATGTAGTCACCAGGGCCCACGAGATGACACCGTGGGCCACGAGGCATGCACACGTGGGTGCACAAACAGTATAATCCCCACGTCCACCTGAAGTCACCTATGTCACCAGGATGGCCCAGACGGCCAACGGCACAAGGGTCTCTGGTGGGAGAATATGAGGGTATATAGCTCATCGCAGAGCTGGGAGGTTGCCTGCGCTGGACCCTTCACAGGGCATGGGAGGTTTTAATATTCTTAAAAACTGGTATTGAAGGTGTTTCTGGATTGAGCTTTGCCTCTTCTGCGGCTGAAGCCCCGGCCCAGACTACTGTAAAAAGATTGGCAGCCCAAAGTGCCTGCTCACAATAAATATCAACTTATGTATCATACAGCTCAAGAATCACTTTTCATGGCATGAACAAGTGGACCAGGAAACACAATGTCAAGTGGTCTTTTCATATTTCACATCGCTTCGCAAAAGCATTGAAATTATTGGAAAATTACAACGTGTGCTTGAAGCAACCAGATGCGGGTGACAAAGGCACAAAGCATTGGCTTTCTGGGGTAGGACAGCGTAACACCCAGGTTAAGAAATGAAGAGGAGTAAAGAAATCCTCTTTTCTCTCACGATTAGGGGTTTGGCTGTGTTCCCTAAGATGGGAGAAATAGAAACCAACTTAACTGGACTTATTGGAATTCTGGTGCTATTTATGGGCCAGATTGGAAAGTCTGGTGTGTTCAGGATACATCCCAACCAGTGGAGAGGACCCAGTGACAATATACTTGCTAAATCATTTGAAAGTACCATGGACAAGGACATACACGAAGGTTTAACAACGTTACTCTTGCTATCCACTCTCTGAAGGAGAACAGAGGACTCAAAACCCCCTCTTTCAATAGGAGCCAGGGAAGGGGCTAAGAAGAGATGCCAGTGGGGAAAAAGAAAGATGGCTGCAGGAAGAACTAGAGCCACCAAACAAATCACTGTCTCAGATGATGCCACTTCGGCCCTTTATATTTAAAACAAATTGAAAATGAGAAAACGATTTCTTAGCAACATCGCAGATAAATCTTCAGTCTGAGATGAGGGATGCTGGCATCAGAGTTGTTTTTACTAAAATGAAGCATCTAGTAAAACCGGATGCAGCATTGTACTGGGCTGTACTGGACGGACCATGAGGAGCGAGCATCGTGAACATGGCTGGCACTTTAGGACATGTTCTGTTGCTTGAACTTTTGCGTAAGATTAAAATGGGTCACGGACTCAGAGAAAGACAAATGTCATATGATTTCACTTATATGTGGAATCTAGAAAACGGAAAACAAACAAAAGAGAAACAAGCTCATAGATACAGAGGGCATTTTGATGGATGCCAGACTGAGGGGTGGGGTGGGAGATGGGTGAAGGGGGAGGGGCTTAAGAGGTACAAATTGTTAGTTACAAACCAGTCGTGGGGATGTAGAGTACAGCATGGGGAATATAGTCAGCAGTGTTGTAATAATTGTGTATGGTGTCACATGGGTACTAGTTTTACCAGTGCAATCACTTAGTAAGTTATAAAAATGTCTAATCACTGTGTTGTACTCCTGAAACTAATATAATATTGTATGTCAACTGTAATTGACAAAAAATTTTTAGGTAATTTAAAAAAATGGGTCATGGACTAATTATGAGTTCATAGGGGAGAAAAGATTAAACCAGAGCAATATTATCCAACATATAGTAGTAGTATGCATTGAAGTGTCTTGTCGATTTTATTCCTTCTCGTTGGTCAAATACGGGTAAGAATAAGAATCAGGTACTGTGTCTCCTGCTCTGACTTCCCTCTTCCTTCGTTTCACCAACAGTGGATATGACCGTTGTCACAGCCATGAGGCCATGAGGATACTGGACATGGATCGGGGTGGGCTGCAGGATGGACCCTGGCTGGTCTAAGGCTTGTTAACTTGGTTCTGAGGGATATCTAGGGAATGAACTTGGCTCCAGGTCCCAGCTCTGAGTTCGGGAATGTCCTTGGCCCAGTTCTAGTGATCGTGGGGGAGGTGGTGCTGGAGGCAGTAAGTCAGGGTTATATTCAAGCCTGAACAAACTACTCGGTACTAGAAGCCCATCCTCACGTGGTGCTTGTGTAATCCTGCCTCTGCTCTGGAGGAGGGGGTCCCCGGCCTAGCTCCCAGCCTGGGTGTCTAAGGTCAGCTGGGAAGGTGATCCTTGGGCTCTCAGAGGTCTCAGGTGAGCTTTACTCTCTCACGGTACCCCACTCACAAGCCACCCTGCCCCAACCCCCCACACCGGGTGAGAATATTGGGGTCCAGAAGCTATCAAGTCCACTGCTCCCGAGGATGAGGCTGAACTCCCTGCCAGGAATCCTGAGTGTGCCAACTCCCTTATCTATCGTTTAGATGAACCAGCCTAGAACCTGGCCAAACTTCAGTCAGCAGCTTTAAGGCCCCCAGTTCCTTTTCCTGGATGAATGGTCGGGTTTCACAATAGATGAGCACAGGGCACAACTGTCCAAAGTGGACAGACGAAGCAAACGGTACCCACTAACAAAACGGTTGGCTGAGCCAGGCCTGGTCCGGCACATTGATTTTCCCATTAATCTGAGCCTACTATGAATATTTTCAATATGGTGCTTGTGCGTCCATTAAAAACTTGTAGCAAAACATCTGGAAAAACTCTAAGTGCTCAGTTACTATGATTTGCTGCTACTATCATCATCCTCACCACCATCATCACCATCACCATCATCATCATCATCATCATCATCATCACTGTGACGTGTCTCTCTCCTCTTTGCAGCCCCAGCACTTAACTCAACACTGGGCATCTGGCAGGTATTCAACAATGACGCTTGATGACAATGAGTGTAAAATGAGCGTTACTACCTGTTGCCCTGTCTCCCAGGACGCTTCAGCTCTTCTTCCTTGAAATATGTGTTTCCAGGTAAACCTAACTTCCCCCTCCACCTTTTCCAGCCTGGCTGCCCCAGTCCCTCTCTTGCTCATCATCCTGCTTTATTTTCTTCCTTGCACTTATAGCTCCGTGTAATTTCCCTTTTCTACGTACTTATTGGAATACATTTGTCTCTCTCTCACCCTGCCCCGCACACTCATGGATCATTAGCTCCAAGAGTGCAGGGTCCTCGTCTGTCTTATCTACAGCAGTATCTTGATGCCCAGGATCTTGACTAGTGGTAATTTGGACAATGAACGTGGAACAAATGAACCAGCACAGCAGCCCCTTTTGAGTACCCGGTCCAGTCTACACACCCACCCATCCACCCACCCATCCCACCCCACCCCCGTGCACCATTACCTCTCGGATCCTCTTCTGCCATTCCTCGATGAATTCAGGAGAGCTGGCATTCACCTGGTTGGCATCGAATGTCCACTCAGGGCACTTCCAGGAGGGAAGAGAGAGCATGGCCAGGGAGGGTGCCACAAAAGCAAATGTCCCTCCCTGAAGAATGGGCAACCTGGAGGAGGGGAATGGATGTAGTTACCCACTAGCACCAGTCTCTCACTGGCCCCAACCAGGAGCCTTTTAATCCCAGGTCCTAGCCCAGCTGAGAGAAACACATGACCCCTGCTCTCCTTAGTATACATGGACTTGTTACCAAGCCCAAGTCAGACCCATGAACCCTGCCAAACTTTGGGGGAGTAGGGAAGGTGGGGAGGGGAAAGACAAGCAGACCTAACCCTCTCGGAGATGCAAGCCCAGGAAGAGAGAGTCAGGCCCTGGGAAACAATCTGGAGACAGCGCAGAGCTCAGCAAACACGCCCAGTGGGTGCCACTGTCTACCCCTGTCCTACTGGATCTTCCCCAGGACCGAAGCACAGCTCACACAAGTGACGTCCTCCCACCAGCGAGAGATGCACAGCCTAGAGTCTGGGTTGCCAAATGCCCCTGCGTCTTCGAAAATGAACCTCCATCCCAGACCTCTACTTTCAGGCTGCGTTTCATCACATGGACAGAACAGGTTAGAGGTCAATTATCAGGAAGTGCGCCCCAGCCAGGCCCTTCATCTCACTCTGGCCTCCGTGAGAACCTCTGGCACTGCCCACCTGACTTGTCCTCCCTCCCAAGTGAACACAGCCTGGTACGTCAGCCTCCGACAATCCTCTTTCTAGAAGGTCAGAGGCCATCCAGCCTAACCTACTCTGCCTGCCTTGAACATTGGAATTTGGGGGTGGGGAGCGGAACAGAGGGACCCCAGCACCTCGGTTGCATCTGTCACTGTGGCACACCCAGTTCAGATACTTTTTTCTTAACAACACTAGAAGGGCGTTTTTGAATTCGGGATTTCATAAAGACATCTTACAGGTTATTCTTGAGAATGCCTGGGCACCTTTGATGGGATGAAAACATATGAAAGTCTATAGAAGAGTTTTGCTACCTCAGTGGCCTTCGTGTCCTGACCGAGCGCTGGAATCGGCGACACCTGGGCATCCCCTGGGCATCCCCAGTCCCCGCCCCAGACGTGTCAGCGAGCTCGTCTAGGAGGCACCAGGCTCGGGGAGCGTCAAAGCTCCAGGTGATTCCAACGTGCAGCCAGGGCTGAGGATGACTGATCTAAATTCATAAATCTAGACCCAGAAAGCCCCCACACAGAATGCAATACACCGCAAACACATTGGCAGGAACACGTGGGTGGTGGTAGGGATATGCGTGAATAATTTTTTTTTAATTTAAAAACCAGAAGTCTAAGTATCTTGATGGAAAAGGAAAACACGCTGCATTTATATCATTGCAAAATCCCTTTTGAGCTTTCAAAATATATGTGTGTGTATATATATATATATGTATATACATATATTTATATGTAAATATATATGTGTGTATATATGTATATACATACATTTATATATAAATATATATACACACATATATATTTGTGTATATATATTTATATATAAAACATATTTTGTACTTTAAAAAATATATATATATATATATATATATATATATATATATATATATAAAAATACACACACACACACACACACACATTTTTGTATATGGGTATAACCAAAGAGCACATAATACCGGGCCTGTATTTTAATTTTTTTTTTTTTTGCTGTAATTCCATACGCACATGTCATTCATGCAACAAACGTTTATGGAGGACCCGCTAGGTGGCAGACACCAAGTCCCAAGTCACTGTGGGGACATCACAGTGAGACAAAACCCCCACTTACAGTCTAGTTACATATTTCTCTGCTCGCTCTACTACTAACAAACTAACCGTATACACCACCTTACTCTCCCGATCGCTTTAAACACCTCGTAACGACGCTTACAAACACGCCACCATGTTGGCCGCCACCAATGCCTTAGCCACGTCTGTGGGTTCCATGAGGGCAAGGCATTCTTTTTCATTTCTATTCCTCCATTGCTGATCCTGGTGCCACAAAAAACCTGCCAACATTGGGTTTTATCATTTTCCTTTTTTAAAAAAAGTTTCGTAGTCATTCCATGAAACCTTAACAAGTGCTAATTTGCATTTCATTAAGCCTTGAAAGATATAGACGCATTTGTGTGATTTTAGGTCTGTTTTCCCTTGTCTATAAATTGCCTACTCATCACATAGAATTTGGATACTGTCAAAATATATTTATAACAATTCTTATGATTGTGAGCTTTATTTTCAGTTTTTAAAAATGTTTTCTCTAATTATATGCAGAAGTTCATCTCCAATTCAGACATTTTTTTAAGGGAATATTTTGAAATTTTTAAGTAGTTGAAAGCTTTTGTAATTCTGTTTATGTTGTTATTTTAACATGATTACATGTATTTGGGATAATGTGATATATGAACGTCCTGCCTTTTTGTAATTTCTAAATACCTTTTAGGTTCAAGATGAACTTTTTCCATTTATTTATTTCACTGTGTTATCATGCCCCACCTGTAGGTTCATTCATTGTAGCAATAAATTCTTCTGTCTTATTCTATACTCAGACCTTCCAAGTCCATTTTCCATTTTTTCCCACCTCCACCCCATTTTGTTAGGCATTCAAATTTCTTGTCAGTACCCTTTTGATTGGTTGGTTGATTGATTGATTGATTGATAGACAATAGATAGATGATAGATGGATCATAGATATATAGAGAGATGATAGATAGATAGATAGATAGATAGATAGATAGATAGATAGATAGATAGACAGATCCCTAAAATATCTTTCATTTCTGCTAGTTTTTTTTCTACGCTCTTTCCTGGCACATGTATGGAGTATGGGCGCTCAGTATCATTATTAGGCTTTTGTTGTTCTATGTATCTCTTACCTTCTATGGTGACCTTTCTGTCATTTGTATCTCAATGCTCTTTTTAATTTCATAGTTAATTTCACTTGCTACCATGATGGCATACCCTATTTTTTAAAATTTGCCCTTGAATATGCTTCCCCATTGTTCTATATGTGCCTTGTGACTTAAATGTCTCTCTTGTAAACTACAGACTGTTATTTTAAAAACTGAACATTTTAGGGCTAGAAGAGCCCTTTGAAACTTCTTCAGCCTGGCTTTGTCATTTCATAGACAGGGAATCTGGCCCCAAGGTCATAGACCAAGGTCACCAGGATGCGTGCTTGGGTCTCCTCACTCAACATCGCTGCCCTGTGACACTAATTAAGAACACTGTATAGACCCGAGGCTCGTTTGAATCCGTCTCTACATTGTCCTTGTGTGACCCAGGCATGTTGTCCAACTCCTGCAAGCCTCTGTGTCCGCTTTGATAAAACAAAGGTCACGGTACTCTCCCCACACTGTAGCTATGAAGATAAAACACACGTAAATTGCCCAGAGCACAGAGGAGCTCAACACACAAGGGCGATCTTCATTATTATTCCCTCTGAAGAGTGTGGCGCCCCCTGGGAGGGCAGCTCACATCGGGCCGTCTTTTTCTTTGATGTTTCCTCTAAATAACAGATGTTACAGTGCACCCTCCACCTTTTTTTTTTTTTTTACCATCGTTTGAAATTCCCATTTCGTGACAGTTGTCTCTCTAAGATTTGTTTTCTCCGTGCCTCGTTGTCTTTCGTGCGTTGGGAACCACGTGCTGGGGCTGGTCGTCTGCCTCAGTTCCCCCTTCTGCGCACCATCGACTCCGCCCCTCGGGGTTGGGCGCTCGTGTCTACATGGAGGGGGCAAGGTCTGAGGCGGGCCTCCCTTCATGGGGTCTGACAACATGTGTCGATCGGGATGGAGCTGTTTTCATTGGATCAGTAAACAATTTTGAAGCTGATCATTCTGGTGTCGCTGTCGGATCTATGCCAGATCCCCCCCACCCGCTCTCTCCCATTTTTGTTTCTGTTCGATTTGATTGAAAAGAGGTGCTCTCGTAACGTCACACAAGTCCCGACATGTTATGTATTAACTTCAGCAAGCAATTTACACTTCATCTTGTTCCAATCAGGTTGGAAGGGAACTTACAAATACGTTATGGCGCCGCGAAGGCGCCGCGAGGGCCTGCCACTGTGTACTCAGACGCTGGGGTTTCCTTTTTCCTCCTTCCCATCCCCTCCCCGCCCCAACTCGCCCACACCCAGCCCCATGGGCCATGACAGAAAGAGCCGGTCTGGCCACAGATAGATCGCGATCTGGGTACACATCTCCATTGCCACACTCACGACGCCTGGTAGAAAAAACAAGGCTAGACTCTCCCTGTCCACCCTGCTTCTCCCTCCGCCCTTCACCGCCTCATCTGCCTGCTCGTGTCTGATGGGGAGGAAACTCCCTGCCACTGTTACAATGACTTGCATGTTCTCTAAGAGGTGAAATGTCGAAATCTGCAGTCTCAGGAATGTATCTTAACAAGCCTGATACCATCGGTGCTGGGGGTTGGCCAAGTCACAGAAACGTGTCCCCAGCGGGGAGAGTTAACAACGAAGTCTACGCGGTGTTTTAAAACTGCGGGGTGCTTTCATATTGTTATTTCAAGAGTGTTTCGGGGTAGGCAAGGCGACAGACACCGCACTGTGGAGGCCGAGGCCGGTGGGGAGTGCCAGGGACACTGGTCACTATTACCATCGTGAAAAACTCAGAACAACTTCAATGTCATCTAATAGGAAATGGTGAAATAAACAAGAACGTGATTATGTATTCTAGAGGACGGCATCCTGAGTGACCGTTTTTTGAAAAAGTGCTACTGCAGAAGAAGGTATATGGAAACATAAAGCTGTTACAGAACTTATGCATTGTTTATGTTTTCAAAAACGGGGCAGAGAGGGGTGCTTTTTACTATCATTGAATTTTTAAAAATGATTCAAAAAGCGAGAGATGGTGCAAAACTATGTGTGTAGTGCAATCCTTTTCTTGTGGTGAAAAATACATTTTTTTTTTTAAAAAAAATCAGGCACTGAGCTGAGCACTTTACCTGCATGATCTAATTTTCAAGGCTTTGGAAAAGTTAGAAAGCAGTTCCTCTTCACAGAAACGTGAGGACTCTGAGAGACCACAAAGGCAAATACGTTCAGGGATCAAAAGGAGAGGCAGGGCCTGGCCCACAGGTCAACCTGGGTCAACTGTACTTCACTGTTAGACAGAAAGCACTTTGTTTCCTTTTTTACTGAGCTCCCACACCGAGCAGACAAGGACCCGCTAAATTGTGGGAAAGCCCATCATCGCACACCTTCCCTGTAGGTAACAACCCAAATGAACCCTAGGAGAAGCCGAAGCACCTGCCCTCTCCTGGGGACACATCAACCCCTGTCCCTCCTCTGATGTAACCGATCACCAAGTCACTCTTCTGCCCCAGCAGCCACCACTATGGCTGCTCGGCCCAGAGCCCCAGTGGAGCATCCAGTGACCCGGCTGTCAACACGGCAGCAGAAGCGGGGTGGCTGCAGACCCTGTTATGGTGGGTGTAGTCTTTCTGACGCAGAGCTAGGGCAGGGCAGAGCTAGGGCAGGGCAGGGCAGGGCAGGGCTCGGCTGCAGGGAAGTCAGCAGATGGGAAGGACAGATGCCAGGGCTGACTCTGGCCAAACCACAGACAAGCACAAGACATCTGAATGCACTTTGTGGCAGAAGTACTTGCTCTACACTCGAGATATTCCCGAGACATGTCACCTGGAACCACTCCAGAAAAAGAGGTTACCAGGTAAATTCAAAAATAATTCCAGAGATGGAGTGAAAACCTAGACTTACCTACAGTCAATATTTGATTTCCTCTAGTGATTGCCTTTTAAAGTTAATATCTCATTTTGAAATGAATGACGATGTGTGTCCTTACATAAATTTCAGAAGTGAGCACCTAAGTGAGGAAGGACTTTGTAGGATGCAACCGAGACCCCTAACTGGTGCCCTAACTGATCACGGCTGCTGCCCCCACCACGGGCACGGTGTTCACTACCTCTTCTGTCGAGAACAGCAGTGATTGCCTGTTGTTCCCTTTTGATTATTTAATGTGGTTTTAATCACAAAGACCTTCTGAAGTGTTATTGCAATGCCAGCAATATTCAGAAAAGTACATTACGAAATACTGGTTAGCAGATAACCAGCAATCTAATCTACTTGGACTTTAACTCGCAAGCCATCAGTTAGATTTTGCAATCTATAATGTCTTAGAGACTAACTGCTTAGCCTCTGGGAGGGAAACCCATTTCCTTGGGTGGAACCAAACTCAAGTTTATCCCCCACTCTGTAATGACATTAGCATGATTTTTAATTCCTAATTTGAGTTCCCTCTTTCTTGGTGTGTTTAGTTAGGGCGTGAGTTCTTTGAACCCTAAACTCCTGATTAATTTGTATTTCTCAAAGCACTTACTGGAAGACTAAATTGACAGGCACTTTTGCTACTGATTATCCAGTTGAAGTCCGACCCTTCATGATCTCTGTTGACATCATAGTAGATGCCCACGTTAGTAGAGATAGAAGGGACTTTTAGAAACTGTATAGCTCAACTCTTTCATTTTATAGATGAGAAAACTGAGCCTTAGAGAGAGTAAAGGGCCTATCCACATTCCCACGGCACAGAAGCCAGGAGCAAGGTTCAGGCGTCCAGTTTCCAAGCTCGAAGCTTTTCCATCTCAGGTCTAAGGGAAGGAGCTTCCCCATCGGGAGGAGCTTTGTGTTTGTGACTCTCACGGGGCCAGGGCAGGGGTCAGGGGCTCCTGGGCGGCCAGGCAGTTGTTGTGAGGCCTCTGTAATGCCACTGCAGCATCTTACATTCCCGAGGCCAATCCTGGACAGCGAGGGGGTCCTGGATATTAGGGGCCTGAGAGACAGACCATACCAGACCCTGTACCTGTCTGAGTCCTTGGTGGGGGTTTGGAAGAAACCTGGGCTCACAGAGGTGGTGTCAGAAGCGGAAAGAGGGATGAAGGGAGATAACCTGGCAAGGATGTAGGCACTAGCCTCCCACTCATCCACAGAGAATGCGGTAACTCAAGAATTGTTGTATTTCCTGAAAATGATTTGCAAAAAAAGTGTTTTTTGGAAAGTGTCTATGTTTGATTTAGGCCAAAAAAAAGAAAGGAAGGAAGGAAGGAAGGAAGGAAGGAAGGAAGGAAGGAAGGAAGGAAGGAAGGAAGGAAGGAAGGAAGGAAGAAAGGAAGGAAGGAAGAAAGGAAGGGGGGGAGAGAGAGAGAGAGAGAGAGAGAGAGAAAGGAAGGAAGGAAGGAAGGAAGGAAGGAAGGAAGGAAGGAAGGAAGGAAGGAAGGAAGGAAGGAAAGAAGGAAAGAAGGAAAGAAGGAAAGAAGGAAAGAAGGAAAGAAGGAAAGAAGGAAAGAAGGAAAGAAGGAAAGAAAGAAAGAAGGAAACCAAAACCACAGTAAGAGTGAGTACTCTCCTCTGGATGCAATCAGCCTGCCCTAGAAACAACTGACTGACCCCATATCAGTCTGCACCCTCGTGGCTTGATTCAGATAACTGATAAAGAATAAACAGATATTCCTTTTCCCCATGGAGTCATTTTCTCTGAAGATGGCTCGGGCAGAAGCACATTGTGGAAAATGCTTTCCGTTTTCCTCTGCAAGCCCAAGGCAGAGCTCAGGCCTGTTACAGGCCAGGTCAAGAGCAAACTGACAGTGAGGAGCCCCCATGGGCACGGCTCCTTCTACAGTCCAAGGAGGGCTCCATGGTGTGTTCACTAGCCTTGTGCCTTTGTAACATCGGCAGAAGCAGAGGGTTTCAGTCACGCTGGCTACCGTCTCTTTCCACAGCCATCTCCCTAACTCTGAACTTCACATTGGATGGTGCTTGAAAGGCCACGAGCACTTTTAGGATTGGGTTAAGGGGACACTGAGTCAGGAGAAATTTAGTTTGAATGTAATGGGATATATTCACATGGTTCGAGACTGCTAACCTACCCACGTATAGTCAGTTTATTGCTAGCCGTCTTGGTGTACTCACAGTTTCCAGCAATAATTCTACCGCCCACTTTGCCAGCCCGCTCTACATCACAGCATGAAGCTGCTAGACCAGAGGTCGCATTATGATCTCACTGTGTCCTAGAGCACCTGGCACTTGACATTTGTGATTGGTGGGTGAGAAATAAGATGTGAAGCCAGAAGCAAGTCTGTGGAAAACGTGATAACCCTCAGATATGCAAAATTGCCAGAGAAAATTTGGTTCTCCTTCATGTGCAAGCAAAATGGGAATTTTTCTTTTATCGGGAATATAATTAATAACGCAAAAAATATATATACAATTATAAATGCACCATGCACTTAAAAAATTTTTTCATAGGAATCACATGCCATTTATCAGAATTCCTGTGTTTACAGGCCATAAATCAATAGCAGTACTACAATGTGTGCGTGAAGCCTGGAATTGCATTCCGACTTGCAATAATAACAAACTTCTCCAGCCCATGCTAGGAGAATGACTGAATTACCTTCCCTTCTTTCTATAAAATGAGAAGAAGATGATCAAAGAATGTGTGTGTGTTGGAGGTAGAGAAATAAAGAAAACTGGGAGAAAGTTAAATAAAAAATATCAGGCTATGTTTTGGAATCTGTGGTATTTGTGGCATTTGCCTCCTTTTAAAAAAATGTGTAACTTGCGATTTTTTTTTTTTAATCTCAGTAAAGATTCTCCTTCTCATGACATGATTTTGTATTCATACTTTTGTGTTCTTTTCCTTGATGAGGATACCAAAATGTGTATGCTCTGCAGGCTGAGCGAAACCTGGATCTGTCCTTGAACTTGGGGCTAAATCGGTATTAAAAGGGGAAGAAACAGGAGTCACAGGTTTGGGGGGAGGGAGGTGACTTGGGAGGGTCCTGAGGGCCCCTAGGGAGGAACTTCCTGAGAAGATGAGAACCCCAGGCAGCCTTCATGCAAACGTAAGGGACTTGATGGTTTAAAAAGGGGATTGCTGTTATCATAGGAACTGATTATCTCAATGACACTGCAGGGGAGCAGGGTACATATCCCAACCCACAGATACGGTTCAGCGAATGTCTGTTGTCTTATTTACTCAGAACAGAACTTGTCTCCCCTGCTTCACCGGGAAAACTTTCTGAATGGGAGCTGCCATATTGGTTGCCCTCTTCGGTCCAGGGCTGGACATTTGGCTTAAGCTGTACCGATCGGAGCTCTTCCCTGGAATTTTAAAATGTGAGGCCGGCCAGCCAGGGCAGCACTTGCTTGCTTTGGGGGTAGACGTGAGGACTGCCAGCAACCTGGCCTGCAGCAGGCACAGGAAACCTGTCTGAGAGAATGAGTCACGGGCACTGGCAGAGCAGTGAGCACACAGCCTGCCCTCAGCCTGGGGAAGGGGAGCCCCCTGCACTTAGCCCGATGCACTGAAGGGCCCCACTCTGGGCTCTCTGTGGAGGCATCCGTCAGGCCGAGGGGATATGTCCACCTCACGCCATGTACCTCCCCGCTCTGAGGCCCAAGGATGCTCTGCCCAAATGGTCCTGAGCCTACTCTGAACCCTGCCTGAGCCTCTTCCCCGGCTCTGCCCTGCTGAAGGCAGACCATGGTGCAGGTGTGCATACCCCGAGGACTGAGAGATGGCTAAGGGACAGCTGTTTGGGGAAGCTGGTGTGCGCGTGGAGGGGGGATGTGTGGGTGGAGCTTGCAGGTGCAGGGTGGAGTGCCCAGATGCATGCGTGTGGACCATTTATGATCCAGAGAGAAGCCTGAGGTGGGAGAGAAGGGGGAGGGCCGCAGGCGGGGGGCTGGCTGTCCCCATGCTGTAGGGTTCCAAAGCAGGACTTGACGGAGTCAGAGAATTCTAAATTCAAACTTGGCTTTCCATAGTTAATTTAGGAGTTTGTAAACTTGGCTTCTAACTCTCCAGTATTCACATATGGACTGTGTGGGTCTCCATTTATACTCTTGCCCTGGGTCTCGCAAATACGAGGGGCAGGCTTGAGTAGAGGCAAGAGAGGAAGAGAAAGTTCCAGCAGCACTGGCATTCCCAGTTAAACACATCCCTGATGCATGATGCAGCCTGCCTTTCTCGTGGCTTGATCTGATAAGTTAAAAGAACAAATATTTGCCCAAGCTAATCTGATTTATGCTACTTTAATCAAGAATCCTCACTAATATAGACAGTATGTGGGGGAACTAGGACATGAACCGGGCTCTGACTCCCAGTCCTGTGCTCCCTCTGTCGTGTCATATCAGCTTCCTAAACACCTTCCTGGCTACGAGCCAAGCGAACCTTGCTGACGCCCTGGCAGGTAAGAGTCAGAATGCGCAAGGAGAAGTTTTACCTACCTGACTCCTAATAACACTTGCAGGAGAGTGCAGATGCCAGAGACGAAGAAAATGGTGCTGATGAGGTAGCTCTGGGTCAGAGGGTCATGCTGCAGACACAGGTCCTTGACCAGGATGAGTGGCACTGCGACGAGCCCCCCCAGGGCCGTGAGGAAGTGCTGTAAGCAGAGAAGAGCGAGTAGACAGGCTTGTAGGTGCTGTGACTGCCTGCTCCATCCTCATCCCCATTCCCGCTGGCAGAGATGGGCGCTCTGCCTCTGGTCTCAGAGGAGCCTGGGTATGAGTGACAGGCTCAGATCCCGGCAAGTAGTGGGAGCTAGAAAGGCCTGACAGCAAGAAGCAATGACCCAGTCGGAGGGTCTGGGGTTCAAGGGCAGGACTCTAATGCTGGGAACTGGTATCCTGGATAAGAGACAAAGGCAGGGACACAGCACAGGAGGACATAACAGGGACCAAGGAGGGGGCTTTAAGAACACGAACAAGGAGAGAGACTTATTATTAAAATAAGGCACAAGGTAACAGCAAGACCATTGATCAGAAAGGCCCAAGCACATTCTCTGGGACAGATCATATGTTGAGTCACAAACCAGCTGTAGTAAATTTAAGAAGATTCAACTCATAGCAAATTTTTTTCCAATCACAATGGTATAAAACTAGAAATGAATAATAACAGGAGGAAAATCTACAAATCTGTAGAAATTAAATAACACACTTCTAAACAACCAAAGAGTCAACCAACCAAAGAGTCTTGAGACAAATGAAAGTGGAATGAAATACAATATATCAAACTCATGTGATGCAGCCAAAGCATTTCTAAGCGGGAATTTTATAGCATCATATGCTTACATTAAGAAAAAAAGAAAGATCTCAAATAGACAACCTAACTTTATACCTCAAGGAACTAGAAAAAGGAGAACAAGCTAAGCCCAAAGATAGAAGGAAGGAAATAACAAAGATCAGAGCAAAATTAATGACAGAGAGGCCAGAAAAAAATAGAAAAGATCAACAAAACTAAGAAACCCTTAGTTAGACTAAGGGAAAAAAGAGAGGACTCAAATAAACAAAATCAGAGATGAAAAAGGAGCCATTACAACTGATATAATAGAAATACAAAATACCACAAGACACTACAAATTGGGTAACCTAGAAAAAAATGAATAAATCCCTAGTGACACACAATTTACCAAGATCGAATCATGAAGAAACAGGAACTTTGAACAGACCAAGAACAAGCAAGGAGATTGAAATTGTTATCAAAAACCTCCCAACAAAGAAAAGCCCAGGACCAGACAGATTCACTGGTGAATTCAACCAAACATTTAAAGAATTAACACCAATCTTTCAGAAACTCCTCTAAAAACTCAAAAGGGAGGGGAGATGCTCAAACTTATTTTACAAGGCTGGCATAACCCTGACATCAATGCCAGATAAAGACACTACAAGGAAAGAAAACTACAGGCCAGTATCCATGATGAATATAGATGTAAAAATTCTCAACAAAATCTTAGCAAACTGGATTCAACAGCACATTAAAAGGATTTACAGCATGATCATGTGGGATTTATCTCTGGGACATGAGGACAGTTTGACATATGCAAATCAATAAATGATATACCACATTAATCGGATGAAAGATAAAAAATCATTTGATCACGTTAATAGATACGGAAAAAGCATTTAACAAAATTCAACATCCTTTCATAATAAAATATCTTCATTATCCATTTTATTGGCTCATAATATTTTTAAAATAGCATTACATTCGTTCTTCTCATTTTATAGAAAAGCACAAAGAAGCAAACACAAAAGTGTATCTCCTCTGTGATATCCCACATGGAAGAGCTTGTAAAATTAGAAAAGACACATCTATGAGATTAGAAAATTCATGCTATAAAAAGTCACACAAAAGCAACTCTGCCTTTCCTAGTTCCTCTTCTGAAGGTTAAATGCTTTTATTTTTTTTATACATATTTACTTTTTTTCGGAGAATATTTCCTAACTGCTGGGTAAATATATATTTCTCTTTTTAACAGCTGCATAGGAAGTCATTTGGTAGATTGTGCCATAATTTATTTAACCAGTTCCCTATGATGGATATTTTAATTGTTTCTAGGGATTTGTTTGCTTGTTGTGTGATTTTGATTTTCTTATTACTGTTAATGTTACAAGAACATCTTCATACTTACCTTAACAAGTCTTGCAGACACATCCTCAGAAAAATTTTTAAGCACTGGGGACTACGTTAAAAGGGGTATGTGTTTTACATGATGATAGAAATCACTAACTTGTCATCTGGAAAGATTGTGACAAATAAAATTCCAACAGAAGTGTTCAAGAATGCCTTTTTCCCCAAATTTCCCAAACCCTTTTTAGTTATTGACTATCAAATAAGTTAAAATCGGTATCTTAAAAAACGAACAAACAATGGCCCAGTTGGTGTTCGTAATCTGACCTATCAATGAGGGAGAATCCTCCCTCATTCCACCCTTGACCCCTAAACTCCTGGACAGAAAGAGAGCCAAAGGAGCATTGACCTCCCCTGGAGGTCAATTACACGGAAAACAAGAATATCCACAACGGAGGCTGTGGACCTTGAGTAATTTGACCTGGGTGTGTGTTAATGTGGCTTTCAAGATAGTCTCTTTGGACCCAGTGCTTGCTGGGTGGCATTACCTGGATCCCCAAGAAGATGCAGATGTACCACGGAGGGATGTCCAGAATGCTATAGGCCAGGTGGCTGCTGCTGGTACTCCTGGGCTGGCCATCCTTCTTCCTGCTTTGGTCGTCACTGTGAGAGCCGAGCAAACCATCACTCCTTTGCTGGGAGCAAGAGAAGAACACATTTGGGCATCTCAAGGAGAATCAAGTGAACTTCTTGATTTCAACCATACAGATGGATGATCTTCCAGAAGCAAGAGGCAAGGGGACAGAAATAACTGTTGGACGGCTTGGGACTTCTAGATCCAGACTCAAAAGACTAATGGTTTTCTATATTGTACCTCTGCAGCAGGGCCTCTGTGTGAAGTCTGGGGCCATGCAAGGGAAGTGGATACCTGGACCAACGCCCTGGCAGAGACACACCTGTGTGCAGGAGGAGATGGGCGCTAACTCCAAAGTCAGAAAATGGGCAGGTTTTGCTCCCAGACATCGGGGAAATAGGGATCCTGGTCCCAGAATGGTGTCGCTGCCCCAGGCCCTGTGTTGACATCTGCCAAAGCCCTCCGTACAGCATGTTTCTTACAATGGACAGTTTCCTTATCTCTCTCTTCTGCTGGGCTGTGAGTTCCTAGAATGCATTGATCGTGCCTGACTGTTGTCCCAGTGTAGAGCAAATAAGTGGATGGATGTCACATACAAATATAAACCAGTACAGTGACTACACATTGCTCTGGGGGCAATAGCCAACTTACACTCCTGTCAGTTTAGCCAAAATTAACTTTAAATTATGAATTCCGCCCACCTCCCCGCAACTTATTGGCTGTATAACGTACCAACCTTGTGTAAACTACTAATATTTCTAAGCCTCAAATTTCTGATTTATATAATAGGAATGTCAGTAACATCTACTTCATAGATAGTTGAGAAAATTACATAGAAGCATGAAGAAATAGGAGGA
Organism: Macroglossus sobrinus; assembly: GCA_004027375.1. NCBI lineage: Eukaryota > Metazoa > Chordata > Mammalia > Chiroptera > Pteropodidae > Macroglossus > Macroglossus sobrinus. Next base: position 182,424 of record PVKZ01001220.1, on the reverse strand, counting down.
TGTTGGTCCAATGATACAAATATTAGGAGACAAGTAAGTTTTGGGTGATCTAATGTACAATATTCTGATTATAGTGAATAAGACTCTATTATCAACTTTAAAATTTCTCAGGAAGTAGATCTTAAATGTCCTCATCACAAAAAAGAAATGGTAATCATATGACGTGATGGAGGTGTTAGCTAACACGGAGGTGTAATCATTCTGCAATAGATAAGGGTATTAAATTAACACATCGTACATCTTAAACTTACACAATGTCATATGTCAGTTACATTTCGAAAGAGCTGGGAAAAAAAATCGGAGCACAAAGCACATAGTCCTGGGCCTAACACTGCTTCTTACCCAATAAATATTGCTGTTACAAGTATGAGAAGCTTCCAGGCCCTTGTTTCAGAGGCTTTACACCTGTGCTCAGGGCTGACATTTGAGCGTCTGGCCATGGGTGTGAGGAGCATGTGAACAATGTCCCCAGTGTGGCCAGAAGGTGGCAAGGCCACAAGCATATAAATCAGGCAAATCTCGGTGATGTGCCCCAGCGGGGACTTGGACCCTGGTCCGACCACAGAGGGCAAGATCTGCACGGGGACAGAGCCAGGGCTGCCCTGAGCGTTTGCAGCTTCTTACGGAGAATGTTCCAGAAAGGAGCTCTGACACCTATCTCTGTGCCAAAGCACCGCTCAGCACAGCCTCAGAGAACAGCTTCTGAACTAAGGATGCTCTGTGACTCTCATGGGCACGAAACACCTCTCTGAGTGCCGTCTTCCATTAAAAAAAAAAAAAATATATATATATATATATATAATAGTATATTTTGTGACTCTACTGGTATAAAGGCACATGTATATTATTATATATCAAAACATTTTCTTTGATCTAAAAGTTTACTTTTTTCCTGATTTTAAAAGAAATGAAAACATCTTCCATGGGTCCCTAAAACGGTGAGCTCCGGGCACTGTGGCTGCTACACCTACTGGGTCAGTGGGAGTGGGAGGAGGAGATGGGACGGGGAGGGGTCGCCATTTGCTTAGACCCAACTCTAAGCAAAGAAAGCCACCAGGTCGAGAACTGGGTGGTTGTCCCCAACACCTCAGGGACAGCACAGTTTCCTAGGGAACCCATGTCTCAACCTCAGCTCCACTGACATTTTGGATGAGATGATTATTTGGGGTGTGTGTGTATGTGTGTGTGTGTGTGTGTGTGTGTGTGTGTGTGTTAGGGGCGGGGGCCTGTCCTGTGCACTGTAGGATATTAAGCATCCACCACCTTTGACCTCTACCCACTAGATGCCAGTAGCACCCTCTCTCATTCAGTTGTGACAACCAAAAATGTCTCTGGACATGACCAAATGTCCCCAGGGGATCCAACTGCCCCCAGTCAAGAACTGCTGTAAGAGTACTGACCAGTTGCAGCCACGGACGCCCCAACCATGGACAGCGCTACATGTTGTGGAGGGTGAATGGGAGGGAGGCCTGAGTCGTCCCCTGCGTGGGGAGGGAGGAAGCCAGCCCTCCTCCTCCACAGGGTTAGAGCACTGATCCTCACTCCTTCCCAGCCTGTGCGCATCTTTGGGGCCCACGTCGCTGGCCCTGGAGCAGGCATAGCAGGAGGCAGTGGGGGAGCCCGGGGCTGCGGTCAGTCAGGCTTACTGATAACAGGTGGTCTGCTCTAGCCACAGCGCAGCTCGGCAGAGTCGTTTTGTTCCTGGGGTTCTGAACAGTGTTTATTCATTAATTTTCTAACAGTCAGGCCCTAAAACCCAGATGTAAGAGTTTTATTTTTTCCTAGTCTGGAAGCACACCTGGACGCATGCATCCCTCACCAACTCCAGGAAGCCTTCCGTGACTTCACACCACTCCGACCTCAGACTAGACTAGACCCTGCCCCTCCTCAGAGGCTCCCACAAAAGCTTGGGCCTGTTTACCATGGCCCCAAACATGCCTCACCGCAGTCATGTTTCCTCATCCAAAAGGCCATAAAGTCCCATAACGTCTCCACGTCCAACTCTAACACGCAGTTATCGTTCACATAACTATCGCTGGACTGAGAAAATAAATGAATGAATGTTTACGTTCATGGCTATTGAGAATGTTTCTCATTGATTTTTTAAAATAATAAATCCCTACCTAACTGGTTCGACCTCTTTCGAAGCATCACGCTTATCCTATTTAGACTTCGAAGAAGAAGGTGTGTCGATGCTGCATGAAACTTGGGTTGCACATGAAAGGAGTTTTTGCCTTGCAAGGTCAAGACCGAGCCAGAGGTAGACTGGAGGGCGCGCGCGGGAGAAAACTTGGGGCCCCTGAGCGCGTGCGTGAGGTTTTCGTGAAGGTAGGGAGGAATCAATGACAGAGGCAAGACGGGTCGGGGAGAAGAAGAGAGAAAGCAGGAAAGAGAGACTGCGCGATCGACTAGGGTGGACTGTTTGGTCGTTTGATTCCGTGTCGACTAGACAGACAGCAGAGCGTGCAGTCTGAAGCTGGGCAGCTGTGGTCTGTCGGTCCCCTGCTCGGTGGCCAGAGGCACATCACCTCGTCTCTCCTGGCCTCGGTCTCCCCACCTAAACCTGGGATGTGCGTGGATAGTCGAAGACCCTGGGGTGTGCAGTGCCCGGGACCTCCAGGAATGAGGTGTAACTGTGTGTGTTCTGCCAGCAAGCTTGCCGCACACCCTCCCCCAGCACCTCTCAGAATTCTCACGAAGGTGACGGAGAAGGACACACTTACTGGGGGGAGGGGGAGGTTCTTAATTCCAGACCCTCTGGTCCTTTTTCCTATTAGGAGCCAATGACTCAAAGAGTGTTCTCGGCATGATGTCCTGTGAATATCCTAGGTTCTGTCTGAATATGTACTTGAACCAGGGGAAGGTTCTAGAGATCACTTCCACATCTGCTTTAAAACAATATCTGGAAATGACTTTGCAAGCTCCAGATGAAAAAAAAAAAAAAAACGTTTAGAACTTGGAGCTGGAAAAAACTTGTCTTCTCGGAGAACGTTGGGGTTTTCCCTTCTGATGAAAGCATATGACTTCTCTGAAGCCCGTCAGCAATGGCTGACAGCACAGAGCCTGATCAAAATACGACTTTTATCATAAACCACTCCCTGTTACTTCTGCAAAGAGATGGGGCAAAAATAAATAAACAAGCTGACACACAGTAGGCCAAGATATCTGTGTCAAAGATGGGTCATTAGCAAGCTAACGACATACACAGAAACAAGTGACCTCCCAGAAATATTTTAGAGCAGGGCTTCTCAGATGGCCGTGGAAGATGGATATCTGAATGTGGAAAGTACCTTCATCCCAGGAGAATTCCCTCAGGGAGGAGGCTGTGTGTGTGTGACTCATACATCAGCAGAAGAAAGCATGCAAGTCAGTTTAGGAGGAAGAATAAATTCTTGATGTCAGGGCTCCCTGCTAGTGACCACTGCTATGAGAAGTGGGGACACACACACACATGCACCCCTTCTTCTGGCTGGAGCTGAGTTAACTCGACGCATGGGCTGTAATTTCATCAGAAGACTCATCAAAAGAGGCTTTCTGATAACCCCTGCCACTTTATAGCATTCTCAGTTTACAGAGAGCTTCCAGTAAATCCTCTCCTTTTGATTCTCATCACAATCTCATCACTCCCAGTTTACAGATGAGGTGACTGAGGCTCAGCGAGGCTTGTCCGAGGTCCCACTGTAAATGGGAGAATGGTGCCCTCCTTTTTCGGTGTCAAGGGAAGTTGCCCGCAGGTGTGTCCTTGTGCAAACAGGGACAGCCCTCCAGCTCCCTGGAGCAGACAGGCGGAGCAGAAGGAGACTGGTACAGAGAGAGCAGCGGTGGGAGGTGGGGACTTTTGGAGTGGGAGACGGATCCCTTCCCCTCCGACTCCATCCATAACCCACACAGCCTTCCGTTCCCCTAACTGAGGCTCTGGGTAGATTGCCTAACACTCCCATCCGCCTGGCTCTAGCCAATGGGATTATCCCGGTCTCTCCAAATACGGCCTCCATGAACTTGCCTCGGTGCCTTGGCTGACCCTGAGTTCCCCATTTGATCTCCCTGCTTCCCTTTCCTGCTCCCTGCTCCCAAGAGCTCAATGCCTCCTCCTCCGTCACTTCTCCTGACCCCTCCATCTCCACGGATGGTTCTCCCCTGACCTCCCAGCACATTTCATCTGCTGTGTAATTGACTGTGGTCTCCCTCGTATCAGAAATATTTTTTGCACCCTGCTTTCAGGCCAGACGCTTCCAGGGTTGGGGAGCCGTCTTCTCTGTGTCTATATCCCTAGAAGTTTCTAGCAGAGCTACATGCACATGAAAACCAGAAACATCCTGGAAAAGGGACTCCTTAACCTGGGCACTGAAACTCAGGCACTGAGGGAAGTGACGAGAAGACCGGCCACAGAGAAGGAGCAGGCCATGCGCGCGCCCAGGCCCCTCCCCTTCCCAGGTGGCCTCAGGTCAGCCAAAAAGGTGGAAAGCATCACAGCCTTCAGAACATGGGGGCTTCAGCTTATTTCCCTAGATTTATTATTATTATTATTATTATTATTATTATTATTATTATTATTATTTTGGCTTTCATGAGGTAGTGGCAGAAAGAATTCTGGGAAGAGGAAAGGGGAATTCTCTCAGGAACTCCCCAGGATTTTCCAGAAGAGACGGCCAGGGCCTCTCTACCAGCTCTGACCAGCGGTGGGTAGGGGCTGGCTGCCTGGCTCCAGGGGACAGCACTGAGAGCCCAGCCCAGATGCATGGGTGGCACCTGTCCCACGGACACCTTGGCTAGGCCTCAGTAGGGCTGCAGTCCCGGCCTGGTGAGGAGGGGTCTTTCTGCCTGTGGTGGGGAGTGACCAGAGCGGAGGGTCTTTACTGGGTTCCCACCGTTATTGTCAGGTGGCCAACGTCGGTTGCAGAGGTGGGGTCAGGGTTCAGGGACTAGCTAGGGAGGCCTCCAGGTGGGTTGCTGGGGCTTTCCTTCTCTGGGCCTCAGATTCCCCATCCGTAAAACGGGAACAGAAGGAAATAAGAGAGGGAAGAAAATAAAGCACATGGACTGCGTGAGGCATATGCGTTGTTCAGTGAAGATCAGTTCTCTCTCTCTCTGCTTCCCTCTCTTTTCCTCTCTGCTTTCCTTCAGAAAGGGTTTCTGACCAAAGACATGGTAATGCTGAGAAACCTGGAAGATACACATATTTAGGTTCAACAGAAGCCAACCTGTGGGTGAAGGTAAAGCAGAGGACCTGCCACCTCTTCCTCCTGCCTTTGTAATTCATTCACAGAGGCTGGCACTCAGGGGGGAACCTTTGTCCTTGGTCAGGGTGAGACCCGGAACACAGGTCTGCCACCCCCCGTCGAGTCTCCATCTAATCTAAAGTCTCCATCTAATAATCTAAAAAAGTCTTGTCTGGGACCTAAGCCACCATCCTGATAAGAAGTCAGGGCACTACTGGGACTCCGGGCTGGGACCCCTCCCCCACGCCCAGGCCTCTTTCTTCCTTTCCACCGGCCGCTTATCTTTCCATCTCTCTCCTGCCAGCACTCACCAAGGGGGCGGGGTGCTCGCAGCCGATGACGACAGAGTTCATGGCAGCCTGGGGTCTTCTCCTTTGGGGATCTTCTCAGGAAAAGGAAAAAGAAGCAATGTCGTGCTAGTCAGGAAAGATTAACTTCTCAACCCCTGCCAGAATAATAAGAGAAAAACAGAAATCCTGGGCTGGCTCGGGGGAGGGTGGGGCCTCCAAGCCCCGCCCGCTGTCCTGCCACAGACTGCTCCTCCGGCCCTGTCCCTCTCTGGTCGCTACAGAGGACCCAGGTGCCGGCGGTGCCAGGGAAATATTTCATAATCTGACAAGTTTGAGTCATTGCAGAGAAGCTAATGATCCCCCATAGCACTGAGGAAACAAATCAGGGTACAGCCTACGGGGTGTGGCAGGAGAGCGTTTACTGGAAGGGTGCAGGGGACAGGAAGTGAGAGTGAGGCTCTGGGCTGCACACAGAGGCTTTCTCCAGTTTTCTAAAGCCGATTCTCAGTGACTGGCTGAGCAGAAAGAAAACATTGCAAAAATCCCTCAGTCAGCCCGAGTCGTGTTAATGAGGTCATTAGTGAGCAAAAGGGTGGACCTGGGAGCAGCCGTGGAAGCTCATCATCGGTGGAGCAAAGAGCTCAGGTGAGAGCTGGAGAAAAAACGCGTTTAATCTCCGGGTGACTGTCTCCCTAACAACCAAAAACACCAACAACGCACCTTTCAGAGAGAGAAATCCGGGAAGGCACCATCACGCTCTCAGGCCAGACAGGACACTTGAAAGGCTCTAATCTAACACTCTTGATAAACCCCACTCCATGACATTCTAAGCAAGCCAAGTACCTGCTGCTTGTGGCGGTGGAATGTTCTGGAATGGGTGGCCCTGGGTCTCGAGGTCTGGGAAACCCATAGCAGGAGGCACACAGACGTCAGCGGGAGTGGGTCCGACGGGAAGCCCTGAAAAACACAACAACGAGATGTTTGGTGAGGAAGGGGACCGGGCCTGATTTTTGTCTGTGACAGAAAAGCCAAGGTCAGAGGCGGGTCAAAGGTCACTGAGTGGCCGGCCTTATTGAACACTTGACCGTATACACTGCCCTACGCCTTTTTATGTTACTTAAGGTTCACAACAAACCAGCATTCCCATCCTTATTTTACGGATTAAGAAATTTGGGTGTCAGTGGACCAAGCTGTCTGCCCAAGGCCCACAGCAGGAGCTGAGACTGAAACCGAGAGGGCCCTGTCCCACAGCCCACAGGCGGGTCAAGGCCACGGCAGGCGGAGACAGGCAAGCCCTGTGGGTCCGAAGGTGGGAAGGACAAGGCTCCGGGGGAGATGGCCCGGACGGTGTGGCCACAGGGGAGCTCTTCCTGGAAGGAGAGGTGGGTCCCCTACGACTGGTGCCTGGGGGCCCCGAGTTCGCCTCAGAAGCGAGGGTGAGACCGCTTCGCTCCGGGAGGGCGTGGACCCCCTGTGTCGGCTGGGGTCCCCTGAACACACTAAGTGTGCAGCCCCTTGGGCCGGACGAGTTATGAGGTGAGCACGGAGGGCAGGTGCCAGAGTCGGCACGGATCTCCGCAGGGAGGAGCACGAGCTTCGTGAGGGCGGGAAGGCCTGGTGGCGTGGGTCCGAGCAGCGAGCCGCCCCCATGGCCCTCCACGGCCCCCGCCCTCATGGACCTGCGGGCCTGGGCATAGCTGGGTTCCCCTTGGACGTGTCTTTTCTCTGTCACCAGTGTGGCAAAAGAGGACTTCTCAAGGACTCTGTCCTCCCCACAGTAAAGGGCCTGTGCTTCTCAGCTCTGCCCTTCCCGCTCCTTGCCAGCCATTTAGGGGTACAGTTAAACTCCCCTCCAGTGCGAGGAAAAATGGTGCAGGGTTAGCAACGCCGGAGAGGTAAAGCAGAAAGATGGTTCCAGAACGTTCCTCACTCAGCATCTTCAAGTCCTCTCCTCTGGGCCCGACTCTCTTTGTCTCACATGGTTCTTTGTGCATGTCCCAGCTGCATTCGCACTTTGGCTTACAGTCATCGCTGCTGGCCCTGAAGTCCCCACCTCTCTCAGCTGCTCAGACGGGAGCCAAGCCGGCACCCCTCCTTTTCCTCTGCCCCTCGGAAGTCACTCCCACAGACTGTGGTTCCTCCACTCAGTGGCCAGGCCTGGCTTTTGCCACCATCTCTCGCCCTAAAGCCCGTGTGGTCCCCCAGTGGCTGGTGGCCTTGTCCCCGGCTCCCCAGCTGGGATTTTCCTGCCGCCCCCTACACACGCCAGTTTGAGGTTCACAGTACACACCTGGCCCATTCACGTCGGATTGTGGAAATCTAATTCTAGTAATTAGCTCAAGCAATGAGAGGAATTTGTTTTAAGAATATGGGGTCGCTCTGGGGAGCCATGATCTTTCCTAGAACACATGAAGGAGTAAAACTCTTAAAATGACATTTTTATACATCAACTTCTAATCCTTGGGCCTCTCCGTTTACAATGCCTGATGTCTCCCCTGGCTTACCACCTCTGCATGCGGCGTAGGCTAAGCCAGGCCCTCTTTGCCTTGACCTGGACCTTCTCACCATTGAGGTTCAGGTAACTAACTGGCAGCTGGTTATTACAGGAAGAAATAAGAGAAGAGATAGCCGAGGGGCAAATCACAAGTGACAACAAGAGCAAAGGAGGCCAACAGAGTTTCTTTCATAAGAGAAGGTCCATCCACACCGTAGGTGCGGCTCTTTGGAATCCATTTAGCCCTCCCTCATTTATCTCTTGAAAGCCGTCCTGATCCATGGTCCGTGTGCTTCAGGCGGAGTCCCCGCTGCCCCGTGAGGGGGTGGGGACAGCTGGAACGCTGCAAACTCCTGGCCACAGCCTCGGATGAGTGACGGGCATGGGGCCCCGCCAGAGCCGTGAGATGCAGCGGGACTTCTGCCAGAACCGGGAGAAAGAGGGGCGTCCTCTCTTTTTCACTAGACTCGAGCCTAGAGGGTGTTGCTCAGTAGCTGCCAGCTGCTGTCTCGTGACTACTCGGAGCCTGAGAAGGAAGCCCTCGTGCAGAACAGAGCTGAGACGCAGACCGGGTCCCAGGGATGTCTCAGTCCACATATCCAGCCATTTGCCTCTGCTCGTACATTCTCTCTCTGGCTTTTCCCAATTTGATTTGGCTTTTCTGTCACTGATAACCCAAAACACCAATCCTCAAACTTAGAATTACTTCCATAATACTTGCTAATGGTTTTACCCTTTGCTAAGAATGGTGGTTACATTTCAAGAGCGTTAAAAATAAATAACGTAAACATCGATTCTAATGCTAATGACCACAACGTATTTTTCCACGACAGAATTATTTGTCTCAAATGTGGCAGAAACAATCCAAGGGAGTGCTGGGGAAACAGTGAAAAGGTCACTGGTCTGTTGTTGGACGCTTCATCCAAATGAATGCTCAAGTTCACAGACCCTCGCTCTGAAAGGCGAGAAAACCAGCATTATCCGCGGAGAAAACCAGCATTATCCGCGGAGAAAACCAGCATTATCCGTGGACGGTGGCGGCTTGTCCGTCTTTGCTGAACCCTGACTTGTTTCGCCAGAAACTGGAGTCGCGGGATTTGCACAATTATTTGCCTCAAATTCCGCTTGGGAAACCTGCTCCAAGTGAATGGTGGCTCTTGATTTACAACTTCATGGTCTGAACGATCCCCATTCTCACGCTGAACTGAATCTCCATTGATAAAACAGAGGTTGGCAAACTGGCTCAGCCCCCTCGTCTGGCCCACCGCCTGCTTACGGGGACGGGGACGGGTTGACGGGAACACGTCCCTGCCCACTCACTCGTTTGCACGGTCCCTACAGCTGCTCTTGTGTCACAACGGGCTGAACAGTTGTGACAAGCCCACAAAGCCTGAAATAGTTTACTACCTGGCCCTTTCCAGGAAATGTTTGCTCACTCCTGCTCTGAACACCAGTCCAAAGACTTACATTAAAACAACAACAACAGCACTCGGTTTAAAAAGTCTTCGGCATATATTTTTTCATCTTTAATTACACCACGTAGGTGTGACTTTAAATAAACAAATTTAAATGAGTCCTTTTTTTTTTTTTTTTTACACCCAGTTTTCTCCTCAGTCTTCGCTTTTCTCCTCCTGAGCTTTTCTTCGCAGTCACTCTCTCAGCGCACAGGCCCGATTCCAGTCACTCCACAGAAGTCGACCTTGTTTGTCTGCTCTTGTGTAACGGCTTCTGAGAACCCGCCGGCTTGTGTCTGGGCGTCAGCGTCCAGGCCCTTCTGTGGGACAAGCCAGGCCCAGGGAAGAATGTCCTGGTGGAGTCCACGGAGCCAGGGCTGGACCCTGGATGGGATGGAACTGGCCTGGGGGCTGCCACGGAGTGTGGTTTCAAGATCTGAAACCAGCGTGTGGCGAGTAGGGTTGAAAATCGGAAAACAGGTTTGCTGAAGTTTAACTGCAGCTTCATTCAGGCTGCGGGCACCTGCTGGGCAGGAGCGGGTCCTGAAGCCAGCTTGGTGTCTTCATGGTTCTGGCTCTTCCTTCAGGTTCTCTGGATCCCTGTGCAGCCTTCAAGGCTCAGAACGGAGGGCGGAGCTTCAGAAGGCCGGACCCTCCCAGCCCCACCCCCATGCCCTCCCCACTCCTGTGTGAGCAGCTGGCCCCCTTTGTGAATCAGCTGAGAGGTGTGCGGCCCAGGGCCAGAGACCTGCGAAGATCTGTGCTATAGACTGAATGTTTGTCTCCGCGCCAAGGTCATTTGTTAAATCCCAACGCCCCATGCGATGGTATTCGGAGATGGGGCCTTTGGGAGACATAAGGAGGGAGCTCCCATGAATGGAGTTAATGCTCTTATTAAAGAGACCCCAGGGAGCTCCCTCGACACTTCGCCGAGTGAGGACACAGAAAGAAGATGGCCATCTGTGAACCGGGGAGCAGGTCCTCGTCAGACACTGAATCTACCGGGGCCTTGATCTTGGACTTCTCGGCCTCCAGAACTGCGAAAAATAAATGTTTGCAGTTCAGGCCACCCAGTCCATGGTATTTTGAATGGAATAGCCCAAACAGTCTAAGATGGTCTGGCATGTGTGGAATTCCCTTGTGACTGGCTTTATAGGAAGAGAAGAGCGGTTTCGGCCTCTGGCCTTTTCTTCACTCGAGTCCTCTCAATAGGACTTTGACCTAAATACTTTTGGTAAGTGGTGTCCGTCTTCTCTGCAGTCACTTCCAAGGGGCGCCGAGTAGCACTGGGGCGTGTGCGACACAGTGAAGATGCTCGTCCCGCGGGGCACGCGAGGTGGCCATCGGGGGTGGTTTCCGCCCAACTGTGACCCAGGCCCGCAAGTCCTCTGTCCTCCGCTGAACGCCGGCCTGGCAAGGTGTCCAAAGGCTCACTTCGGGGCCCATTCGTGTAAAAACAGCCCGTCACTCTTTCTTTGCCTCTACCTGTTGCGGAGAACACTTCCTTCTGGGAAGCGGCATTCTAAGTTTCGAGGGCTGGAAGGAAGCGCAGAAGAAAACTATTGCCTGGGAAAGGAAGGAACCGGCTTGGTCCACGCTCCTCGTCTCGGCGAATGACACCGCGTCCACCAGACACCCGGCCGGCACTGGGCCCGCCGCAGGCCCTGGTGCCTGTGTTCTGCCAGCGTCACCTCCCGAAAGTCCCCCACGTGTGTCCCGTGCTCTCTAACTGTAGCAGGAAGATTAACTTCCTCTAAGCCCTTGACGGTTCCTCTTCTAGTTCTACATCTACTTCCTTGTGATTTTAGGCACAGCTGTCTGGATACACTCTTAAAACACAAATTAGTCGTGCCATTATGCTTTTTAAAACTCCCCCTGACGCACCTCTGTCCCAAGGACACAGTAAACGTGGTCCTCAGCCGGGGCTGCGATGCCCTGCGTGGTCTGGCTCCTTCAAGCCTCGTGGCTCTCCTCTCTCCCCTGCCCCCCACCGTGTCTGGCAGGCACGGGTGGTGTTCCATGAATCGTGGCGGGGTTTAATCCGATTTACCACGTTTACTCAGCTTGTCTCAGCCATGAACTTGTGACTGCAAACTCTTGCCACAGGTCTTTGTTCAGAGAGAGGTGGACTCCGACAACCCCCTTCCGCTGTTCAGGATTCTGGCTACGGAGCAACATGAGATGACTGAAAGCAGCGGCCAGGCTCTGAGTCCCTCTGCCGGAGCCTGGGACGGCCAGCCGCTCGCAGGCCAGACCCCCAAAGCGAGGGACGCTGCTGTCATAGCCATGGTGAGCGGGGGTGGGGAGGGGTGGGGCAGCACAGGCTGGCTTTGCTCTAAAACTTCATAAATCTCATCTCCATTTCAGAGGGTGACACAGCCCCTCAAAGAGGGGGGCACCGTTTAACCCAAGTCTCTGGCCTCCATGCTGGTTTTAAAATGTACCCAGGATTTTGCTTTCATGAGGATATGGTGAGGCCGTTGGATCAGGAGACGACTGCCGTTGAAAAGATAGTTTGTCACTTACAGTTCCCAAGAGGAGGTGGCAGGCCACGCTGCACAGGGCCACACGGGGAAGCGCCAGGCTCACAGGAGGAGGAAGGAGCAAGGGGAAAGCCTGGGCCAAAGCTTGTATTGTGGGTTTTGCAGGAAGCAATGAGTGAGGTCGGGTAAGTAGCTGAACAGGCTTAGGACTGGCTGGCTTGAATAATTCTGGCAGGCTCTGGGGCACAGAAGCTGTCGTTATTTGTCTGGTATCGGGCCCTGGAATAATGAGGGCAGAAGGATAGAGGTTTGGCCAGATAGAGGAGGGGGTTGCAGGTAGGGCTCTGGATTGGTTGGTTTGAATATGAAAGCCACACTCTCAGCGGGGCCCTGGTCTTCTCCTGGCCAGCAAGCCCCAAATGCCGCAGCATCAATAATATAGAAAATAGGAACGTATAGTTAATACGATGTTAAAAGCCACCCCAGTTGCTGCAGGGGGTGTGAACCAGAGTTTCCTGGGCAACTTCCACCCACTGGACCAATGTGCTGAAGAATCTGGGGGGCATGATCAGAACTCCTACGATGGGGTCTGAGCGTCCCGGGCCACCGGGTCAACACACTTCTCCTCAGACAGTCTGGTAAAGTGACTTCACTGGCCAGGACACCCTCACTGGCCAGAGGTCTCTGGTGAGTGCGGTGGGTGTGTTTGGAGGGCAGGGGCCGGGAGCAAATGATAAACTTGAAACAGTGGAGAAAAGCAGGTGGAATTCAAATAGCATCGTGATAACGGATTCGACGGTAGGTGTTTCGGGCAGTCACGTTAAATTCCGGGCTCGAATCACACACTCTACATGTGGACGTGGAGGCTTCAGAGCCTCGGGAATCGGAAGCAATCGTCTCGGTGTACAATGACGAAGTCACAAGCAGAAGCACGGGGAGAAGTCGGGAGCGGGCCGGGCCGGGGCAGCTCTCTGTAATAAGAGCCTCCTGACTGGGCCGCAGCTCAGGTCTCTTGTTCCTTCCTGTCCCAGAGGTGGCAGCTACCATCCTTCACGGCGTGTCGCTCCCCCGGTGAAGGCCGGGCCCCATTCTCTCCTGAACTCAGAATCAGTTGTTCTAATGCAGCAGAGCATCCTGCTTCTGAGCGTTGAAAGATGACAAGCCGGGCCCTCGGAAGCATCACTAAACCTCCCATAATTAGCTTTAAACACGTTCCCCAGACCCATGACCTCTGGGAACCCAAATCAGGCAACTGGCCTATTAGAGGATAAAGGAGACGACTCAACTCTGACAAAAAAAAAAAAAAAAAAAAAAAAAAAGGTTTTTGGAAGGAATAAAGACAAATGCCCCATGGAGATTGCCGGCTCTCGTTCAGCCAGGGATGGCTCGTAAAGGAGGCAGGAGGTCGTGGGGGGCAGTGGGGAGGTGGCACTGAGCTCTCAGAGGCCACACACCAGCTCTCGCTGCGGGACCGCCCCTGCGTGTCCCCACTGAAGTGGCTCACGCTGCCATGCACAGGATGGTTCTGTGGGGGTGAGACCGTGTCGTGGTCCCAGTGGATGGCACTTCTGTAGATTTTACACCTGACGACACACTTTCTTCCAGGATCGTGTCCTGGCATAGAGCTGGGGGAGTCGCCTCACTCCAGGCCTGGCCCACAGAAGGTGAAACTGATCTGTATTCCAACATGGGGCCAGCGGGGCCGTGGAGTGACGGCGTTGAGATCATCGGAGATGTGCTATAACAGACTTGCTCCTGGGTTTTCTGCCCAGAAATGTTTTCTGCAGCACAAACGGGTTGGCAGCTTTCCTATTTCCAGAAGTTCCTCTGAACTGCTCTAAAGAACCCCAGTGTCCGACTAATGCCCTCCCCGCTCAGCTCCTACTTCATCAAGACGGGCTCAGGCCACTCTGTGGGCTCTGGGGTCCCATTTTTGGTACTGAGTGGGATGTCAGTTCACGGCTCACGGTGATGACCTGTCGCCCGTGAGATGGGACTTCACTCTGGGGTCCCAGAGGGTGAGCACACGGCTGCCAATAAATATATCATGAGCCCTCCCGGCACACGGGAGCCGTGCCAGGGCCTTTGCCCTTCAGCTCCCTCGGGCAGCCTGGGTTCTAGTGGCTGCTGAGCCCTCTGAGGACAGCGCCACGAGCAGTGAGTGCCTCTCTCATCTGCCGTCAGCCCGGTGGCTCCATCCTCCTCACTGGGTGCTTCCTGCAGGAGAAGGTGCCAAGGAGCTTGTTCTGGGTCAGTGCCCCGGATCTGTGAGGCTGAAAGCCCCAAAGGCTGGGCACGCAGAGCACCCGGTGGGTGCATAAGCCCGGGGGAGGCAGGGGCACTGAGCCTCCGGCACTCCTTCTTGGCCGCCTCCCAGCTCAGATGTGAGGCCTGGCCGCAGGAAACGGCTGCAAGCAGTTCCATCGGGGCATCCCCTACCCTCATCTTACCGCCAGGATCAAGCAGGGTCACTGTGTGGCAGGTAGCACACGAAGACTAATACTCACGCCTGGGCTGCTAGCCAGCATTCCCTGGACTGACCCAGGGAATTCCTTCCCTGTTCCCCAGTTGGAGGAGGGGGAGGGGCCTCCTTTGCTGCATTATCACCTTGCAGCCTGCCAGAGCCTCGTGTGACAGAGAACAGGGGTAGCAATGACGCCTGCTAGAGAGGGATGCACCAGCTCTGTTGTCCCTACTGACAGGAAGTAGCCTGCGCTCTGCTTCCCCTGAATTCTGATCAGATCCCTCATTCACTGGACTGGACTTTGAGTCCTGTCCATGGTGCTGAGAAGGGCCTGAGCGCTGACAGCAGCTGCAGGAGCCTCAGGCCTCAGCTCACACAGTCATCCAATCACACGGGACTTATTAACTCTCCATATCTTGTTTCTCAGAGGAACTGGACTTAAAGAAGAGAATGCCATAAGAAGGCTGACTTCACAGCAAGGACGAATGAGGGACTGGATGACTCTTGTCCCTATAAATCTTTAGAAAGAAGACAGGCTACCTGCCATCGAATAGGAGCAGTTGGGGACAGTGTGACCCTGAAAATCACCCACTCACATTTGCAGGACCCAGAGCACAAGGACCAACGGAGACCTACATCCCTGTATCTACTTACTGAAAAGCCATGAATCAAGCTAACAAACTGAATGAATGTGTCCGACCGTCCCGCCCTGACTAGTGCACCCACATGACCACCTGGCAGCTGCTGTCTGCATTTAGAGTTCTCTGGCACCTTGGAGTTTGTGCTCAATGCAGTGGCATAGGGTGAGCTGGCCTTGGCTCGTAGCCCGACCTTGGCTTTCCTCACCCTCGGCTCCATCCCCCACCGTGAGAGCCTCGGGTGCCCGCAAGTGGGCACCCATCTGCACAACCACGCTCTGCCCACCTCTCCCCCTCGAGCAGCTGCACTTGGCCACTCCGCGGCTGTGCCTGGAGCGCAAACCTGGTGAAGAGGCCTGTACCTGCTCTGCAGGAGGCCATGTGGGCAGGAAGGCCAGGATGTTGGAATGACAGTATGGTCTGGAAGCGAGGTGCCATGGTTCTATGTTGGCATGTCTCCCTGACCCCACAGACTCCGTGTCCCATGGGGAGAGGGCAGAGCGAGAGTGGGGCCCTCCAGCCAGGCCTAAGGGTGATAAGGGTCAGGACAGCTCAGCCTCTCACTCTCTCCTCTACCAACAAGCAGTCAGCAAGTAAACATACGAGCCTTGGAAATGGTACCCTCTGCTCCCCTGTCCAAATCTCCCTCTCCCCGCTGGTCCGCAGTGCTCCATCAGCCAGACCGCCCCCCCCCCACCATAATTGCATGATATCATTTACCCAGGTGGAGATGGGATAAGGCAACTATAGTGGGTATGTAGTAATCGGGGGGTAGGGACACTGGAGGGATGGTTTCCACCCTCAGGCCAAAGGACAAGGGGAGGGAAGAGGTACTGAGACCCAGGGGGAGAGAGTCGCGTGGAGAAGGACGTTGTGAGAAACACAGGGACCTTCGGGGGAGGGATACAACCAGTCCAAGGGGCCTCGCGGGTGGAGAGCGGGAGACTAAGCCCACAGCTCCACACTCCGCCCTCCCTCTAATTAATTCCCTACGTTGCTCCCCAGGCGCCAAACTCCACCAGAGCCAGAGGGCACAGGATGTGGCCCAACGAGGTCGGCCTCCCGGAGCCGAGCAGAGGATGGAGATGAGTAAGAGGTGAATCTGACGAGGCAAAGAGGGAAAATCCAGCACAGACACTAAATAAGGACTCAGAAATGACCAGTAACAGAAGACCGAACGTGGGCATTTCGCTCTCACGATGGATAATGTGTAATAATAATGTGTAAGTTTAACACTGTGCTACATGGTGGTCGGGTGTACGTGGCACGCAGCTCACACAGATGATGCCGCACCAGTGCCCCCCAACTCCAAAAGCTCAAGTCTGCTCAAAGACACCCACAAAGTAAGACGGAGGCTAGAATCCAGATCCAACGCCAAGTCCGTGGCCCTTCCCACCTCGCACTGCAGAGCTGACCAATGCCGTCCGCACACGGGGGAGGATGGACAGCGGACTGTGGGGAAACGGAACCAGCCTCGTGCACGTCGTGTGGAAGGACAGTGGACGCGGGAGTGGAAACAGCCAGCTGGCAGCCGGACGGCAGCTGGACGCGCAGACTTCAGCCCACAGACGGCTGCTCGCGTGCCGGCCATGCTCGGGCGTCCGACCCGGGGGCGGGAGGTCTACGGTCTACACCTCCCCGCAGCAGCTGCTGGCTTAGGAACCAGATGTCGGCGCGGAGCCCAAGAGGCATTCCACCATCTTCTCCCCTTTCCTTTTCTATTTCCTTGTCTCCTTTTTCCACGCCCTGGCAGCTGCACCTTCCTGTCACCAGCGCACTGAGAGGGCGACTGCCCTTGCATTAGTTTCTCTGCAGGGACCAAGTACAACATGAAACATCGTAAAACTTAGGCTGCACTCAATCGTAATTAGGAGGAAATTAAAGGCATGATGCAAACTGGCCGCGACACTGGACACTAAGAGGGAAATCCGACACGGTTTCCCCTGGAATGTCACCTGATCAGAGAGCACATGCGCCAGTGAGGAGGGGGTTCCCCTGAGTACCTCGCCTGAAGCTGCTCTCCCCGTCTTCGCTCGGCCCCACCACAGACACCTGAGAGGCTCCTCCCGAACGGCGTGGATCTGCATGGGAAATGTGACAGCTTTCTCATCATTACCGGCAGGTGTCTTAACTAACTTGTTGACACTGTCACTGTTTTGGAGCGAGGCACTCCCTCCACCGTTTTTAGAAGCTCATCCCTTAAATGGTCTGTCCTCCCACGTGACTTGAACGTGGGCTCCACGGGTCTCGCAGGAAAGGAACGCTGCCTCTGTGAGGTGTTTGGGAGACTCTCACCTGGCTTCTTTAAGGTTCCTTAAACCCATACCCTTCTCCCACCTCCGCTGCCCCAGAGTTCCCCGATTAGCTCCTAGCTTTCACGAATCCATCACCCAACACCATGGCCCTGAGAAGCCAGCGTGGGGGAAGAACTTAGTAGGTGAGCCATGATTCCTGGAGCCCAGCAGGCAAGAGGACTAAGTGACACTTTGAAACAGTGAATCGTAAACACTAAGTCCCAGTCTTGACCAGCAGTCCAGTCCTATTCTCCGGTCACACACGGCACCCCCGGCCTTGGCCTATCATCAGGCAAACGGGTGCCATAGTCACACAGCTAACCGAGTGGGAATGTATTAAAACAGAAGAGAATTTTCAAAATTGCTTAATCCAAACCCCTCATTTTATAAATGAAGAAGCTGTGACTCAGAAAAGCCAAATGACTTCTAACCTAATCCTCGTCACAAAAGGGGTTAGAGGCTGAACAGAACTAGGACCCAGGTTTTCTCATGCTTTAAATAAATGGGTCTCCACTGACTACTTCCATTTCTTCACTTCTCATTGATTTCTTAACCCTCAATAATCAATCACACTTTACATCCCTTCTGGGAAAGGTCATCGGTGACCTCCAAATTTCCAGTTCTACCAACTGTGTCCTGTTTTCATCGTCACTGGCCTTCCCGGCATTTGGCCTAATTAACCATGACACTTCTTTCTCTCCTAACGTCCATGAAACCAGTATTTTTTCTGGTTCTTTTCTATTTCCTCTCAGTTTCACTAGATGGTGTTCTCCCACTTATGGCTTCTTCTTTCCCCACGACTCCTTCCAAAATGATCTCAGGTCCATACTACCCACATACGGACAGCTCTTAAATAGTTGTCTCTAACTCTGTCTTCTTTCCTGAACTCTAGGATTTTTGTTTGTTCTTTTTGTATGCATACATATATATTTTTTCACTGCAGATTAGACCTTACAAAATCAAATTCATCATTCTCTTCCTCCTGAACCAACTGTACACCATCTCATCCAAATCAAAGACCTCTGTCATCTCTGCTCCCTTGACTGAACTAAACCCTCCTCTACCGTGTTACTACATTGCTTTGCACATCTAGACTTTATGTACTTTATGTCACATGTTTCTCAATCAAAAAATTTAAAAAAAATAGAGACATCAGTCTCCCATTTGTGATTTGCTGGGTGGTCAGGAACACATCTTTTTTATCCTTGGCACTGTAGCTGGTGGATATTCAATAAATGTATGTTCAAGGAATAAATAAAATACCCATCTGGCCATAACTGGCTTACATTCAGCCTTCTCTGATGTAGAAGAACTCATTAGGTGGTCCCCGAAAGACTTCATAGATACAGGAATCTAAAATACGCTTTAGCTACCTTGCCATATACCATATACCGTATACCGTATACCTTCTCCCAAAATGAAAAGCAGGGATAGCAGTTTTTATCCTAACACCAGGTTATAATTAGTAGCTCTTTAAGTGTCAAACGTAATAAGAGCAATTACTCTGCATGTCATCTTGATAGCTGGAGGCAATCAAGCCCAAAGCACTGGCTTTCCCCCAGGCAGTTGACAGCAGAATTCCAATCAGGAAGCCACTTGAGGCAAAATTGTGGATGCCATTCCCAGGGAGTGTGACGTCCAAAGTGACATCCTGTGTGGGCTGCCTAAGGCTCTTTGACAACGCTAAAAAAATCCCTATGGCCAAAAGCTTGTGCCCTTCCTTATTCCCAGCCACCAGCCTAAAGCTTGAGGGCAGGATTTCATGATGAGGAACTATTTTGTAGCAAGTCATTATGCAGTCATTCCTTGCATTTTCCCTGTACTTGAGTTTTCAAAGCACTCTCCTTCACAACACTTCTCGTGAGCCTCACAGACAAGTGAGTATAATCTCTATGTGTAGGTGAAGAAACCAAGCTGACGTTGGCTCCGTGGTGTTCGCAAGATCAGAGTAAGCAGGACGCTTTTTGCTGTTTCTTAGCAGGGACCTCTCAGCCTGAGCCTGAGAGGGAATCTTGAGGTTGTTTAAAGCCGTTAATACAAAGGTTGCAAGTATTGCTTCCCAGTCTGTGTGGATCTAATTTTGTTTACGGTGTTTTGTTTCATAAAAGTCTTAAATTTGGGTGTCGTACATTGGTCGATATTTTTTCCTTTTGCATCTCGTATTTTGTATTTTGCTTACTGTTTTTCTAATCCCAAGGTTATAAACATAGTCTTCTGCTTTTTCAATATGATTGTAGAGTCACGGCTGGACAGTTTGTATAATGGTCATCTCCACCGCCTGAGCATGAGTTCGAGAAAAGAGGGAGTCTTGTCTGTTTTATTCCCAACTGTATCCCTAATGCACATCACGGCCTAGTACCTCTGAGCTCAACAAATGTTTAGAGTGAAAAAAAGAGAAAAGGATAATATGGGTATTATTAAGAAGAAAATACAGAAAATCAGTGTACGAAATATCGCTACCGTGAAATTTATAAAAGAATTCTGTGTACATTCTATTAAGTATTAGACTTAAAGTTTCTGGCTCTTGACATCTTCTGCATAATTCCAAAATAATCATAAAATCTGGAATTTTGGAAGACACTGCAGGGCTCACTGAGGGGGTCCAGCTTCTCAGCTGGTGTGGCATTCCCCTGTATGGCTCTCTCCCGTGACAACAGGTTGTGTAGTTTGTGTGCACAGCTAGCATCATGGCCAAGCTCTTTCCCCAGAGGCTGAACCATGGCTTAACAGCGCCTCCTACTGGTGGCCTCGTGTGAACACAAACCCCAGAGGGAGCATTTTCGTATCTTCACCCCTCCCAAAGCCTCAGTCCCAGGATTTTTTTCTGCCTAGAAAAGCTCTTGGCAATCTCCACCATATCCTGCCTTTTCTTTTGTTCCAAGACTGATGAGCATCAAATTATTCTGATGAGGCCCATTTCAGATACAGGCTAACCTCAGCTAGGCCCTTGCTACTTGCTTCCCACTCCTTTTATCCATCCTTCCTGCTACATTACCCAGCGTGGCAGTATGTTCTCAAGCTCCCGATCCTGATGCTACCTCCAGCCCCTGATTATACTGAGTTCAGGGGTTCCCTTAGCATTTCTTGTCTTCACCGCAGATCCCTCTCTTTCATTTGCTCCTACCTTGACGGGGAAAGTATCCTTCTTCCTAAGAGCAAACTTCCACGTGTTCTCTCGATTCATTCAATGTGGCTTTCTTGTTCAAATTTACTTTTTCAAATAGTTTTGACTTCTCTGACTTCTGACAGGCTCATGACTGCCTCTGAGGGTGGGGAAGCTCCTTCTACTCCGCTTTGGCCTCTCAGATTGTGTTGTCACTCTCCCTTTTTCAAACTTCTCTGTAATACATTATCTCCAATTCTTTAATTCCTAGTCAGTCTTCACTCGCAATTGGCTTCCAGTACCAGCACTGGATTAAAAGTGATCCCTTAAAAACCATGACTACAAAATGTAATAGCACCCACCACCCAAAGCTTCCTTCTTTTCTCCCTCCATTCCTCCCTCCCTCCCTCTTCTTCCTCCCTCCCTCCCTCTTCTTCCTTCCTTCCTTCCTTCCTTCCTTCCTTCCTTCCTTCCTTCCTTCCTTCCTACTTCTTTCCTTCCTCTCTCCATTCATCTTCCCCTCCATCCCTCCCTCATTCAAACTTAACATCAAGCAGTATGCTAAGCCCTGGGTATATATAGACAACAACAAACACCCCTTCATCAATGCAGACATGTATAAGGCGCCAGGGGAGGCAGAACCACCTGAATCAAGGAGCAGATTGCCAGGGCCAGGATAGGGGTGGTGCGCACATTCCAGTTTGAGAGGCAGAGATGCAAAGAACAGAGGTACATCACACAAAATAGAGAATATTGTTCTGTCTGTTATGGGAGAGAGGACCGGGCACCACACCAGCAAAACTTAAATTTCCTTATGAAAATATTCTGGGGTGGGGAGCTGGAGAGTTTTGACAGGAAAGTGACATGGCACATTTCAGATGCGGTGCTATCTTATTTGTTGACAATTATTCACAGCCCCACACACTTCCAACTAATTCCCAGGTCAGATCCTACTGAAAAGAGGCAGACAGGTGAAATCTGAAAGGTGGGAGAGAAGAAGCCATACTCTGAGAAGTGGCAGCAGCTCCAGGTAGGTGGTTGGCCATTGGCCAATGTGGTATTCTGATAACAGTTTCCCAGAGATCTGAGAACGCCCAGTCGGTGCTGCAGGAGGCTGAGAGCTCTTTGGTGGAGGCTCCCTTGTGACTCCTACGCTTCCAGATCTGAAAGCTAGCAGATGTCCTGCCCTTTCTTCTCCTAGCCCTTCCAGTGGTTGTGAAACCCCTCGTTTCCTGGTGAAACCCTAGTACAGACTACCTACCATCTTGGATAATCCTTGCCAAGAAACGGTCCTACACTGATACATAGACTCAGTTCTCCCTTCCTTTCAGACCACCCACCTCTCTTCACTCCAAGATTCTACCTATCTCACCTCTCTTCCCTAAAACGAAGACTCCAAAACGATATTTCTACCTCTGGCCTTTGTCCTAACTTCCACACCCAAATTTCCCACTATTTCCCGGGCGCCACCACCTGGATGACCTTCTGAAACCCAAACCTCAACAAATCCAAAAGCAAGAATCATCTTACTTTTAAACCAGTTCCCTTTCATGAGTCCACATTTCTTTTAAGCACAATCCAATTATTTATCTCGTTATCTGGCTCAAAACCTCAATCACAGTATATTTCACTCTCATTCAGATAAAATATTGAGAGGCTACTATGTGCCAGGCCCTTTACCAAGTGCTGGAGGATCTAGAAAAAAACCTAAGAAAGTTCTGAAATTGTTTTTCTTTTATCCTTTGACCATATCCAATCACTCGTATATTTCAAGATGGTGAAGTGTCTCTTGTTTTCCCCTCTCCCCTTTCTCAGCCCCCTCATCAACCAATAACCCTCACCTGGACTATTTCTCTAGTTAACTAGCGAGACTTTTTATTGTATCATGGACATTTTTCATGGTTTGGTAAAACACATATGCACATACCATATTTTCAGACCATTTCAACAGTTCATCGACAGCCCTTTTGAGGTTGAACTTTAGATCCCTTGGGATTCTTTCATTAACCCAAAGGACTCCACCTCAGTCTTCCCCCATCTTCACCATTTCCACGTAGGGCTGTGTATTTATAAAGTGCAATTCTATCATGTCTCTCCCCTGCTTAGAAATGATTGGAGGTTCATTTCCAAAGAAAGTGGTACTCAATCCACCGCAGGGCTTCTGTCTCCCAAGCCCCCTACACAAACCCCTGGTCCCGTCTGAACTGGGATGCAATCCCTAGCCATGCCCTACGTAACCTCACTTCAAAGTCCTTCTTTGCTCAGGCTTTGATCCCCCACCTTGCCCACCCAAGTCTCACCTTATCCAAGGCTCTCACTTCTTTGAGCTACTTCAAAATTTTGTTCCTCTGACACTCACACATCCAGTCTTGTTTTAGAGTTAACTATGTAAGCTTTTTCAGAACAGGAGAGTATGCATTGTCTCATCTTTGCACCTCCTGAAGCACCAGGCATAATGCCCATCCCAAAGTAGATGTTTGACAAAGTGTGAGAATAAATTAAACCCCAATCTCTCTTTGACATGAGTACCAATTGTGCCCTTCATCCTATTTTCTCTCCTACATAACTGTCTTAAATATGTGAAGACGATTACTTTGTCCTCATTCGTTATCTGTACAGAATCCAGAATATACCAGCTAACTTGGTAATCTAAGTCAACATAAACAAAACTCAACAGAAACACAAAATAGTCAGGAAGTCTTCAAGGGTTTATTTGTCAACCATCCTCTGACTTAGTCTGTGACTTGTGATACATGATCTCTCTTCGTGCTCTTTTTCCACCACCACTGAGCTAAAGTAAAGGGGAGAGAGAACACACCACCCATGCCTTAGTCATTTTAAACATAAACAAGAAAGCTGGCAAAGTGCATGGAGTTTTGAAACAGAAAGGGAGTACAATCAAAGTCACAGATAAATGTAGTTGAGGATGGGTAACAATTAGTTCTAGCTGGGCTACAAAATCTGTGTGACCCAGGACAAAAATCCAACTTCTTGGGGCCTGCCTATTTGTCTACTTTTGCATATTATGGAGACTGATACAAGCCAAAGAATTCATGCTACTGAAACATTTAAAAAAAATTTTTTAAGTCTTTTAGACTATATCATGCATTTTATAATCGTTATTTTAGTTCTGCAAATACTTAAGCTAAAAATAAGAAAGCCATAGATCATTTTCTCTTCAAATGCTCTTATTTATGAGCCGTGGAGTTTTTAAAGCGCTTAGCCTCCCCACCCCAACACACACACACACACACACACACACACACAAATTCCATTTGGACTATTAATTTCTGTTGCTCTTGTACACCTACTTCATTCAACTATGAAGGGGAGCTGTGGAAAGAAGTGCAATGACTATCCTTATAAACACGAGCCTACCACACTCAGTATCCCTCAGAGATGAATCAAAGGCAGAGTATGTTCTTCAAAATGACCAATTCCTATTAGATGTTCCTTGAATGTTTGGGGCAATGTTTTATGTTCTCTCCCAAGTTATTTGGACTACCACCAATAGAAATAATTTTTACCCTTTAAAGGGATTTTTCTAACCATTGACTCATTTCTTTAAATTGATTTTAGAAATGTGTTTTCAAAGGCATCTCTTTCTGGTAGAAAACTGCCTGAGTGTCTGAAGGCTATGTCTGGACTAAATTAACAATGTGTTAGGCACAAAGAATGACTACTGATCTTTGTGACAAAATGAGTATTTGTTTTTTCAAAGACTTCATGCCAATGATCTCATTTATCTTCCACTTAGACAGACCACTTGGGCAGAAATAGATACATCTGAAAATCATACAAAGGGGATGTCTCATGATTTCATTTAAGCTATATGAGCTGTCTGACTTTTTAAAGTTTACATGCCTAAATATAATATGGATTTTAAATGACGTCGGTAAAAATTTGATAAAAAACTGAAAGAACATATGCAGGGTGACTTCGAGTTCAGGCAAACTGTTGTAAAGTACTAACTGCCTTTAGCTCTTTGTTGGTTATCATAGCATAATCCTTGTAGAAATACATTGTTGACACCTATCACCTATTCACAAAATATAATAATTCATATACAGTTAACTACGGACTGTTCTCCTCTGCAATTTCTAGAACAATTCTAATGCAATGTAGTCTAGAAAATGACAACATCCAACTTGGCTTGCAGCAATCCCCCCCCCCACCTCCGCCCGCCCCAAACTGCAGTAAAATGCAAGTAAAATTTGCCTTTAACATCCAGACTAACAGTTTAACCATTAAAATACTCTCCTGTATGATGAGCCTTTGGAAAACAAACTATTGAATCCAAAAGCGCTTCATTGGAAAAGAGGATGTTAAAAAGAGAGAAACCACTTCAAGGTAAACATGTGGACAGGTGTCATTCAAACCAAGGAATATACAAAATAGCAGCCAGCTAGTGTTCATTGGTCAGTTGCAAGAATCTCCCTCAACCTATTGCCTGACAAATAAAGCTAATAGCTTATAAATTCAGAGCACAAATCTGGACTAAGATGGTAGATTAAAGCTATATATTTCATTTCATGTCTTCCTAAAGGTCTATTAAAATTAGAATAAAGAAAAAAAAATCAGGGAGAACAGGTGAAGAGACGACAGGATAAAACGTGGTGACCTAGAGAGCAGATGGTTCAGTGCACTCACTTGGCTGATCTGAGAAGCCTCAAGCTAACAGTGAGGCAAGCTGAGACCCACCCCAGTGTTCACCCCACAAGCCTCATGTGCACAGAGACTGAGAGTACCAGGGACCCCTCGAACCAAGGATAAAATGTGAGGGGTGGGGCTAAAAGAAAAATTACTGAGAAAGATGTTTTAAGAAGTTAGTTGCCTAGATTTATTCCCCAACTCTACACCATAACGCAACCTCACTTATCCTAAGCAGGCAGACATTTGGAGACAAGCTCTGGAGAGGAAAGAATTCAAAACGAGGATAAAGTAAATATATGCATTATGAATAAAGAGACCAGCAATACAGCCCTGGGAGTCGGTCTTGCTCCCTGGGCCAGCCATCCTGAAGACTCCTCTCTGGAATCTGACCAGCTCAAAAGAAGAGGACTGAAGACATTCACAGTAGAAGTCTCCCAACACAGATCCCATGGGATCTTGCAACAGGGAAGTTCAAAGTTGGCAAACCTCAGGGTTTCTGAGTTTCCAAAACTTATCAGCTTGTTAGCCACAGTCAAGAGCAGATAACCAGGGATCACTGAGGGTCTTAGAAGTCTCTAATATGTAAATCAGAGATCAAAACAAACAGTAAAAACCAACCTGGAGAAACAGAAACGACACAAGAATAAAACTATGAACAAGAGAGCTGAGATAAAACTTGCCAGAAAGAAGAGCAAAAGACAGATGGAAAACTTAGAAAAGAGAAAAACAGAAGTTCAGAAGATCTGATATTTGAATAATGAGATTTTTAGAAAGGGGTAATAGAAAATAATTGCAAGAAATTCACTAATGAAATAAGAAAATTTTCCAGAACCGAGGGAATTGTCAGATTTTAAAAGCCTACCATATGCACAGTGTGCTAAGCACAATAAATTAAAAGACCCACACAGCAAGAAGCAACATTGTGAAATTTCAGAACACAAAAGACAGAATTTCTATAAGCTTCCAGAGAGGGAGAAACAAAAATTACATATAATCAGAGTGGTTTTGGACTTTTAACAACAATCCTAGGAGACAACAGATTAATGCCTTTGAAATTCTGAAAGAAAAAAAAAACTACAATTTAAAACCCTGTATCCACCAAATTGTCAACTGAAACGGTATTTTCAGATATGCAAATTACTAAAATATTTATCTTCCGCACACTTTTCTCAAGTTACTGGAGGACGTCACTCCAACAAAATTAGAGAATTAAAAAAAAAAAAAAAAAAAAAGACTAGGATGTGGCATACAGGACTATGGGGAGGAAAGGCCCAAGAAAGAAGGGAAGTAAAAGGAAATACTAGGAATGACAGCTGTGCACCAGATCTGAGTATCGTGACCCAAGAGACAGACATTAAGACATCAGCCCCAAGATTCTCACTGCTATTATACCAATAGACTGCCTGAAGTCAGTTTGGTCCAGGTTCTTTTTCTGTACTTATCTGATTTTGACCAAATCTAATGAAATTTCTGTTCTCCCCCTCCATGCCCTGGTCAATGACTCCACAGATGCTTCTTTTAAACCAGCGCACTCCCACAGGTGTGATCTGACCTACTACAGAGAACTGAAGGGAAGCCACGGCGAGTTTAGACGCAGAAAACAGACCATCTCTTTGCCAGACATCCAGGAGCCGGCTGACAAGAGTGCTCTGTCAGAGGCCCTGACAGTGCTGGACCCTGTCTCCCAGGATTCACGTGTGACCTTGAACACAGCCTTCCTCAAAATGCCTTTGATAAATTATCAGAGAAGATAACGTCAAACTATGGCCCAATGTTTACCTTCTCCTGAAAGCCTTAATCTAATTATATTGTCAATATCACCCTTTCTTTACACAGCTAAGCTTTTGGGTTACTATTCAGTTTTCTAGAAGTTTAAACAATGTGTATTATTCAGGGATACACACATCAGTGGCAAAACTCTAAAGAAAAGAAAGATTAACACAGAAGCCAAGATAATCATTATTTGTGGATGGTGAGGAAAGAAAAGGAAGTACACTGGAGGGGGACAGACAGGGGTCTCTTAAGAAATAGCAGGTTCTATTTTTAACTGGGACAGTAGACACAGGTTTTTGTTGTTTTTGTTATTCCTTAAATGATATTTCTGTTTTATAGTCTTATGTATGACTCATTACACATAAATCACAGCACAGCCTTGCAGAGTGCATTTCCCTTCTTTTACAGAAAAGGCAACGTTTTTACTGATATTGATATACCCCCATCTCAGGAATAGCCAATAGCCAACCTCACCCCCGAAGCTTTGATTACAATTCAATGCTACCTGATTATTATATATGTGTTAATCAATCGCTTTGCAGTGCAATGCAAATATTCAGAGGATTGAAGCAAAATTCACAGGACAGAGAGAACCTGAGATTTTAGTCCTCTCTTCTTCATCGCAGTTATATTTTGGTAAATTAAAAAATATATATTTTTACTATTCACTCAGTCAACATCTATTTGTAGTGACACATGAGACTAACCTGTTTATGTTAATTATTATTATTTTTTTTTGATGAGGGGAGGTCCGCGGTGTTGGTAGCAAATTGAAATTCAAAACTAAAGGGAAGGAGAGAAATCAGTCTGAAAGCACAGAATGTAGTGTTTAGAAGATCTACATAATTCAGCCTACACAGATTCCCTCAATGGATGTGGCTGAAAACGTGAACTCCAGCTTTGAGCTTCTGACTGTAATCCCAGTCAGGACACGCAAACTACAGGAATCCTAGGAATCGGGTGGGGAACATGGCAGTTCTGTCCTCCGCCGTGTTTTGGTCGGTGGTGCGACCACCTCTCCATCATTAGGCGTGCCCTAGAATGGCTAGTCTAACAGACAGGACGGCGGGAGTCTACATCAGCGTTCCCACCACGGTACTCTCGCAAGGCGCAGCTGCGCATACGGGAACACCAGCGGCGGCTGCTCCCGCCAGGTCGACCCAAGACGACCAACATCTCAGCGCATCCACAGCCCAGCCTCTGCTCCCTCCTGGCACATAGGGCTTCTCAGTTGGGAAGGCCTGGTCTGCATAATACAACAGCACAAGCGGTATCTTCTACAGAGAGCCACTGGAAGGGGCTCCTTGAGGACAAGATGAGCTGAACTTCATGATGGCAAAGACTGACCATCAGAGGATTTTTTCTTTTCTAATTTCTTCTTCTATACCATCCTCCCTATTATTGAAGATGTAAAATCAATGGAAACTTCTTATGACTGCTATCACAAAATGTTTTGAACTCACATGCAATAAAATGGAAAAATAAACAACAAGAACCCAAGGGTCATCATCAAGTTTTCTGTTTTATTTAAGATTTTAGTTTTAATTCTGAAGAAAGAGGTACATTTCCTTGTTTTTAGTTTTAGCGTCAGGTTATAACCAGGTTTCTGTTTTCTTTTCTCCTGTCTTTTCAATACTGCACGAACGTCCAGAAACTACAGGGTTAAGTAAAAGCTGCAGGCAAGGAGGGCAGAGATTTGCTCCTGATGGTTATCAGGTGGCCCCAGAGCAGTGCTAAATCTCAGAGTGCCATAGTCAGGTGAATTTAAGGTAAAAGAAAAAAAGATTCTGACAGATGAGAAAGACTGAAGAAATCATTTCTATTTCAGCTCTTATGTTATGCATAGGTATTAAATCTGTGAATACTTTTTTCTTTAAAACATCTGAATTTACTTTAAATCTAAAGCCAACATTTTTTTCCTCCTTAAAAAAAAATCACTTCTCCCCTCATAAACTCTTTAGCAATTGGCCAGTTGCTACTACAGATCAATTTGTCTTTCCATCACCTTCCAATAAATTCTTTTGCTTAACGACACAATCAAGTCCTCTCCATCAACTTGCCGAAAGAATTAAAAGTTAAATTAAATTAAATTAAAAAGCGTTTTCCCTGCAATAGTGATAAGCTGAGTACCAGATGGATGCCAGGACCACTGCTTTCCCCCATGCATTTAGCAATCTCATTTCAATTAACCTGGTTTTCAAACTTCTGCAGTTGATAATGCATTTATTTGACCTTTCCTATAGATTAATCGTCATTTTCTGCTAAGCAGATTATGTCATTATTATGCGCAACAGACAAACAGTAATTTTCTAAGTATCGAGACTGCCCTTTGATTTCTTTTTTTTTCCCTCCTTAAAAAGGCATTTTTAGGAAACATTCAACAGTGTCACTCAAATGCTGAATCAACAGAAACTTTTACAATTAAAAAAAGAAAAAGATGGTAATGACCCTGTGATCGCATTGCATCTGGGGGTAGGGAGAAAAAAACTGATCAGGAACTGGATTCTTCAGAACTTAAGAGATGAGAAGGGAGCTGTGGGTGGGCTGGGAGGGAGAAAACAGGGCGGGACAAATCCTGCATTTTCTAACGGTTTCTCCTCCTTCCCTAGTGGCGGTCCAGTGTTGAACTCTGTAGTAAATCTGTGGGGGTTTTGCTGGGGGGTCTGAAGGGCGTCTGAAAGCCTGGGGGTGGGGAGTGGAAGCTGGAAGGGTTTGAAGGAGGAGGGTAGGGGTTCCAACTGGCTCTGTGCAGAGGGATCTGTGTGCTGAAGGGGGCGCTGTGGTGGGCTTGTGACGGGGCGGCACTGGGGCCGTCCATCTCTGTGAGGGCCTGAAGGGACTTTAGCCAGTGTGGAGGATTGTCATCTTGAAGAGAGTCTAAACTGTTTCCTGAAGATGCTGGAATACCTAAGGAGAGAAAAAAAGAAAAAAAAAAAAAAAGAAAAAACAAGAGGGAAAATGGTGAGTCTGGGCAGAAAGAATAAGAAATCTGGCAAACAGAGATTTTTAAAAAGGTGATCAGTTTACCACAATGAAACAGAAGAAGTTATCATTTTAAACTCCTTCCAAGTAAGACCTTTTTAATCTTACGTTCCTTTTATCCTCCACCCGCAACGACCATGGTTTATTGTCAGAGAAGCCCATTCCTCCTCAACTACCCAGACGTTGTCCCCCAGTGTCACACAGGCAGAGCTGCAGGAACGAGTCCCCAGATCGTATGACGTTGTTTCCCAATTGTGCTTCTCCTCTAATACGAATACGTAAACAAGATAGCCTTATAATAGAGAGCTTTATTTAAAAAAGTGGAGTATGTTCCTTTAAGAGGATAAGTCAGACCCTTACTGTACTCAGACCTCAGCCATACACACGTGCTCCCAGACGCCAGCGCCTAGTACACCAAAAGCAGCAACCTGGGCACCCCGTGCCTCGTTACACAACTAAGACGACAGTTAAGCAAGACTGCAACCCGCACAACGAAACGAGCCACCTCTCGCTTGTGGCTTTGTTTGAAAAGAAGCTTCTGGTGAAGGGACCTCTGTTTTAATTTAATCTGTGCTAAAAACCAAACTGATGGCAGTCAGTGGAGCTGAAGGAGTGAGAAAGTTACCTGTGATGATGGCTGGGTCTGTCCAGCTGCCAGGGCTGTCCCAACTCAGGCTGTCGGTGGTGGCAGTGTTGGACGGTGGTGCACTGTGGTTGGCGTTGGAGGGGGAGGAGGAATTGGGCAGTCCACCAAAGTTGATGTTAATGTTGGGTAGAAGTGCCCTTAGCCCGTCCTGCCATTCCTTCATATTTAAACTCTCTACAGAACTGCTGTTGTCTGGGAGATTTACCAACAAAAAATGAAAGATAAAAAAAAAAAATAAAAAGCTGACGTTAGAAACATATGTTGTTCTTTTGTGGTTAAGCGGAAGAAGAATTATTCTTTCTTTACTGAGCATTTAAAACGGGTCGTCCTAGCAAGATCAATTTGGTTAGGATTTGCTCGTGAGTTCAGAGCACCTGCAATAAGTGAGGAAAAACTTGCTCAAGGATCAGGAGAGGGAGCTTCTTGTCCTTCTAGCCTCTTCACCATTTTGTGTTTGCAAATCAACAATTCGGTTTAAAGACTCTCAGTGCTCCAGATCATTATGTTCCAGCCACATTATGAAGTTCTAGTTAGCGAGGCATTTAGCCAGCTGAGCTGATTTACTCTCTATTTTTTTTAAAAAAGCAAGCCTGCAAAGTTCAATACAGGAACTTATTTCTGAGCCCGTTAAATGGAAAAGTCATTTTACGAAGAATAAACATAAGCCAATAGAAAAAGAAAAGAATTAAGTCCTTTCTGATTATAAAACTGGTAATGCACTTCAGAGGAGAAAGGCAGTACTGAGTAGGCTTTTGAATTTAAAAAGAGTCTTTTTCCCTTAGTCACAAAGGCCAAGGAGGCAGGGGTTAAGCTACCTTTCAGATGCAATAGTTTCCAGCACAGCCTGCCTGCCCTACTCCAACAGAGTCCTGGAGTCCTACGGTTCTCTGGGTCCATTTCTGAATAGCATCAAACATGGTAAGACACTGTCAATGTAAAAAGGCTTTTTATATATTGTGACTTAACTAACTTGATCTACTAACGTCAGAATCCACAGAATAACTGACTAAGGTGAAAAACAGTAAAGTGTAACTACTTAAGATAACCGTGTTTGAAAACAGGAATGTGAGTTGAACTACCATTGGAGTCTTTGTGAAGAACAAAGAAAATTATTACTATTTCTACAGGAATGATTAGCAATCCCCACTGGTGGTGGTGGTGATGATGACGATAATGATACTGTGACACGCCCAGTCATTGCTACTTGGTGAATTCAGAATTTTGTTTTGCACGAATCACTGACCTATGCCAAATTATATCATGTTTCAGCATATGAATCATTTGATTCTACTAACCTTATTTATAAAAAGGCAAAAAACTACAACCGAAACGAACAAAAGTTATCTCTGAATTTTCTAAGATGAAGAAAAGACAATACAGATAAGTCAACAGAAGGGAAAACGAATTCTTTCCACCTACTTCCATTTCACAGTCAATGCAACATCCTAAAGCTCACTCTTCTATTCGCTTCCCACTATGCGTCTGCATCGTGTTGTACAACTTACAAAGCACTCTCATTTGATCCTCACGTTGTGAGGTAGGCAGAGCACGGGGAATGATTTGCTTTTAACAGATAAAGGAACAGACTCCAGAACAACTGGCCCAAGGTACAGTAAGGACTTAAACCCAGACCCTATCTGAGTTGGTTTTTAAATAACATCAATCTTCTCTTCCTTGATCTATTTTGTATAGACTAGTAGTTGATCTATTTTATATAGACTAGTAGTTGCCTTTTTAATGGGTCAAATATTTAAGGGAAAACCCAGGAGTCTATAAAACCCATGATTAAAAGGAGGCAGAAAAGAAAAGCAGAAAGCATATAATATGTCCATTTCAATGATTAGCAGGATAGAGAAATACTTTGGCTGAAGGAACAAACTGGGCTTTGTGGTCGGGAGGAGATTCTAATCAATACCATTATCAGTTTCCCTCCAGGTCCAACTGCATGAGGCATTATCAAGATTACACTAATGAAGTCCTAGGACACCGTCAGTTGCAGGAAGGTTTGGTGGCCATGGTGTACTCTAACCTTTAAAGCAGTCAAACTGAGTCTATGGCCATGCCACCCTGAACACGCCCAATCTCGTCTGCTCTCGGAAGCTAAGCAGGGCCGGGCCTGGTTAGTACTTGGATGGGAGACCACCTAGGAAGACGAGGCGCTGTAGGCGTAAAAAATAAAAAATTAAGGGGTTGTAAGCTGACAAGGTCCTTGCAATCTGTGAGATCGGACCAAGGGTTGCCTCGCCTAAAAAATAAAAATAAAAGTAAAAAAAAAAATAATAAGCAGTCAAACTGTCAGACTGAATAATCTGAGATGGTTTTCAATAAATCAGAAACTGAACTCCAAACAGAAAAACTTTTTCAGAGGAATGTAAAATCTCCCTGATAGGAAAAAGATGATACATAACTATGTGGAAACATTTTGAGGAAGATGAATGTTCTGGAATTAGGTAGCCAGTCAATAAGAAGCCTCAGATGCAGATAATTTAAGTCTCTCTCTTCCACAGAGTAGTGAAAAAGAAAATACCCATAACTCTCTAAGACTGATTTCCTCCTGATTTTTGCTTTACATTTAAGTGAGAACTGGAAATACAGAGCCCTTAAGTTTGCATAACAGAAGAACACAGCACTTACATAAAGTTTATCTGAAAAGTAGGATTATAATAAAGTCAAAAGACATTTGTTCATGGGCAGGGGATATATGAGAACTCTAGTTTCCACTCAATTAAAACTGCTCTAAAGAATAAAGTCTATTCTTATAAAAGACATGTTTCTCTGATTTTAGACTAATGAAATCAAGCAAGAGTGTGCCAAAGAGATTCACGAATGGCATGTGATACAGAAAAAGTAAGAAACTTAGATCCTTCCAGGTAAACTATGACTATAAGATACTTTGCAAAATAAATTAGCTAGTATATAACTCTTATAATGTGGCCAAAAAAAGTCATATGCCCTGGACTTCCTGGGAGCCTGACAGCATGGGTGAGCAGTTAACAGGGAAGCTGCAAGTCACAGGGAAGGAGACTGACATCTTCACCTCCTAGGATGGGACCACTACTCCAAGTAGCTCAGGAGACGTTTTCCTCACTATTTTTCCGCTACGACTATACCAAGTGTTGGCACAAAGAAAGGGCAAGAGAAAGAAAATCAGTTAAATCATAATCCCGTCAAAATAAATCACCCTCTTTACCAGCTCCCTGCCTCTGGCCCAAGTTGGTTTTAGCTGCGAAGCCTTTCCGTAACTTCATTCCTTGCAATACAAACAGCAGCATTTATCAACCGCAGCACCACCGGCATTTGGACTATATAATTATTTGTTGAAGGAGCTGTTCTGTGCATTATAGGATGTTTTTAGCAGCATCCCTGGTCTCTACCCACTAGAGGCCAGTACTGTGCACACACATCCCTCGTTTTGAGAACCAAAAATGCCACCAGACATTGCCAATGGCTCTTGGGGAGGCAAATTCGTTACTGGTGGAGACCACTGACACGAAGGAAGATTCCTTTGTTTCTGGGGCTCTAAATAATCTCACTCGAATATAATTTCCCTTTCAAAGAGTACCAGGGCTTTGACCACTAGACTCCATCAGATGCCGCTTCATTTCTCTTTATGTTCATATAGAACTTCACACTGGGGTACAATTCAGAAAGTACAAGTCAGTAGGTCTAATGGCTTGAAAACTGCAGATGGACTGTGTAAGGCAACTCCATATGGGTTATTAATATAACTTCGGACACATACGTCATTTCCTTAATGTCTCCAAACCCTACTTCATAAGTAGGAATAACATCTGCCTTTCTGTCTTATAAAGATCAAATAAAATAGGAAAAAGAAAAGCCATGTGAAGCCCATTTGTTACCTGATAAATGCTATCAAGTATTTTTTTCTCTAGTGCTGAACAGATAGTAAACTTTCCAAAAAGCCAAGGCGGAGGAATTCTCACTGGCCAGGAACCAGCTCACAGCCTGCTCCTGGCAGCGCAGAGCTAACGCCCAGCATCCTCGCAGAAGCACTGCGAAAGCGACTTAATTAATAAGCCTTCTCGCCACCAAAATATTGCAAAGACAAATAAAATATGAGAAAGCACTTCCATAGTCCACAAGAAAGGCTAGAAAAGACCAAGTACAATGAAAATCAAGTTACCAAACATATTTCATATTAAAAATGACAGTGATTTTATCTTTAAAGTATTCAGTTAGCGCTACTAGTAGTATATTTTTAAAGAACTGCTAAACGTTTCAATATTTTATGTTAAAAACTAATTTTAATTTGTAATTTTTAAATATGTACAACAAAACACTATTTTTGGTTCTGTATTTGGGGGCGGGAGACCGGGTCAAGTTGCTTGTAGTTTCATTTTTCAGGACAGACCTCAAAGAAATGTAAAGTACTTTTCAAGACGCCATGCACCACACTCTCTCATTCCCTTGTATAAGAAGTATCAGCACAGTACACTTTCAATTGACTGGCTCAGAACACCTTGTATTAAAGAAGAAATTACAGTTAAAATCCTGCCAGCTTGCTGGCAGACTCACACATTCAGTCTGTAACAAGTCGATCATCGCACACTAAGCAAGCTGACAAATCTAGTTTTTAGCAACAACAAAAAAATTATAAAATGCATGTGTTAAGGCTGCCAAGATAAAAGTCAAAGCTACTATTTACTGAATATGTGCAAAGAGGACAAAGCATTTAAAGCATGACTCCCGTTCTCAAGCTTAACACCTAGAGGGTGAGACAACATGAAAACCGGACAAGTTCAACAACTGAAATCTGAAAAAGCAGCCGAGGAAATGTCCTGGGGTCGTATGCGATTAATAACTGCTATAAAAGTTTAGGAAAAAGAGAGGCCAGTTAGGCATGTGTGTGGAGGGCAATGTGCTGGTGGATGGAGCTATCGCTAATTCACGGAGTTGTTACTACACAGACCCCCTGAGCCTGAAAACCCACAAGTTGAAACTACTTTTGGTATCTTTACGCAACAGTAGACTAGTCCAACTACTTAGTAGGAAGTATAGAGAAAGCCACGTTTTATAAGCAATGACTATATTTCAAGACAAAATTAAGCTTTGCTCTGACATGAGGCCTTTCACAGAACGATAAAGCAGGAAGAAATGAATGGCCTAGGCAAGAGGACACAAGTTGGCATGATAGTGGCCAAATGGGGTTCTTCCCTTTCTGTTCCTCAGATAAACTGCAAAGTGTTAGTTATTATGAAATGCAAAACTTTGCTACATATAGTAGAATTGTGGGAAAATATGCTCTTTTTGAAAAGCTGTCACTAGTGACAAGCCAATGAGCTTTTCCCAGTAGGCATAAAACCTTCACTTGAGAGAATGATTTTCCAACTGGTCTCACAGACTGCAAAACCATCTCAGGTGCCACTGGGGAGGAAGCTGGGGGGACAGGGCACACACGTACCTCTCGTCCCCAATCTGATTTCATCTATTTCACAGATTAGGGTACCACGTAAGATTATATTTGGAAAACAAGATCTGCTGCTGGGAGTGAAGACAGAAGATTTGTGCGTAATGACGGCACGGTGAGAGAAACACACTCAGGAGGAACCCTGAAACGAAAGGCAATTCCCAGTACTTGTTTCCTCTGATGCAATCTGTAGGTCGGGATTTCCCATCTCTGCCTGGAAGTCTTGCCTCTATCTTCTTTTTGGTCCCCCCGCCCGCCGCAAAGTATGTTCATGAAACAATGAACACGCAGGCCTCTTTAATTAAACTAGCTAGATACAACTAAATTCACAAATCCACCACTTCCTCTACTTTCACGTTTGGGTAGGGACGGCTGGTCCATATTTGGCCCTGATCTTTAAGCTACTCCATTTCAACTGCAGTCCCCGGAGCCAGAGACCTCTTACTTCAAGTAAAATTCCTCTCTTAACGGGTCAAATCCACCCCCAACAGCGTAGTCAGTCCCAGACTCAAAATATTCCTAGAAGAGATTATTCTACTCCTCCGTTTTTAAGCCTTTTTTAAATGATTACTCCACAAAGCCTGAATCTGCAACCTGACCTTTTTTTTTTTTTTTTCTAAAAAGCGTTTATCTTCCTTTTCTATCCTTTTCACTGTAAAGTTTACAGTTCAAAGTCAGAGGCTCCCTCCAGTGGCTGGGTTATTCACAAGTCTTTCTTGGTACAAGTGGCTGTACGTCAGAAGTCCAGTTTCCATCATGATTACTCCTTGCCAGATTTTCAAATTTGTCATACATTTTTAGGACACACGGTATAGCCAGTCTCAGCCACTACACCCTTCTCTACACACACACACACACACATACACACACACACACACATCTTACCCTGTTATTTATTATTTCCTATCAGCTTTGGGCCGGAGTCCATCTCCATCAGTATATAATTTTAAGAAAGCCCAAACTTTCTCCAACTTCAACAACATATCTCTAGCAACTCAAATGTACACAAATTATGCTTGTGTCATATATGTTAAACCAAACATTAAAGAGCACACAAAATTGCTCCTATCAGAACTTAAAAGAAAACCTTCATGATACAGGCATGCTGTACTTTAGGACAACCACAAAAATCATTTCAATTTATTAACTACAATTTGCAGTGAAAATGACTACTATGTGAATGGATTCTTTCAAACAGATTTATAAAATGGATTGTTTATGAAAACTGGTTATGCTACTTAAAAAAATAGTCTGACACTCAAGTTTCTAAAATTATGTTTATCTTGAAGCAAGCTAGACCAGTACTGCAGAGCAGATTTGCTGGGGCAAAGACAAAATCTTTAGGGTTTAATAGACCTGAAAGTAGTGATAAATTCTAAGACCTCACATAAAAAAAGAGTTCTGAGGACAGAGAAACTTGAACAACAAAAAACAAAGGTAAAATGTATTCCCACTAGAAGCAGAACGAAATAAACAGGGAGGGAGGCCTAGAGAATGATTTGTGCTTTCCAGACTCTGTTATCACTTCTTGTCATTTTCCTTGTCTAGAATGCTTTCCTGATCTCTTCAACTTTTATGCAGTCATCCAAAAGTCTAATAATTCTTTTCTCTTCCACTCAGATCATTCCAGATGACAGCACTTACGGTCTGAACCACCCTCATCTGGCAGCAAACTGTGCCGTGACATCTACAGTAGTTACTGCTTACGCTGCATGTATTTATATCTTCTCCCTCACAACTCTACTGGAAGGTCTCCATATGTTGTACAGTCTTCAGCGTGTAGCGCAGTGTCGTAGAAACTGGTAAGCTTCAAGATATCCTCTGAATCTGAACTGAAGGCTGAACTAGACAGAAGATGGAAAATCACTATGCCCCCCAAATCCTGTTTAATGCATATCTGTATAATGCTATGAATCAAATAATTCTTGCCAAAGAGATGTAAATCCTTCTGCAATCAGCTAACAGAGGGTCCAGAGGGTTTCTCTGTATGTAACCTGAGAGAAAGGAACCACTATTGAAGTTTTCAATAGAGCCTGAGATGCCAAAGTAGAAGCAAATATAATTGGCAAAATATAATTTTAAAAATCCAACACACTAAAATTATTTAAATAAGAAAAATTTCAGAAAGATACTTTAATATTATGTGTACAGAATAAACAGGTCTATTAACTATAGTCTACCATCTTTCTACACTAGACACTATTCGGCCATTCACTGTCCTTTCTGTACTTGATTACTTTAGTAACAACAACCCAATGAACTAAGTATTAACTTCATTTTACAAACAAGGAGACTGAGTGGCTCTGGTAGTTTAAGGAATTTGCCCAAGGTCGTACAGTTAAAAACTGCCAAAGTCAGTATAACCCAGTCTGGCTCCAAAGCATTTCTTCTCACCATCAAGCGCATTACCAACCATCCTTGTCCTGACAGGTCTCAAAGGCCAAGAGAAGGGGCGGGTGGACATGTCTACAGACTACACTCTGTGATAACCAATGCTATTCTGGTATGAAAGGGCATAAAGAAGAAAAGAAACAGTTCTGCTATTCTACATGCGGGATAAACAGGAACCGGAAAAGCCCGGAGGAGGAGAAGCTGATATGGAAGAGGAAAGGGCATTTCATTCCATACGGAACAGAGAACGGCAGGCGCAGCTACTCACACAACACAGTGGGCACATTTCAAAACACAAGTAGACGTGTTTGGTGCAATGTGTGCTTTTCTAAATCTGTAATTCTGTTTGGGGGGAATCAGATCTCATGGGAACCAGGAAAACATCTACATGTTTGCTTCATGAAGGATGTAAGGAAGCAAAATCTAAAAAAAAAAAAAAAAAAAACAGGGAAAAATAACTTAAGGAAAAATTCTCAATATAAAGCTATATATAGAATGAGGAAAAAGTAAACTCAAAATTAAATGCAAAAGATACATTCTTAGAAGCGTTATAGCCTGGATTAGATGGAACCTAAACCAGAATGCACAGGCAATGGAGCTAAATGATAGGGAAGGACAAAAATCCAATTTCAGAAATGCATACAATCTGAAGCTGGAGGCATGGAAGGTGGCATGTAAGTGAGCACAAAACTGAGCACTGAAAGTGAGCACAAAACTGAGCACTGACTGTGAGCAAAGCTGTGTGAGGACATCCAAAGATGATCAAGGGAGCCTGGCACCCAGGAGAGGACATACAGATCACCAGAACATGATAAAACTGCAGAGATACGAAAGGTGTCAACTACCCTAATACCTGAGGTCTAAATCTGCTGGAAGAAAATAAATCTAATAAAATTCACTTGCTGCCACATATCCTTCTCAAGGTGGAAACAAGGAGGAAAATTTATATTCTTGACTTGTGACCAATGAAGAACTGGCTGGCTATTGAGAACATGATAGAAGCCCTAAAGGGTATGTGACATGTAACATAATTCTAGGATTGCAGAAGCCGGAGTAAGAACTGGCTGGCTGGCATGCTGGCTATTTTTGCAATTACTGCAGTGTATTGCAAACTGACCTGTTTGCACGTCAGTTTTTCCTATTAGACTGCTAGCTCCTCCAGGAAATGGGCCTTGATTTAATCCTCTTTGCATATAGTGAATGATTCCTGAACATGAACCTGAACCTCACGAGGTATTTTAAGCTTCCTAAATGCACAGCCCCAGACATTTGCTTCTAGGTTTTCTGAGATAACAGCTTTTCACAAAAGGACAAAAAAGGAAGGGTCAGGGTGGTCCCATAGTTGCAGGGAGCAGTGCTTCATAGGCCACAGAAGATGCTAAAATATGGCATTCTGACTATGCAATGATGATTCTAGTAAGGAAAGCACACTGGGAAGAAATCTAAAAAAAAACCAGTTGATGCACAGAGAGAATCTCATGGGATTAGATTTGAAAAGAAAAGATGGATGGAGGTATATAACCTACCTGTATATAAGAGTATCATAATCCCTGAGGATTAAAATCAGAATCCATAATGACTGAAGCCTGTGAAAAATGATGAAGGCAAGAAAAAGCTAAATTTGAATAGAAAATTAGGAAAAGTCACTACTCAACCTGTCACAATGTTAAGCCCCAAGAGAAGACAGAGGTGCGTGGTTCCATCTTCATTTTGCTTCCTTCCATCTTCTTTATAAAAGAGCACACAATCCTCCAACCAGAAAGGATAGATAGAGCAACGTATAGAAGAGAACTGTCAGTGGAGATGCAAAGACAGTAAAAGAACTCAATTTAAATGAGTTTAAAATCTCTAGGCACAAAATAATTCTGTAACAGGATATTAATCCTCAGATGTGACCATAAAACCACTTTTAAAGAGAAATGCCAGAAAAGGAGGAATGGCAGACTCTATTAGCTACATGCTTATTAGTTCGTGGGAAAATTCTGAAACAGATCAGAAGCTGGATGATTTTTTTAGAAATGACTATGATAGGTTTAAGCAAGCACTGCTCTATTGCTTGTGTTCAGCGGCATTTTTCATTAAGAAATAATGTAGCATTTTGGCTAGAGTCTCAGTTCCCTCCTAGCTGAAACTCACAGGAAGTTAAACTTTAATTCTGAAGTGCAACAAGTAGTCAGGGAGGCAGGTTCTATTGATGATTGTTTTCCATTGGGAAAGTCCTCCTGTAACTCGTGGTCCATTTCCTTCCCTTCCCTCTTCTGTTCCCTGCCCACACCCAAAGGCTCTGCAGCTAGCTCCATCTCATCTCAGTGACACATCGATTACATAAAACAAAAGTAATAGAGTGATCAATGAGAGTGAAAATGCATTTCCATAAAGAACCAATCATATCAAAGTAATTTATTCTTTAGGTAGGCTTCCTAGGGTGTCATAAATATATCTTGAATTCAACTGTTTCTGATAAGTTTTCTGATGGTAACATTTTGGGAAAAGATGGTAGAGCATGGTACAGATTCCAGCAAAGTTTAGATTAATTTTCACAGAATTTAAGATACTATGTGTCAGCCTAAAAGTTTCTGAGCTACTGCTTGGCCTATCTTTTGACTCCATGCTTTTTATTATACGTAACAAAACCCACAAAGTTGACTTAAATATGCAAATGAAAGCCAATTCTAGAGATGACAAAATCTGTAATTAAAACTGCAACTATTCTTGTCTACGGCCATGTCTCTCTGAACAGGCCCAATCCCCTCTGATCTTGGAAGCTAAGCAGGGTCGGGCCTGGTTAGTACTTGGATGGGAGGCCACCTAGGAAGATCAGGTGCTGTAAGTGCAAAAAATAAGTAAGTAAGTAAGTAAGTAAAATAAGGGATTGTAAGCTGACAAGGTCCCTTGCAATCTGTGAGGTCAACCAAGGGCTGACTCACCTAAAAAAAAAAAGAGTAAAACTGCAACTATTCTTAAATTCTTGAAATTTAAATTCTTCCAATATTTATTAATAATGTTACTACTAACATTTATCTATCACTTTATAACCACATAGTTCTTTCATAAGATAAACTTGTAAGATGGTGACACATAAATAAGATACACTCTACATCAAATCCAAACACATGAAAATTTAACACATATATATATTTGGATGTCTACAAATGCAATAGCAAAGCATGAGATGGAAAAATCTAATTAACCAGTCGTGTGTACGAAAAAAAGTCTAGCCTACAAGACCTTAACAGG
Organism: Macroglossus sobrinus; assembly: GCA_004027375.1. Classification (NCBI taxonomy): domain Eukaryota; kingdom Metazoa; phylum Chordata; class Mammalia; order Chiroptera; family Pteropodidae; genus Macroglossus; species Macroglossus sobrinus. The sequence goes on along the minus strand of PVKZ01001220.1, from coordinate 140,875 downwards.
CTTATAATACGTGTTATGACAACTGGGTAATGGAACTTATAAAAAGGTAACATTAAGACCGTGGAAACTGATATGTCTAAATCAGCAACTGTATAACACTGGGCAAATCACAAATGAGTCTTAGTTTTCCCATTTACAAAATGGGGATATTTACTTCATAAATGTTTTTATTAAAAAAATTCTGCCAACTGTAAAGAAATATTCAAATATTAGTAATAATTGTTTCAATAAAAAAGTAAGTCATTATCTAACCACATCTGGGTTATTATATTACAGTGTGTGCTTCACAGTTTAAGAAAGGCATTCACTGTCAAGTTGAAATACATGTAGAGGAGAACTAGACTACAGAAAAGAATAAACCATGGTAAGTACAGAATGGTTGGGGAAACTAAGGATTTTTCACCTACATCTAAGACATCACTAGACAAGTGGTGACTGCTTTCACATATTTAACCAGAAGTACAAATGGGGAAAAGATTTTGGTTCAACCAAGAAAAAATTAACAATTTCAAGCGCTTTTAAGACTCTTCCTACTTAGCAAAGTAGGGGAAAGAGAGAATCAGAAACGAGAACCGGAAGTTAAGAAGTGTTCTTAGGTAAAATTTTTTAAGGTTTGTGTGATGGGGGCTGGTCTTGGGAAAACAAGGAAAAGTCAAGAGTTGAGGTTTCCAGAGTTAGGAAGTAATGAAGACAGAAGGGCTGACTCATGGGGTGATGAGGAGACTCTTAACACTGACTGCCACAGTACAACCAACATAAGTCAGAACTCATGTGCAAATGAATCTGATGAAAAGCTTCCACAAGTCCAGATGTAACACAAAGCAGATACAGGCTTCGCAGGCCTCCAGAAGAGAAAAGACACTGACATTACTCTCTCAAACATTAGCTTTCATTTCGATGAACATTTATTGAATGTCTACTCTCTATCATTTTCTCTGGTGTTTGATGCCATAATATTCTGCAGCAACCTCCTAAAAGTCATGTTGTTCTGCTTTGTTTTTACATTTCTTCAGTGGATCATTGGAAGCTGGCCATTCTGAACAAAGTCAGTGATAGCTTTTGATAGTTTGACACCAATAAAATGTTTAATGGGGGGGAGGTAAGTTCCTCTTCAGGCTCACATTCAGATCAAAGTATTTTGCTGCCTATCCAGCAAATCCCCTCTGGTTCTGTGTCTACTGAAATTCCTAGAATTCTGATGTTCATAATTTTCCAAATTAAAAGATTTCCAAATTTTCTAGAAGTTATTAAATACTTCAAATCCAGTTTTTTACTCAATTTGATCATACAGCTCACTTTCATTTCAACAGTGAAGATCATTTAATCTCATCTTTTTCTGACATGAGTATAAATCAAAGTCACATCTTTTTCTTAAGAGTATAAATCAAAGTCACAAAAATACTAAAGAGATGACTAAAATTATCCATGCTCTGAAACATGATTTTAATGAACGAATTCTTCATAATCCAGCTAAGAGCTTCATTTTTAGAAAATCTTTTTAAGCATTAAAACAATAACTTGCTTTATTTCTTAATTTCAGAAAAAAAGTTATTTCGGAAAATGAAGTCACTTTCTCAGTGTTTTATACAAAAACTAAATGACACAGATATGAGTAGTCGCGGTGACAGATATTTCTAGCCCAACAGACCAAGCATACATCTCTAAGAGCTGACGCTCTCATTGGACTATTTACCTAAGCCAAGAGATAGGTGTGAAAGTTTGTTTTGAAGCTGTTTCACACATAAACATTTGATTTTTCAAAACAAGCATGTATGTTTTGAAATTTAACTATTTCAGCTATATAATATACAACATATAAAAAGACTATTTTACTTTTTCTTCTCACTATTTATTCACTACGTATAGAAAATAAAAAACTTTTTGCTTCCAACTTTCACGTCTTGATTTTAAAAGATAATTAGTCCCAGTAAGAATACATCTTTTTCAATACCCTGATGAATTCAAAGACTTATGTGTTCACCACTTCACAAAGGAGTCTTAGTTTAAAAAGGATTTAAAACACATATTTATTTTAAAAACCATATATTTGTGTTCATCCTTAGTTATGATTTATTATACTTGAATTTGGAGAAGATTGCTAGAGGTAATCTTGACAGAACCAATTCTCAATCAGTGTTGAGTCTTATTGTGAAGGAAGGAAGGCAGGAAGTAAACAGGGAAGGGCAGATGAATACATTCTCAAATATAAATTGGAATCTACAATTCTTATTTCACCACTGGAGCTTTATACTGAACTAGAACATTTTAGTAAAAAAAATTGTTCAAAGTCACACACATTTGAAAAACACTGAATTTTAGTCATATTACCTAGAAGCATGACGTGATTTTTAAAAAGCTAGAATAATTTGGAAGCTAGGGAAAGTAAATACCACCAGTCTCGCAATGTCAAAAAACTTCATCAGTTTGACATTTAACAGTGCCAAATGGTTGTTTCTCCATCTACCCTGAAACCCAGACAACACTTAGTTTAAATGTATTGTCTTAAAAGCAAAAGAGAAAAGAATATGATCACTTAAAATCAAAAGCCAGTTTGGAAACAGCTGAAAGATAGCAGACTGGTTACTAGGGAGATAACTGATCACAGAGATTCAGTAGTCTGAATTTCCTTTGAAAAGGAAAAATTCAGGCCTCTCAGGGATCCTGTCAGAGAATCGCACAGGTAGTGGACATCTAGGTCCAGTCGAGACCACCCCCTCTAATTGTTGGTAAGACAAAGAAACAATTTCTTCATCCAAAGAAAAAGAAATGGGACAGAGAGGTGAGCACAAGCTATCAAAATGAGACTCATGGTGGTCAAGATTAAAACCTGAAAGCACGTTATACAACAAAGGTTGCATGGTTGTGTGTATTTCTCTGAAGGTTATTTAGGATCTTTGCTTATTTTAGTAATAGCCTTAATTCCAATCACCTACCATTTGAAATATGGGCAAGATCTTGTGAGTTTACACCTAGCAGCAGTGACTATACTAAAAGTCGAGCAAGGAATGTGACCCTAAATGGGGGGAGCGTGAGGGGAAAGGGCATATTTCAGTAATCTATAATCATAAATTTTAATAAAACATTTTTAAATAGAGAAAACGTTAAGTGGAACAATGGTAGCCCAATACTCAGCTTAAAGCCAGTAAGAAACCTTCCTACTTGGTTGATGGAGTCATAACCCAGGGCCTCCTTTACCTTTAGCTGGACACTTAATTTGTGGGTGTAATAAAGAAAAAAACAAAACAGCTTCAGGATGTCGGTCTTCTTGCAAATGCCAACATATGTTTAAAAACATTCCGGTAATGTTCCAGATCACCGAGTTCTGTTCCATGGACACATAACTTCAGTATGCAAGACTGTTAGCACGTAAATGCTGGCAAAGTCCTTGGGATGAGATCTCACCATGTTAGGAAACAGCACTAGGCTATAAAAGTTGATTGCAGTCAGCTTTCCTGCATTTCTTCTTGGAGATGGTGATGGTATCATCATCTTTAAATCCTTGTGGAGCTTTCCCTCTGTTTCATTATGCTGAAAACAACCACCTTCTTGATTTGAAAAAAAAAAAAAAACGAGATATGCTATCATTTTACATGGTGTAGCATATAGTAGCTCTTGGAAGATGAATCGGAGATCGCACCTTTAGTGTGGGTGTGGTACATCTTGGTGCCATTAGTGTAAGATTTTTTTTTTCCATTCTGGATTATTAAAGATATCACCAATTTAGTGTCATGCATGTTAATTCTTAAATGTTCTGGCACTGCAGAAAAATCCGGGGTAAATTTAATTCCACCTCTGTTTTGCTACTGATTTTGGTTCTGACGTTGGTAATTATTTTAAGTCTACTTTAAGAGTATCCATGAAGTTACATTTCCCTCCTGCTAAAGTTACTCCAAGACCACTAGGCCACATTTAATGCAAGGCTGTTTTGACAACTTACAGGATCTATAGTGCAAAATTATTTGCACTGATAGTCACAGTTGAAGGCCCTTGACTTGTGAGAACTACTATAATAATCAAACTATAAGACACAACAAAGTTTACAGAAAAGATATATTTGGAATACTGAAGTTATTTTTTTCTCCTAGAGTTACATGTATGAAAGCAAATTCAGATGGCAAAGGCTAACAGAACTTTAAATTGTTGTTAGAATGTGATTATGGGCAAATCACAATCCTTTTGAGCCTTGTTTATTATCATCATAATCTTCTGGTGTTTAAAAGAAAGATTGTTAAAGACTGTGTCAGATACTTCATAGTTCTGAAATTTCAGGATTCTAACACAAATCTTTTATTACCATTTTCTTAGGTTTTCCCAAGGAGTGTGACATAGGATAGGTGTCCTTAGTGATCATAGTGAAAACTGATGAAAGAAATCTATATAAATACTTGCTCAGATAAAACGTGTCCAGGGGTGAGGTGGGCACCAGTATTATAATCTCGCTGCATTTAATAGGGTCTTTATTTCTTTAAAAAAACTATTTAGAGAAAGACAGAATTTAAGTACAGCATTTATCCTGAAGATATCAATTAATCAGAACACGACAGAAATGAACACGTGAAAAGTCACAGAGAGATGGCCTGACACTTCTTCTTCTGCTACATTTACAAAGTAGAGGATTTAAATGAAAATTACTACATATAGAGCAACACACATGCACACGCACATTCAACTTCATACCCAGAGAGCTAGGCTTGTACTTTAACTTTGCAAAGCAAAACTTTTCTTTACATAATGCTAATCAAATGTCATGAAGACAGCAAGACTATTATTATTGCGGTTCCAGAATCATTCAGATGACGGCTTCAAACATTTTTACCCACCCAGAAAAGCAAGTATCTTAAGGGGCTCTTGCCTACAGCTTCTTATCCCCTTCCCCTTTTTTGAAGGAGGGTGGGGTATAAAAGTTGCTTGCCCCACAACTCAAGTAGTACTGCTGTGAAGAAGTGAGGACCATTTTAAGGTGTCACATTTGCCTTTCAGCCAACTGGGTAAAACACTGAGTCTGCATGCAGCTACTGCTACACAGCCTCCACAAAAACGGACCAAAACTCTCAGTTGGACTGGGTCATTTATTCTGCTATGTTAACAGTGAGATAGTTAAAGAACAGTACTGGGCCACTGAACTGTACACTTTAAAGTAATTAATTGTGTTATATGAATTTCACCCCAATTTTAAAAGTAAGGTGCTGAGTCCTTAAAAGGCTTTATAAATTAAACGAAGGGGTAAAAACAAGCTTTTGGGAGTGCTTTGTAACAGAGCGTAATATTGGGTCTGAGTACCAAAGACGGGATCAAACGACAAGGCTGTTCTAAGCATGACAATTTCCAGGGCCAGCCTGGAGCTCCCAGGAACCTTTAGAGTAACTGTAACATGTCAAGTGGACTAAGAACAAAGTCAAGTCAACATGTCTTTGGTCTGATCATTCTCATTTTGGAGAAAATGAATTGGTCCTCAAGTACAAGTTTCCAGTTGTTTCATGGAACCTCTAGGTACTTCGGTCATATTCTCAAACAGCTTAGTTTGCTAAGGCCTGCCTTCGGTTCTGGGCCCCTAACAGGTGTGTAAACCAGACTTCTGTACAACTCAAATCCAGGGTACAGAATAGATTCTCTTTAATGAATCTTGAATTCCCAAGTGTGATTCTTTGGGGAAAGCTCCTGATTAAAGAAGCCAACGGCTGATGTGCCCAGAAACATAAGGTCGCTCAGGATCCCAATGGCAGCAAATCACAGGGCAGGAAGGAGATCCGAGCAGCAGCGGCTTCCCCATCATTCAGCAGTTTCACACGCACAGTATTCTTGAGCGATGACTTGTACTTTGAAGTATTATCATTTTTAAATGTCATAGTTGATATCTCAGCTGAGAGGTATGGTACAAGTCCAGTGAGTTTAAAAATATTTTAGTGTCAGGAAATTAAGGGCGCTTCCACACTAGTCATATTTGCTATTAATTGAATGAGGAGGAAAAGTATGTTGTATCTCTGTGTCTCCGTCCCTGTCCCACTACATCTTCAGCAATTTTCTTTAAAGGCCACATCTAAGTACAAGAAATATGAGGACCAAGAGTGGATAAGTCCAATAACTTGCAGGTATGTATCTATTCACACAACACATTCTCTTTGGGGGAAAACTGTTCAAATGCTTTTATAACCAGTTATGATAAAATGCTTCATTCCTCTCTACTCTTCGCCAATCTGCTGTTTTTAATTCCAATAAAGAAAAGCAGAATGACTGAATTCAACTAAGTAAGAAGAGATACTTTCCAGTTTCTATGCAAGCTCAGGAGAGAAAAGCTCCTACCAGTAATATGGACTTCTCAACTACCGGATTCATAAGCCACACCTACTCCCTCGGTCTAAATTAAATCCTTCCCATCATAAGTAATGTGTCTACCAATCCCTCACACTCACCAGGCTTACCTCCACCTGTTCAATCTCATCTCTAGCTTTTCCCAGGCCTTCACCTTCTTCCAGAACCTCCTACCAAGCTTTGAAGAAGGAACTCTTCATCCTATTGAGGGAAGCTTTCCTTTGGATTGCCCTCAACTTAGAGGAAGCCTGACCCAGGAGTCCCCCAAGCAATACGATGCTTTCTATAATTCTCTCTCATACAGTCTAACTTCATACTCTCAAGGACTAGCAGGAAAACGGGAAAGGAAGAGACCATAGGGGTTATGAAAGCTAACCTTTCCGAACCGCAGACCTAATGTTAAGATATCTATTTACCATCCGTTCTAAGGTCCTCTCTCATCATTTAACACTAAGCAGCCATCACACTAACCACAGTCTCCTAATCTGTTCCCTTACCACCACCATATCCATGCTTTGTCCTTAATGAAATCTAAAATCACTGACACCACTGGTTCTTCCCTGCCTTACTAAACTTCTTGACCACAAGATTAGGTATTTCAATATTGTCTTCTTGAATAATTTTGTCTTTTCTTCTACAACTTCTAACCAAACTCTCAATATTTGCTTTGTTTACTCCTGATGCTTTGTGCTCAGCCAGAGGAACATACAAAACCATACATATTTAGACACTCAAACTATTAAATTTTATCCTTGTCTTTATTCAAACAATTTGTTAATTTCTTAACAAACTGCACTTCCAGGCTTATTCTCATAGATTTATTTCACCTGCTTTCTTTACAGGCTCCCAACTCTACTCTTTCACCCCTATTCTCAAACTATATACATTTGATAATTACTGATATAAGCCCCTTCATCTATTCTTATTCTCTAATCTCACATTCTCTCACCTAGATTTTTTTATTATTCTTACAAATATCCTACCTCTTTAAAGCTAAACACATAACCTAACCCCATCTCAGGAGCTTACCTCCTCCCAAACACTTATAGAAATCTGTTATCCTACTTGATCGGCCTATCTTCTCTTCAGCACTGCCCATTTCTTCCTCTCAATTGGCTCTATATGTTTTGTCTTTAGATATTTAGGTACCTCACTTATCTTAAAGCAATGATTTCTAAGATCTAGCAACCTATCTAGTAAGCACCTTATTTTTCTCTTTCCTTCTAGTGCTAAATGTCTTAAGCAAGCAGTCAGTGATTACTGACTACATCCATACCCTTGCCGCTTTCTCAAGAATCCTATGAGTCTGCTTTCTATCGTACCTTTCTATGAAAGCTACATTTTTAAAAGTCACTAGAGACCTAGCCAAATCCAAAGGCCTTTTCTTAGATCTCATCTTTTCTGATTTCTAACACATCATTTCTTCTCCATTTCTACTATTATTGTTCTAGTTTAGCCATCTCAGCAGTGATGATATACTAGAACTGCTTGCTAACTGGTCCTAATTTCAAGCAAACATATACCAAATTAATCTACTTAAAATGCTGCAATCAAGTTACATCTTTACCAGACCCTATAGTCCTCTACCACCAACCACATCCACATCAAGATTAAACTCTTCTTCCTAGTTTTCAATGTCTTTGCACTTGTCCCACCTTCTTACAACCTGTACACCTCGGATAAGTGTCCATCTTCTCACTGTCCTTCCTAACCCCTAGAGATCAAGCTAATCTGTCTAATTCTTTGTTCAATCTATTCTTTTTACTGTATTCCCCGCATTTCCGTTCATCACCTAAATTTCAGCCATCCTTCAAAACAAAAAAGCCCCATACTTTTAATGAAGTCTTTCCTTGAACTAACTCACAATACCTTCTTTCTCTAATTCCCATTCTTATTTTTCTATCAACATATTGTCTGATTAGTTCACTAAACATTTCATGTGTGATACCTACATCTATTACTGCCTTTTTAATTCAGCACAAGAAGATAATGTATTAAGTACTCAGATAAAAAGGCTGAGAGGAGTAAGGCATAGCACTAAGGGCAGAAGGGCTGGCTTCACCCAGAAAACTGACTTTGGTCATATTTTGCAGAAAAAGACATATATATATGATATCTGGAGTTATCACCTCTTCACATATAAGGATTTTTTAAAGAAGTTATTATTTTCAATTGTGTGATGTCCATTTCCTAAAGTCAATTAAGCATATTTGGAGAAACTTCCTGATCAAATAAACAAAAATCCAAAACTTTATGACTCAGCACAGAAAAAAATGCCCCCCAGTTTCTGTGTATGCATAAGTGACACAGTGGTGTTCATTCTATAAGATTTTAATGCAGCTGCAATTCGTTCCTTTCTCTGATTTCTGAGGCAATGCCTCTGTGCGGGTGGCTCCCTATAAATCTGTGTCACAGCAGAGGAGGGCTCAGGCAGTCTTGAAGGTGCTTGGAATACCGTACAAATAGGAGCCATGTCAGTAAAAATGTGACAGACACAATTCATTAAAAAACACATATATAGAAAGCTCCACTTAAGTTCCAAGATATTAAGAATAAGAGACATGAGCATACACACACGACTGAGAAATATTTAAATTAGAATAATGAATGTATGTCTTCCTTGTTAAGATTTTTTTTTACTTCTGCCAAATTATTAATTTTTAAAAATTTCAAATATTAGTATTCAACACCCTTTGTTGCCACTGTCAGAGTGATAAATAATAAAATATATTTGGACTACTGCGGCTGTTCTTGTGGTTAAGATATATCAAGAGCCGATCTTATAGAAATATTCTGAAATAAAACTGTTACTAGATTGTTACCCTTGATAACAAGGTCTGTACTTTAGAAATCTTATATTCCTCAAGATCGAGCTCAAGTCACCACACAGAATAGGCACTCAAATATTTAATTAATGCTTTGTTGAAATAAGGGAAGAGTATACAAAAGCACCACCTGGAAAAACAAAATAGCAGAATGAAAAAGAAAGTACTATTAATCAGAAAATTATTTTCTAATGGAATCTTTAAGAAATAAAGAGGCATCTGACATTCATCACATGACTAAAATCATTCTGTTTAGGTCTCTAGTTCCTAGGGTGGCACTAAAAACATTTCAAAGCAGAAGTTCCTTTTTTTCCTTAGGGGTGTCATCAAACCCTTTACAAATAAAAAACTATGAATCTTCTCCCCTGGAAAAAAAAAATGGACAGATGTACATACACACAAGTTTATAACTTTGTAAGTACATCCAAAAAGTTGTGGACTCCAGGTGTAACTCTCGACTGAAGGAATAGACTAGTCAGTCACTTTTCAAAGGTTAAGTATGTAAAAGCAAAGAAAATTCCCCTTGTGCATGACAGATCAAAAGTGCAGGAATTTATCAGAAACAATATGAAGCTTTTTAAAAAATTTTCTCATTCTTTACCATCATTTGGTTTCATCGATATATTTGCTATGTGAAGTGGTGCTTTCTTTTACATGTAATTTCTTCTGTACTTCAGTATAATTAATTATGACTATGATTTTAAGACTTTATTTTTTAAAAAATACTATATGAAATATTCAGTAAGCAGAACTGTGAGGTTTAGTATTCTTAGGCTTCCAAAGTCTCAAATCACAAAGTTAGTTAAAGGATAATCTTTAGTTTTCTATGTGAAAATATGTAGGTTGAAGCCTAACTGCCCCAGAAGCACTGTCCTGACACACGGGGTGTGTGGAAGTAGGGAGAAAAGAGAAGCAGGAAGGAAAACAGTTCTGGGTTCTGGCGAGTCTGGGCAAACTACGTGACACCTTTTTGACACTGGTTAGGAATGAGAAAGAGAGAAAGCTACCACGGGAAAGAATCCTTGTGTAACAGGTATATCTCTCAAAACAGAAGTAAATAGTAGTTAACTTCTTCTGTCTTTGGAAGAAGATCCAGGAGATGAAAGGCTTGTACTGAAGGCTGGAGAAAGCTATGTGCTAGGAAGCTTCAACAGAGGCAGCCCAAGCTAAGACAGGCCAAGTTCCTCGGCCACCCCGGGACACCATTAAGTGAAGTCCTTGCCTTTTACAGCAAAAATAAAATCATAATTAACCAACAATAAAAGGCTTCTGTCTAATAAATCTATAATATTTATATTTTCTAAATTTCTTATAATGTTGTCCTAAAATCACTTCTAAAAAATGAGATTGTCATTTATGCAGAATTTCACAAAAATAACTTAAATGGCTAGATAAATGGCTGTTTCTCCATTCTCAGTTAACCAAATCAAAGAATATCTAAGAATAGATTTTAATTTTCCACTACACCTCAGGACAAAGCTATTTAATCTGTTGTATCAGATCTAAGAGAAAGTAATCAAACTTTATATAGAGAGGTAACCTTGAAAATTCCAATCCAACATATTAAGTATCATCTCCTCACTCACTATTTTAAATCTCTAAGTTTTGTCACTATTTTAAATCTCTAAGCTTTTTGTTTTTCTTTTTTGGGGGGCAGGGGGAATGGGGAGAGGTAGAGTATTCACGTTACCCTTTCAATATTTTTTAACAAATTAAGGCAAATCTTTTAAGTCATAATTGCTTTTTGAAAACCTCAAGAGGAGCTCTGATTTTCGCCTTTCTTCCAACTGCTTAATTTAGGTCGTGTTTTCTGAATCTTCTTTTGTCCACTGCTCAGAATTAAATTCAGTTTATTGTCTTTCACTATCAGTTTTAAAACTATTGCAAGAAATTGTTGTAATTATCCAAAAGTACCACTTCACATTATGTCCTAATATAGTACTCCACTATTCTCTGTGATTAACTAAAATTATCCATGACAACTTACGTGGCCTAATTTTAGAGGATCCCCAATCTCTTCTCTTCCACCTTAGTCTCATTCTGGTCAGGTACTTGTAATACAGTTTTATTATCACATTTCAATTATTGAACAATGCAATTTCCAAACAGATCCCACAGAAGTATTGTTTGTTTAAAAAAAAAAAGTCACACTATGGTTGCTTCTCACATACAACATTTACCCCAAATTCAAGTTTCTGATAAATCAACTGTAAGTTGAAATTCTGTTTCTGAGGCATTTTCTGGTATACTAGGCAGTGCATTAGAAAAGAGATTATATTGCATTTAATCTATAATAATTATCTTTTAACCGTCTATATATAATTAACAACCATTCAAAATGAAAGTGCAAATGTGCAAATGAGAAAGAACAAAAACAGTTTCTAAACATGTAATGCATAATATAGGATATAAATCCATACAACTAAAAACAATTGCTGACAACATCCTTCTGAGCATTAAATGACACCACCAATTTTGTTTTATGTGTATTCTTCTCAAGAATTCAAAAAATGCAATAAGACATTATCTTCTTAACTGTCAAATTTTCATGAGTATATTAGGATATTACCATTTTTTCACAAATCAGAAAACAAGGAACTACCATTATCTTTGTATATTTTCAATAATAGAGCCAAAATAAGAACAATTCTAGCTAATCTCATCTGGGATCTTAATTAGTACTACAAGTTTATTTGTGTGAGTTAAAAATAATATCACTCATGAGAAACAATGTCAAAATTATTATGCTAATAAACTGTGTTAAAGACCTAAAGAAGAAATACTTCAGCAACTATGAGTTAACACACTAGTTGTAGGCATGAGGAACGTTTATATTGGCTCTTTTGGGTGTATACATTAAATGCAAAATCAGAAAGGAATCATGCAAAAATCCGGTTGCCCATGCAAGCACCCCAGAGTCTAATCCTCTCCTCTCAGTTCTGTTGTCAGGCCACAGTAGTGTGGAGACTTGTAGGCTGCTGTCCTTGTTGTAATGAATGGGAAGAGGCTGACAGTGGCATGGTCGAAACCTTCACCTCTTCTTCCCCTGTGGAAAAGTCAGTCATGGTCTAGTTATGGGTGACTAGATTTGTTAACAGTCCCTTTAAAAATGATTTCAATATTTGGAATATTGATACAAATATAAAATACATGCTTAATGGTTGGAATCTGGGTGTGAAACAAGACATGAATTTTAAAATATCAACTTATCAAGTATCTAGAAAGTAGTTACACTCTTAACACACCCTTTAATTTAATACTATGTCAGATATAAGAACAAATATATTTAGAATTATAAACATACAAAAAAAGAAAAAAAAAAGACAAGGAAAGCCATTCTTTTCCAAGCCAATTGGACCCCTTATAAAATACAGAGATTGCTAATAGTAAGTAGTATTTTGTGAAAAAATTAAAACTAAATTCACAGAAATGAAAATGTAATTTTTAAAAGGGAAAAATAAAATCCGTTTTAAAAAGCAGAAATTATGTTTAGAAAAGAGAAAAGATATACATATATTTAGTAAATTACCATAAAGCATCTGAAAATTTAATGTGTACTTCTGAGGTAATTAGAAAACAGTAAAATACTCACAATACAATGATCCAATTGACTGAAAGCGAGATGACTACTTCTAGGTCAAAGGAACTATACATAAAATGAGATCAGTTCTCCTAATTATAATTGATAATTATTTGACTACAAGTGACTTGTTTCACAAATGACTCAAATTCAATCAAGTCACTGTTAAACGAGCTAATTCTGAAACAAAAAATATTTAAAGAAAAATGTCCTCTCATAAGTAAAACTGAATGATCAAAAACAGGAAAAAAAATCCAACCCTAAACAGTTTTAAATATTTTTCTATGTATATCTTGAAACAACAATGCTTACAGACTATTTTATTATTTGTTTTCCAAATAATCTTTAGCATTATGGAATAAAAACATCTTTGTAGAATTCCTTGAAAAACATATCTGCAAAATTACATTTGGAAAAAGATAGCTTAACTGATAACAAGAAGAAAAGAATTTTCAGTCTTTAGAACAGGTTATTTTATAGTTTTTCGGTAAATTGGCAGAGATTCTATAAACCCCAAGTACAAAGCAATAAGCGTGTGTAAAGGAAATTTGAAACTAGAGTTTTTGGTGAGAACATGGTACCCAAGGAGGGCTAAGCAGATGATTAACTTTCATCAAGTCAATAAACTTCATCCTATCTGGGAATATCGCTGATCTGAGCCAATTGTCTCACAAATAGATACTGTTGATAAAAAAAGGGACCTGTAAGTGTGTGAGAGCAAAAATCAATAACTAAGGGAAGAAAGCCAACTTAAGGTATATGCCAGTGATCTTCATTCATGAAAAAAAGCATCTATGTTGTAGTGGAAAAACATTTCAGTTATTGAATTTGGGATCTGGTTCTTATGCTAATTCTCTAACTTAATGTGTGACCTTTAACAAATTATTTAACCTTTCAGGCACACAGTTTTGCCATTCCTAAAATGAGGAGCTAGACAAGTCACTTTTTAGGACCAGAAAAGTTACTTTTTAAAACAAAAGCACATGGTTCCAATAATAAAAAAGACCTGAATGGACTTACTGTAACTATAACTGCCCACTAATCAAAGTTTCTCCAAGAATATTTCAAAAATCCTTCTAAACTTAACGAACCAAATGTGCTGCCAAGAAAATGCTGCTAAAAAAATTTCTCCTAATAGCTAATTTTAAACACAAAAATATTTTCAATTAGGCAAAGGAAATGGAAGCCACATTTCTGTCATACCTCTGGTAACTATCCTTCCCATGATAGGTTTCAGACATATCAATTTTTAATAATTAACTGAATAAGCAAAATTAAAAATTTAAATACACACATATAATATAGATATGGTATCTAAATGATATGTAGGTGACTGATACATTTCCATATTTGCTCCTGGGGGTCAGAGACCCTACTTTGTCTATATATCTAAAGAATAAATACACCTGCTTTTTCCAGCATAAAATAATGTCTAAGTTTCTCTTAAAATGGCATCTCTCACCAAAGCAGTCTGTACTCTCCATTATGAAGCACTTAAGGAAAGCTACTCTGTGTAAGATACCATGATATTTATTCATTGCAGGATACAAAGTTGAGCCTATTTCAACAGTTGGACTCAAGTACAACTGAGTTAGAACTCGGGGTGGGGAAGGCAGATATTGCCTAGGTATTAAAATGCTTCAAATTATACATAGCTTTCCAGAATTTTACTTTCTGTCAAATCTAATTTGTTACTGAAAATCCTACATCATCTTGCTACAATTATACAGCTATTATGTTTTGAAGCTTAGCACATTCAGCTTCCTGAGGTATCTGCCAAATATTTATAAGCCATAAGAGGATTCTGAGTAATTCTTGAAAACAATTTTAAATATTTTGATACCTTAAAACTAAAATTTCTCTTGTCATCAGAGCCTTAAAAATAATCTAATAATAACCTTAATCACAAGTCACCATTTAAATAACAAGCAAGTATGTATAGTCAAAAACTAAAAAAATGAAATAATGAACTCTCCCCATCTCCCACAAAATACAACAATGTTTCAGAACCTACATCTGGTGACCTTAGAATTTCTGGAGAAAAAAAGTATTTTATGCTCTATGGTTGAACATATGTTAAAAGAAAATCCACAAAGATAAGGCCATAATTTAATGCCACATTTTTTTTCATAAAGTCTCTCTCTACTTTAGATGAAGATTTCAAATGACTAACATGAGGACAACTATACTCACAAAGTAGTGATTACTCATCATCGCTGTGGCATTTCTACAACACCTACTGGCCTGAAATATCTGGATTAAAACTGCTCTTTCTGTGCTAACGGACAACATGATAACCATAAAACTGGAAGAACAGATAACAGTCATATAAAAGTCAAATAAAAGTACACAATGAAAACAGCTAAGGACTAGAGTTCCACAAATTTATCCTCCTTATCATATCAAGTCCATGCTGCTTTGCCTGGCTATCTGAGCATCCCATCTTCTCGTCCACTCTCTCTACAATACATGAAACATGTCCTGTTACAGAAGGCAGTTCCTGCCTCTATGCCTTTATTCAGGCATTTCCAACAACATAAAAGGTCTTTCTCTTTCCCTCTGGCTAACCTAAATCCAAGATAACATACTACAGATCATTTCTACTTCTTCAAAGAAGGCTCCCTAACAATTATTAGCTCCATTAATGCCTCTCAGATTCTAGTATCAGTTACCACTTTTACAAATAATCTTAATTTTTATCTATTCAACTGAACTTTTAAGTACCTGGAAACAGTAGCCATATTTTATACTTCTTTCGTATTACTCACATGGCCTAGTTCATTTTTGGGCAAACGGCAACCCAAATATTCATTGTAATTGTTTTAATAGTTTATTTTTCAATGTTTAGAATATTTAGAAATTAACTTTAACTTTTAATGTTATAATCAATTATGAGATACACTAATAATTACAATGCCACATTTCTAAATGATCAAAATCAAATAAAAGTTACACTCTAATAAGCTGTCTTGAATGGAAGAAAAAAAGGAATACCAGTAACTGAATACTTAGTGTTTTTTAAGTGAATACCATATAGAAAAAGAGGATTGAAAAATGTCACTCTGGATCACCTACTACCTATCATATCAAATAAACAAATACCAGGAGTTCCACTGATGTGCAAACTGCTACATTAAGTGTTATCAAGATTATGTAAATTAACTTCACTGAATCAACTGTTAACTTCACTGTACAACGGCCACAAAACAATATTCTCTCGACCCACCTACTTGCCTTAAAAATGAAATTGTTGGTTACAAAAAGATTAGAGCTAAAGAATTTTGATGGATCTCTGTAAATTGACGTATGAACCTTGCTAAAAAATAGAGAACAAACACCTTGCTGGTAACAGTACATTATTAAAATAATGTGCCATGTCATATCTTAAGGCTATGATAATGGATAAAAATAAATTTTATGAATTAGATATGAGTGAGGGACTATTCTATTCTGCTTGAGAGAAATCAGAAAAGAACAAACACTACCTTTTAACTATCATCTCTAAAGCCCAAATGAAATTAATAAAAGACTACTACTAAGAATGATTGCTTTAGATACAGAAGTCACTTGATCTAATGTTATATGGGACTTTAAAAAGCAAAAGTTCTGAAACCTTCAAGGGTAGCAGTACAAAACCAGAAGTATTCTGGCATCACTTATAGGAACTTAATATTTCTCCCCAAAATAAAAAATGACAGACCAAAAGGGAAAATCTCTCCTTGAACAAATTCCTTGTTCACAGAAAGTAAACTTATGCACATATGTCTGTGAAACATTAATAACCAGAGTTCTCAAGTATTAAGTACTTTATTAATATATATCACAGTTTTGATGTGTGTGTATATATATCAGTCAAAATAAATAACTGCCAAAAGTAGTTAGAGAGTGGCTTTATCCCTCATGCTCTCACTAATTACCATCCTTAAAAAAATTTTTTTTGAACCAGTGTACTTTTAGAATGTATAATCAGAATTTTACCATGGTGTTGAACTTTATAGCACCATAATTTCTGAGCCCATTTTTTTCTTGTTGTATTTATAGGCCATATGCAAGATTGGTAACTATCCTATTAAGTGAAACGATTCCAAGCAGTAACTAGGTATAATACTCCACCATCCTCATAAAGCTCAATATTACAAGGCATCCACCCAATTAAAAAATTTAGATAATAATGATGACTTTGTTTTCCCATAGAAATTTCCAAGACTAATGATAAGAATTCTATTATTCAAAAGTTCCCTCCCTACCACCCAACAACCTGAAGGCATAAATTATTCACAAATTCTCAAAGGCTATAAATGAACCTACCTGCTATAGGGATCCCTCCCAGACCTGTGTTGTGCTGTGGCGGGAGACTCAAGTCCAAGAAATTACTATTTGAGGTGGGGTTTGCTGTGTGGTTCAAGTGCATGATGCTATTGCGTGGAAAGGCCATCCAAGGATAGCGGGCTGCCTGGCCTGGAAAACTGAATGAATTATAAACCGCTCGGTGCTGCTGAAATTGAGGGAACCTCTGTGGCAAGACTGAAAAGGTACTATTGAGAGAGTTGGCATTTGCAGGTGCAGCAGGATGCAGGAATCCAGAGCCTGGACCTTTGGCGGTTGTAGTGTGTGAAGAGGAGTTCTGAAGAGATGTGGGCGAAAGGGAAGGCTGGTCTTGGACTGACAGTTCCTTTTCAATCAGGTCTGCTAAGGCTTTTCGAGTGACATCAAAGGGATCAAAACCCAAGTCATCCTCTGGTTGTTTAGAAGAACCAAAGCCAAATGCTGCTTGCCAGTCTGTAGAGGACGCTACTGGGATTGTTTCTGTTGGGGAAAAAATTAGTGATAAATTTAAAATATACATCTCACTTTTATATTTAATGGGTATCCACACTAGTGAAAGTTAAACATCATATTCAAGATAAAGACAGATATATATGAAATATGTGTAATTTCTTAGCACATTCAGATTATAAAATTATAAAAGAGCTCATATACTTCTAGCAATGATTTCATTCTTAAGTTACTAATTTCAAAAATTGAGTAATAGAGACTGATTTTGCTAATCAAAGAAAACAAAGTACTTGAAATCCAAATTATACTCTCAGCCATTCATGATTAACTCATTTCCTATTTGCTCTGAGAATACTCCCTCAGCGGCACTTGTGGCTACAGCATTTACTCCGAGATAAATTGCAGATGACCGTCCTTACCTCACCCCCAAAGTTTGCCATGAAATATCTCACTTTTATTATTATTTTCACATCACTCTAGTATATCAATAGTCTTTGAAAATAAATGACATCGCTCTATTTATATAATTCTATTTTTAGTAGTGGTATTTCTATTTACAAAATATAGTAATTCTCGATCACTGAAAATGTCAAATCCTAGAAAACACAGCATTCCTACATGTGATGTTAACATCATTCTGGAACAGTTGTTAGCCAAAGAGTCACTTGGTGAATCCGATTTATGTATACATTTCTGTTTATAAATAACTCCAAGAACAGTTTTTATATTTTATTTTTACACTGAAAACTAGTCAGATTTGCTTCAGCCTCAAAAAGCGTGTTTGTGTCAAATTAAATTAATGCACGCAGAGAGCTATACTTTTTTTTCCTAAATGGGAAATGGGTAAAACCCAGACTAAGTTATTTAAAAGAAATAAAGTAATATCAAACATGACAGAATTAGTAAATTTTATATTTTTAAGTATCAAAGACAAAGTATGATTTTGAAAATGTTTTATATACTGCTAAGAAAAAAATATCTTAATAAAAAGTATCTATTTAATCTTTAGTTTTGCAAAAATTTGTCTGCTCCATTGACAATAGTATGTGCTACTATCAATGTTAATTTTATGCCATCCTTCACATTAATAAGACAACTTATAATAAATAAAAATGAAAATGGCTCAAAAATGCCAAAATATAACTTTTTATATAAACTAACCTCTTTTGACAGCTTGGAAAAAAAATCTTAAATTTAATTAGACACACACAAATATGAATAAAAATGTAAGCCCTTAATACTTCCCAAACGAGGAAATGTTTTATTATTTAAAAATAATCTAATCATTCATTTCTAGAGAAATCTGTCTGTTAACATAATAAGTTCTAGGTCATACAACTTATCGAACCATCCAATTCCATGCAGTTTAAATGATTACGTTTTAATGAAAAAGAGAGTGAGGACAAAAAGGTTAAAAATACATTCAGCAAGGAAGGGGCTCGTTTTGGTCTAATGATTATCATGCGCTAATTCTGTTATATACCTGATGTGAAGAGGCTCTGTGGCTCTGGTGCTGTAGGCCAGTCACTGGATGTCTGTGGGGAACTGGGGAAAGGAGGAAGCCCACTTGGAATAGGGTTGGGATGTCGAAAGTTATCTGAGAATAACGACTGTGACTCAGTTACTGCTCCTTCAAAAGGAGACCGTGCACTGTGATTGGATGAACTGATGGGGATGACTGGGTTAGATTTTGATAAACCAGGTGGTGGTGAAGGCGTATCACTGTTAGATATCTAAATAAAACAGGAAAAGAATATTCAATATAAATGTATGCATTTTAATAAAGCACAATTAAAAAGACTTGAAACAAAAGGTATTAGATAGTGATCTTCAAACTGGGGTACTTAAGGACTTTTTTATGAGAGCATGAATATTCAAAAAACCCATCAACTTACATATATACTCTTTTCTAAAACAGACACTCTCAGTAAGCCATTCTCTTTTCCTTTTATAACCTAATTTTCTCACTTTGTGAAGAAAAGAATATTTCTCACTCTCTGGGACCTAAGTATAGTATTGTGCCCAAGAGTGAAAACTTTCTGGGAACCAAACAAAAATTTACTAGAAATATTCAGGTTGATGATGAGAGAGCTACAGACTCTAATGACTGGATTCTTTTGCAAGCAAAGTGATTCCCAACACATTCGTTTTGAATAAAACGAAAAGAAGATCTAAACAAGTCATTTCCATACAAGTCATTTCTAAACAAGTCATTTCCAAACACACCATAAAAAATTTTTATGATAGATCTTTATGTGATTTTTAGGTATTTAATTCAGAAGAAGTTTAAAAATTTGAATGACATTAATATAATACTGTTTCTTTCATCCCTTATTTGTACCAACAAAATATCTCAGCACTTCCATTTAGAAAAATAAAAGCATGACGAAGATTGCTGCTGAAAAATCATCTCCTTGAACCAATAGGTAATATTCATCTATGGATACATAAAAACTAATTTAAAATGGCCCTACCTATGTGAATAAGAGATGAATTTCCAATATAATTTTAGTGTTTATGTTTAATAACTAAGTTTTATCAAAATTTATATTTATATAAGTTGCTTTGATCAAATTAAAATACCAATATTTATAATATGCTGGACATTATAGCCTTTGCAATTTTTTAACCTTATTATGAAAAAAATCTTTAATGTTAACTTAAAATATATAAAGAGACATACAGATTTTCTAATTCTTTTATGGAATTTGTGAGCCAAATTGTGAAAAAGTAGTGTACTTTAGATCTCTAAGTTTCTCACAGACACTCTGGGAAACAGGGCACTCTATGGAAGAAAACAGAACTACATTTTTTTTTAAACCAAATGTAAGGTGTTCGTTCAGAACCTTAACCAATCAAGAATTAGCAACTAGCCAAGATGATAAAAAGCACACTCTAAAGATCAGGACCTCCTCACTCAGTAGCATTTTGGGTACAACTGTGAACTTAACTATTTGGTCTATCATTTCAAATTCCACAGTCATTTGGGGGAAGGAGGAAAACTGCTGGAGGCAAGTACAGTGAGAGAAACAGAAAATTAAAGTTGACAGCAAGGGAGAAGGGGAGCACATGGCATAGAAACAACTTTTAAAATGAGAATGCAGAAAGCATGATAGTCTGGGACCATTTTGTGCAGGGTCAAAAAGACCAATAATATCAGCAGACTGTAAGGACACCAATGTATTGCCATACAATAATAATAATTTTGAGTTATCAAGAAAGGGTTAAATTATGCTCTATATATTCTGTGGAGGAAAAGAAGGCTGATTATAACACATTTAACAAAGATGTCCACTAAAAGCATTTTAAATTGTTTAGTATTTTAAATTAGTTTTACTATCTAGAAAACTCACTTACACAGAATGCCCTGTTTGGGGGATAGCAGATAGAGATAACAGTATCAAAATCTTACCTGCTGAGAATTATCACCATTCCCTATACTGAGAGAATCTGAAGGTTTGTCAATGGGGCTGTAAAACAAAACAAAACAAAACAAATCGAATAAAATCAGAGTAAAATCATTCTCCCACAAGAAAAACAAACACCTCAAAGCCAGAATAACAGACATCTTATCATCTTAACATTTACCCGAAGCATTATGATGTAAGACATTAAGGATACAAATAAGCTAACATAAAATCCCTCCCTTGGGCAATTTACATTCATTCTAATGAGATTCTCCCAAAACAATAGGTGAAACAATAGCTTATTTAAAAAAAAAAAAAAAAGCACTGCTTAAAGGATACTACTTCAATTTGTAGGTCAAAAGTCTAATTCATTATTTAGTTTTATGCACAGGATAAACACATTCCCCATTAAACCTGAAATAATACCCATCTTTCTAGGTGTTTGTCAGGGGCATACAAATTACTGAAATGTTCTCTACAGGTTCTGAAGAGCAACAAATTTAATACTTCAATATCCTAATCATAACTCTAAAGAAGACATGTGCATGTGTATACACATACAAATATATATACTATACAACACACATACATAATCTTAATAGAAACAAACTTCTGTGCAAACTATTGACTCAAAAAAAAAAAAAACATTAAAACTTAACTTCCATATAAAAAAAAAAAATGCTGTACCACAGTGGAGTAACACAGATTTGCTAACTTCAAGGTCATTTTAACTCCACTGACTTAAGAATAAAAAAGCTTTTTAGAAGCATTACAAAATTGACAGTGTTGACACAGAAACAGCGAACCATTTCTACAATTAATTTTACTAAGCCCAGTACATGAAAAAAAGATAAGTATTAGTATCCAAATACAAATACCTATCTCTGATACAATACTACAGGAAAAAAAATTAAGATCTAAATTTCTCAAAATTATTTTATTGCCTGAATATATATATACAAAGACACCTTACAAAGAGACAACTGTACTGGCACCATATTTAACTGCTCTAAAAAAATTTAACAAGGGCTAGTACCCAATCTGAATACCAAGTGTATCTTCTTCAGAAACACTGCCAGATACTCTAGAATCTGACAGATAGTTCTGAAATTTACTTAAAGAGCATCTTCACTTCTTGTTCACAAAATATCAATAAATCAATTCATGTTATTAAGTCAAGTGGGTAATTACAAATAAACTTAAGATATAGCTCTGAACCAATTAAACTTAGAGATATTTAGGGAAATAAGACAAGTACACACCAACAAATATCAGCCAGCACCAACTATTAAATGAACTATTTATTCAGTAAAAACTATAGATCTTTGGGAAAGAACCCACCATAAGTGGAGCGTGTAGAAGATGTATCCTAAGGGAGTTCGAATATAAGAAGGTCCTTAAAAAGATTTATACATTAGCGGAAATAAGGGGAAAATAACAGCATTAAAGGTAGGAATAGCAAGTGTATAGGAATTGAAAGGTTACAGATAGAGTTGGGAGAAAGTAAAGTAGTTAATTAGGTAATATATGATTTTTACAATGTGAGGTAAGGATACAAAGATAGACCTAGAGGCCAGATACCAGATGCCAATGGAAATTTTTGAGCACAGAATGATATAAACATAGTATTGTCTTAGGAAGACAATACAGACATTAATCTGAAATAAACTTGTACAACCACCACTACCATCCATCCCCGTTAACTTTTTATCTTGTAAAAACTGAAATTCTGTACCCCCTAAACAATAACTCCCCATTTCCCCTACCCCAACATTCACCATTATACTTTCTGTCTCTATGATTTTGACTAAATGTGTTGTATAAGTGGAATCATAGAGTATTTGTCTTCAAGTGACTAGTTTATTTCACAAATAATAATGTCCTCAAAGTTCATCTATGTTGTAACAATTGAAGGATGTCCTTTCTTTTTACGGCTGAATAATATTCCATCTTATGTATATCCCACATTTTGCTTGTCAATTGGTCCATCCATAGACACCTCGGTTGCATCCATATTTAAGCTATTTGAGTAATGCTGCCATAATACAGGTGTACAAATATCTTTGAGATACTGCTTTCAATTCTTTTAGGTGTATACTCAAAAGTGAAATTGATGAATCATATGGTATTTTTATTTTTAATTCTTTGAAGAACCTCCATACCATTTTCCACAGCGGCTGTACCATTTTACTTTCCCATCAATGAAGCACTAGAGGTCCAATTTCCTCACATCCTAATACGTGTTTTCTGTCTTTTTTCATGTGTTTATTGACCATTTGCCTATCTTCTTTGGAGAAATGTCTACTCAAGTTCTTTTCTCATTTTTGAATAGGATTATTTAATTTTTTCTGGGTGAGTTTTAGTAGTTCTCCCTACATTCTGGTTATTAATCCCTTATCAGACATGTGGCCTGTAAATATTTTCTCCCATTCTGTGGATCACCTTTTTACTGTAGTTTAATTCAAATAACTTTTAAATTTTCATGCAGCCCAATTTGTCTATTTTTTCTTTTGTTATTCGTGTCTTAGTATCATATCCAAGAATTCATTGCCGAATCTTACATCAGAAAGCAAAATAAATGTTGTGAAGCCTTACATTTTCTTTTAAGGTTTTTATTGCTTTAGGTCGTTGATCCATTCTGAAATAATTTTTGAATAACATGGATATCACAAGTTTTGCCAGCATCATTTTTGAAAAGATTGTCCTTTCCCCATAGAGTGGTCTTGGCAGCTTGACACTTTAATAATATTAAATCTTCCAATCTATGAACATTAAGATGTTTTAATTTATTTCTTCTTTCAGCGATCTTTTGTAGTTTTCATTGTACAAGTCTTTCACTTCTTCGGTTAATTCCTAAGTATTTTATTCTTTCTTATGCTATTATAAATAGAAATGTTATCATAATTTCCTTTTTGGATGTTCTCTATTTATGTATAAAATGCAAAAGATTTCTGCATGTTGACTTTGTAATCTGCTACATTGCTTAATTCATTAATTCTAACATGGTTTTTCTGTGGAATGTTTAGAATTTTCTACATATAAGACCATCTCATCTGCAAACAGATACTTTTATTTATTATTTTCCAATTTGAAAGCCTTTTCTTTTTCATGGCTAATTGATATGGCTAAAAGATTCAATATTATATTAAAAAGTAGTGAAAGTAGGCATTCTTGCTTTGTTCCTTATCTTAGAGGCAAAGCTTTTGTTTTCACCATAAGTATGATGTTCACTGTTGGCTTCCATAAATGGCTTTTATTATGTTAAGGTAGTTTCCTTCTATTCCTAGGTTGTTTTTGTCAAGAAAGTACGCTAAATTTATTCACTTTTTTTCAAATGTGATGATCATGTGGTTTTATCCTAGTTATCCAATTTACTGGCAAATTGTTCACACTATTCTTCTTATAAACTTTATTTCTGTAGAATCTGTAATGTCCTCACCTTCATTTCTGATCTTAATAATTTGAGCCTTTTCTCTTTTTTCATAGTCCATCTAGCTAATGGTTTGTCAATTTTGTTTATCTTGAAGAAACAAATTTTAGTTTCATTAATTTGGACTATCTGTGATTTCAGGCATCCACTAGGGATCCTGGAACATATCCCCTGTGTATGTGAAAGAACTACTATATAGCCATAAATTTTTCCCTAATCATCACTTTTGCCGTTCCCGTAAGTTTTAATAAGTTGTGTTTTCATTTTCATTTCTAAGTATTTTCTAATTTCTCTTGTGATTTCTTTTATAATTAGTTGTTTAAAGTGTTATTTAATTTTCAATTCTCTAAATTTTCCAGATTTCCATTTGTTAATGGTTTCTAATTTCACTCTGTTGTGGTTGGAAAAGACACTTTGCATGATATCCTATTGAGACTTAATTTGTGACCCTAACGTATGGTCTACCTTGGAAAATGCCCCATTTACACTTAAGAAGAATGTGTATTTTGTTGTTTGAGTACAGTGTTTTATATATATGAGATATAGTTGGTTTACTGTAGTGTTTAAATCCTCTCTTTATCTTGTTTGGTTGCTCTACCTATTATTGTGCGTGGGGTACTGAAGTCAATTATTATTGTAGAACTTTCTTCAATTCTGTCAGTTTCTGCTTCATGTATTTTGATAGTCTGTCCTTAGGTGTAATGTCCTTTGTCTCTTAAAATCTTTTTTGACAAAATTTATTTTGTCTGATATTAGTATAGCCACATCTAGTCTATTTTAGTTAATACTTGCATGGACCAATTTTTTCCATCTTTTTAATTTCAACCTGTTTGTGTCTCTGAGTTTAAAATGAGTCTTTTGTAGACAGCATATAGTTGGATCACGTGCTTTTATCCATTCTGTCCATCTCTGTCTTTGGATTGGGAGTTGAATCTATTTACATTCAAAGTAATCTGATAAGGAGAGAATTACTTATATTATCATGTTCTTTGTTTTCTGTCTTATATAGCTTTTCTCTACATTTCCTGCATTACTGTTTTCTTTTATATCGATTTTTTTTGTAGTGAAATGTTCGAATTCCTTACTCATTTCCTTTTGTGCATATTCTAAGAGCTATTCTCTTTGTTATCATGGGAATTACATTTAACACTCTAAAGCTTTATTAACTTTATTTCAATAACATCCCAAAACCGCTCCTTTACAGATCTCTACCTCTTTTGGTTGCTGACGTCACAAAATTACCTCTTAACACATTGTGTGTCCAAAACATAAACTATTAATTCTTCTAAATGTAGTTTCTTAAATTGTGTAGAAAACAAAACTTGGAGCTAAAATCCAAAGTTATAGTAACATTAGCTTTTACAATAATGTACTAGACCTTAAGTGTACTAACCTCTTAAATTACGTAGGAAACAAAAAGCATAGTTACAAACCACTGTTAAATAACAGTAGCTTTTATTGCTGCCCACTTATTTACCTTTACTGAGATCTTTTCTTCTCCATAAGACTTCGGGTTACTGTCTAGTGTCCTTTCATTTCACCTTTCAGGACTCCCCTGAGCACTTCTTGCAAAGCAGGTCTAGCGGTCATGAATGCCCTCAGCTTTATCTTGGAATATCTTAATTTTTCCTTCACTCTTTGGGAGAAGAGGGAGAAAGTTTTGCTGAATATGTCTTGGTTGATATTTTTTTCCTTTTAGCACTTTAAATATGTTGTCACACTGTCTTCTGGCCTCCAAATTTTTGATAAATCTGCTTATAATTTTATTGAGGATCATTTCTATGTGATGAATTACTTCTCTTGATGCTGTTAAGATTCTGTCCTTGTCTTTGGCTTTTCAAAATTTGATTATAATGTGTTTCAGTGTGAGTCTCTTTCAGTTCATCTTAGAGATCAATTAAGCTTCCTGGGATATTTATATTCATGTACTTCCTCAAATTTGGGAAGTTTTGGCCATTATTTCTTCAAATAGTTGCTCTGCACCATTTTCTATTCTCCTTCTGGAACTCTGAGTATATGTATGCTGGTCAACTTGATGGTGTGCCACAGATCCTTTAGGCTCTGTTCACTTTTCGTCAAACTTTTTTCCTTGTGTTCCTCAGGCTGAATAATGTCCATTTTCCTATCTTCAAGTTCTCTTGTTCTTTCTTCTGCCTGCTGCCTTTAAATCCTTTAGGAAATTTTTCAATTGTTATTGTGCTTTTCAGCTCCAGAATTTCTTTTTGTTTTCTTTTTAAGTTTTCTACCTCTTTATTGGTATTTCCATGTTGTTCATGGATATTTTCTTGTCTTTTTTCCACAACCTCCTTTAGGTCTTTAAGAAACTTTAAGAGAGGTGTTTTTAATTCTTGATCTAGTATATCTGTCATTAGTTCTTTTTCAAGGACAGTTTCTGTTGATTTATTCTTTTTCTTTTGAATGAGAGATACTTTCCTGTTTCTTTGTATGCCTTGTGATTTTTTAGTGAATGCTGGCCATTTGAATCTAGTAAGATGGTGCCTCTGGAAATCAGATTCTCTCCGTACCGTAATTTTGCTTTTTTGGTTGTGTGTGTGTGTGTGTGTGTGTGTGTGTGTGTGTGTGTGTGTGTTTGTATTTTGTTTTGTTTTGTTTTTTATTGTTGTAAGCTGTATTTGTGCTGAAGATCAACCTTAAGTTTAAACTAAGGTCCTCTTAGGTCCTTTTTAAACCTTTCCTAGGACCTACATGGTCACTTTCTAATTTCCTCTCTATATATGCAATTGTTCTTTAATGTTCTAGTCTTTAATGGCTGGCTCCCCAAAGAGAAAAAAGTGAAAGGGGGGGACCAGTCCCATAGTCCCTTGGAAATCACCAACCAGAGCAAGAAGAGCTTGCAACAATGGGGGAGGTACAACAATGGTTGCCTGCCTCTTTGTCCGCACCTCTGTGATCAGAAGTAGTAACGAGCAGTCTGAGCGGAGATCCTCAACATTTAGAGTACAGGGTCCTTTTTGCCGACCCTGGCTCCTTCAAGCTATGCTAGAGCTGCTCCAGAAATATGTGCACAGCTGCCTGCCATGCTGCTACTGTACTAAGAGCTGACTTTGACCAAAATTAACCACCATGTCTATTCCTGAAAGTTGTAAGCCTTCAACAAACTTCAAAGTTCCAAAACAGTTATGTCAGACATATTGTGCCAGTGCAACTGTCCAGATGGAGACACAGATTCTTGGTGCTAAGTACTCCACAACCTCCCCCAAACTTGCACTAATATGGGAATAAGGGCTTAAAGCTGGGAGGAAGTAGTAAAAGAAACAAAAAGACAAATGATATTACAAAGCAAAATTGTAGTGTCTTAATCTTGATTCACCTTCCCAACCACTATCATTTAAGAGTAGTAAACAATAATTTTCAACACAGGTAAGGTCAGTTGTTAATGTGAAGGGCAATATGTGAAAATAGTACTGCATTCAGAATAAATCTTAAGAAGGTTTATGAATTACAACTAATTAGAATAACTCATATAATCTTGTCCGCAATGCCAGCTGCAGTTTCATAAACATTGATTTTTTATACTTTACCTAGGAAAGTTTTATCAAAGATGCTTAATAATTTCTAGATCAGTATCATCAATCCAAAGACAGCTACTGAAAACTTGGGATTAGGGTAAGATATTAATTAACTTCTGTCCTACTGAGTTTTAGCATATTCTTCAATTTACTTTCAGAATAACAAATTCAAAGAATGAAAAGCTTTAAGAATAAAGATATAACTAGAAATTGCTTTATTTCCCATGTGAGCTGTAAAAGACTACTACAGTTAAACTTGCCATTATGAGTGCAACTACCATTGTCAAAGTAAAAAATAAAGATGGGAGAGTCCCTGAAAATGGATATATAACCCTAATAGAAAGAAATGGCATATTTATAATTTCCAGTCCCAATAAATGTGACTCCTTGGGCCTCTAATGGCTAGGTAGGAAATAGATATCTGAATGCTACCACTAACGAATGAGAGTTCTTACAACTAACTACTGGCATCACATGTCAGAACTGCTTGCTCATCAAGCTCTGTGTCTGCTTAAGCTGTGACCATATTAATAATTGTTTTACATCCAATATCTACCCACCCGTTATCATTCCAAGAAGGTTAAGAAAGAAAAACAAACTTGGATAAATACTGCATTTACTAATGAAAAAAGAGCCCTACTCCATGAAACAGACTATTCTCTGATCAGGAACTGCCAAGCCTTGGATGAAAGAAGATTGGATACAATTCTTAGTGCACATGGCTTTTTTATTTAAAACAAAAAATAGACAGTCTTCCTTTTCTCGCTTCCACCGTTGCAAGATTGGCACAAATTTACTGGCCACTTCTGCTCAGAAAGGACTCTTTTTGAACAGGACTGTTCTTCTAACATACCAGGCACAAAACACACATTTCAAAAGTATTGTCGGTTCAGTTCCAGACCACCACAATGAAGCAAGTATCGCAATAAAGCAAGTGGCAACCTTTTTGCTGGTGGAAGGCCTTGCCTTCAATTTGTATTAAAAAAAAAATTTAAAAACCCACAACATTTGTGAATAATAATAAAGTGGAACATGATAAAATGAGGTGTGCCTGTACTGGGTCTTTCATTTGCACCACAAGTTAGACGAGAAGCACATCTTAGAGCAATGGCAGTTGAGTCCTGGAGTTCCCTGGGAGTGGCTCTAGAATAGGCTTCAGCTTCAGTTCTGGTCCCAGTTTGGGCTCTGACATCTTTGCGATTCTATGCCTCGTGTACGCTCCAGACCTACACCAGAGCCAGACCTGCTACAAGCAGTGGCTCTAACCCCAGGCCTAGCTCAGGCCCTGGTGTCAGCCCCAGCTCCAGCTCTAAAGACTCCAGTTCTAGTTCCAGCTTAAGCTCCAGTGGTTGTTGCGGCTCATCCGCCTGTATGTTGAGAGACCACAATGGGCCCATGTTTTGGGTATTTACTACATTTCTGGAAATTAACTATATCCTGGTAGTAGCACCCCAAAGCTTCATCCTAGGCACTTCAAGGTAAAATATAACAGGTTCTTGGCTGTTGGTAGTGGTGGATTCTTTCAGTCGCTGAGTCACTGTAGCACCATCTTGATGTAGAGCTACACAGAGTAGACGAGAATCTTATCTCAGCGCAGGTATGGCCCCCTGGTGCTCCACCATGCAGGTATTACCCCCTCCTGATGATTTATTGAAGAACAGTAGGCACCAGAAATAGTCTTCAGCGGCTGGCACTGCTGGCTCTGACTCACAAAGCCCATGACACATCCATCGTTCCACAGGTCCTTCAGGTGGCCATGTAGTACCAGGTTTAGAATTTTGTCTAGCCATGTCCAGAATAGTAGCTTGCCTGGTGGGGCGGCAGGGGGCTGCGGGGGCGGGGGGGCTCTCTTGTTTAGTGAAGGCAGCCCAGAACAAAAATGACCCATAATCCTAGAGTTCCACCCAAATGGCTTGTCCCTAAGCTTGCTCAGCTACTCCAGGTCAAGGGCTGGGCCAACATAGAAGAACTGCCAACTGAGCGCAGGGTCCATCAAAGTCTAGGAGAGCTTGACGGGGGTGGAGTGAAAAAGAACTGCTGATTCTGGGGGTTTGAGCTGAGCAGACTGAACCAGAGAGCTGAGGCCCAGGCAATCAAGGGTAGGTTCCTCTTAGAAATAATAAGTGCATAGAAGGTGTCTGTTTTTAGCTCTGGCTTCAGACCCTGCTAAGTGTATCTGACCATGTGACAGTGCCTCTGTCACACTCAGAAGGCCGACCCAAATCACCAGAACATTGCTCCACCAGTCATGTTAGCAAAAGTCCTAAATTAAGCCCTGACTCTTCTTTGGGGGGGTCAAAGTTTTCTGGTTTGAAGTTAGAATGCTGAACTTCTGGAAATCTTGTAATAAAGATTCCCATCAATGGAGACTTCTGTAGTCAGTGACTCACTGCCTTCCTGAAATCTCACCGGCAAGCAGCCTTGTCGGGACAGTAAACTTCCTTCCAGTCTTGAGGTTGATTGGTCAAAGGGGAGTTTAGGGCATGCAAGACTTGGTTCTACCACAAAGGCTTTGCGGAGCCGACGCTGTATCAACTCTGTGACATGGGCCTTTCGTAGGTCTATCTCTTTGGTCAGAGGGTCAACCCGATAGCTAACCAGGTGATTCAATCTCTTCAGCTCCTTCAGCATGGACGCAGATGAAATAATAGCTTTGCCTCAGCTGTGAACCACTCCTTCAGGTGTTCCAGCCCACAATTCAAGGAGCTCCAAAGCAGGCATTTTGCTGCTAGACTTTCCACGCCTCCAACTTTGGCAGTTAGAATAGTTAATGGGCCTTGCAGTGCTTTGGGACCACCCAGCATCTCTTTCTCCTCTTGTCTGGTTCACTGAGAGTTTCCTGCAGAAGCTGCTCTTGTCTGGTGTGATGGGGTACCAAAGAGAGTATTCTCACTAGGGTCTGGTCTCATTATCAGAAGCAGAAGACAACCTGCTGGTTGTTCAGGTGGCTGATGCATTTCACCAACCTGTCCATCTTAGCCCTCAATTCCAGGGTCCAGGACTCAATCTCAGGTTGCTGGCTCTCCATAGGTGCTTCAAGGCCTCGTTCTCCTTGCACGACTGATCCCTCTGAGCCTGGATCAGAATTAAAGAGATTAAAGATCATCTCAGCCAATTGGGTAGGACCCTGTGGAAAGGCCTGAATGTCCTGATAGAATTTTCACAAGTTGTGCTATAGCAATAAGCGCTCATGGTTCTGGCTACAACAGTCACACTCATAGTTCAGTTGGTCAAAGAAGTAGAAGAACAGCATGTTAGCCTTGGAATTATCATTGCCCAGTGCAATCTCCTGGCCAGTTCTGATCTTCAATCCAGACCACCAAGTAATGCCAAATATCCATCAGCAAAGGGCTGTTTGAGAGGAGCTGGTGCAGATGATCCTGAAATGGGCTGTCAAGATTCTGCAGCATCTCCCACTGCACTATTTGGGGTCTGAGCTTGGCTAGGAATTCAGTCCCTACTCCATTTTGTGATTCTGGTCATAGCTTCCAGTCGCCAGAGGGAGCTTCAGCACAAGGGCCTATAACCCTATCTTTGACTTCTGCCCTTCTGACCCAACCCCCAGTTCAGTAGGTGGCTGAACCCCGGAGCTCAAAATTCCCAGCCAGGTGCACAGAAACTAGCTGACGCTCAGCTCAGGCTTTCTTAAATCAACCTCTTTTTGGAACACTACAACAATAGCTTGCATTCTGAGGTAAAAGTATTACAGTTCATTCCACTTTCAATAGGAAAGATTAACAACCATTTGCTCAGCACAAAGTAGTGGGAAGAGGCTGCCTAACAAGGAAAAAAATCTAGAAAGGCATTGAAAAGTTGAAGCATATTAATTTGGTTCTCTTGGATTGAAGCAAAAAAAAAAAAAAAAAGCAGATAATATAAATTGAACTAAATCAAAGAATGAGAAAGGCAAAAAAGAGTTGATTTAGTTGACAATCATCTTTGAAAAGGCTAAGAGTTGGAAGACCACTTATCCCTCTAGTTCACTCAAATACTAACAATAGTCATATGCTGAGAAAGAAATCAAGATACCTAAAGACACAGTTGATTGAAAAGCACTATATTCAAGTGAGACTAAAAGTTTTAATAGGTAGTTTGATCTCATGACATAATCAAGATATTATTTCCAGAAGGCAATCATGTGTGTAAATCCTTATAGATAAAAATTTCTAAACATAAAATATTTTCATATAAACAGTCTAATTTTTTAAAAGTTCTAACCCTAAATAGTTCTGAAACCAATGGTGAAATTACAGATTTCTCAGGAGTAAATATTTTTCAATTAACTCAACAACTGGAATCCAGCACTATGGAGCTTTTAAAAAAAATTACATATAGATATATATTTTTTAATTTATATATTTATGTATATATAAAATTAAAGTGTAAGGTGTATTTCCAGGCCCCATCCTTGGAGATCATGATTCAATTAGTTTTATAAAGAAACCAAATTCACAACTATATGCAAACAAGCAGTCTAACATAGCTGTGTCACTATTTGATTCTTCAGATGCTCATCCAACTTTGCTGACTTTAACTTGCCCAAAAGAGAGTCCTTGAATTTGATTTCCTTTATTTCCTTGGTGGCGATGCCAATAAAGTTTCTGGAAATAGTTTCTTGGCTGCTTTCTAAAATTTGCAACATAAAACAAGTAATTACATAGAAGGATCAAAGAAAAAATCTTTTTTCTGAGGACTGGGGTAGAATAGAAAAAACATCAATAAGGTCTAGTTACTTTGCTCATTACATTTAAAAGACAAAAATTTCAGTGTCTATAGTAATTTTATTTGTACTTTGGATATAAGGCACATTTTAATTCAGATGTTAATATTAAGAATATTTCCAAATTTCAGTGTAATGTTACTATACACACAAATACGTATTTACTTTGCTCCTAAGTTAAATATTCCCATATACATTTAGAAGAATTCACTTTCATTTCTCATGCTCACCTGAGTCTTAAAGAACTGAAATAAACATTCGCTACCACAAAATACATATTTAAGTTATGGACAGGTAGCCTGCCTTTGTAGAACATATTTTAATTGATACAGGCTTCAAATATACATTAATAAAGTATTACTTTGCTACTAAAATGTGGCCACATCTTAAGTAGCATGATACAATTAGCCATTAACGAGGCTAGAAAAAATGCCATAATAAACCTGGACAGATGGTAGTCTGGCAAATATGACTAATTGAAATTTTCTCGTAACTTCCAGGATATATCTAATGTTTTGATTGATTACTAGTAAGCACAAAAGCTGCCTATATCATGCAAAATACAGGTGACTACGTCAAAATTTTTTCTGGTCCCAGCTGAGATTCAGTAGCACTATCTTGGACAAAGATAGTAAATGAGTAAACTGTTTTAAATCTTCCTTTGTCTTCCCTCGACAACTTGTGGCTCTGACAAAACTCCTGCTACTGAAATACTTATGAATGTGCTCTGACTATACTATATATAAGGGTAAAGTCAATAAAGTATTAGTAAATCTATTTATAACTGATCACAAAAAAAGTTAAAGAAAATCTAAATACTTGTTATAAATGTCAAAAAGACATTTGATAAATTCCAATTTTCACTGCCAACCTAAAGAGAAAAGCTCAATAAATTAGAAATAACAAGGTATTTTCATGTTTTGATTAAAAATACTCATCTCAAATAAAGGGGTCAAAATCATATTTAACAGCCAATAAAACACTGGAGATATCCTTATAAAAGTAAAAAATGGATCACAGATGCCTGCTAGCACCAGTTTCTACAACTGTTCTTTCATTTTTAGCCTAGGGATTCTCAAACAAGAAGAAATGGTGGTGGGAGATTCAATACAACAGGAAAAAGACAAAAAAAAAAATGTTCCTGAGAAGCACAAACGTCTTAAATAGAGAGATATACATGATAATGGCTGAGATGACTCAATGTTATATTGTATATTATATATTTTTTCAAATTTGATTTATAAATTCAAGTATTCTTTGAAATACAAATAAACTGGTCAACTAACTGGGGAAAGTTAGATCTGTATACTGCATACCAATAGGTAAATACACCACTAAAGCACTGCAAATAGGTAAGAATTCACTATGCATAAAAATTTCACTATTAATCAAATACAAATTAAAATGAGACAGCTTTCTTTAATCAAATTGGCAAATGTGCAGAAAAGAATACTTAATTGGAGGAAACAGGTACTCATAATCTTTGACTCAGCAGTTCTACATCAAAGTTTATATGAAAAAATGCTCGACACAGTGTTATAAATAATAGCACCAAAATGAAAACGACATACACCAGCAGAAGACTGGTTTAATAAATTTGAAATACTCATATATAATGAACTACTAAGCATCCATAAAAGATTATATTTTCATGACATGGGAAAATATTCATATTGATGTGTATTGAGTTTTAAAAGGTAATAAACCAATATATTTTGTATTTACATACATTCATAGGAAGAAAAAGGACAAGGAAATATATCATTTTCAGTAAAAATGTCTGAGTACTGAGATCACATATTTAATTCTGTATTTTATATATTTTTCAAATTTCCTTCAATAAAAATATATTACTTTTATATTCAAGAAATAACCAATGTTATCTCAAAGAGATAATCTAAAATTTAAATTTCTGCTCTGAATTCTCTAGGGGCTATAAACCCAGAATATGACTTTAATTAGAATAACATTTTAAATGACAACAATATGTATAAATGTTAAAACGATCTGAAATAAATTTTTACTATAATAACTTCATTTTTATAAGAAGCACTACAACCAATGACATTAAGTAATAGCATATGGTTCATAATAAAATAAGCATACAAGGGTAGAAAAGAGTAGGTACCAAAAAATCAATGGAAAAGGTAAAAGATTATCAATCCAGAAAGATTTGTTCTGTACTTAGCTATTATTCTTAGCTTTGAAATACACAAATTTCACAGTTTATTATACAGTAATGTTATGTTTTGCTGTGGCCTCTTCTATATGTATTTGTATAAATAGGTACATATGTGTGTATAAACAAAAAGTATTTAAATTTAAAAAATCTTTATAAATAATCTTTACTATTAGGGTGGATAAACGTAACAAGGACTTCAAAAGAATTTAAATACAAGGATATGTTTTTGAAGAAACTGACTCTGACAATAATCCATGCAAATTAGTATTAGCTATATGTGAAAAATGGCCCTTAAATTATTTTAATCCTAAATAGACATTAGCCTATAACATATGACACCCAGAGAGTTAAATATCACATCACTTAACGCCAACTTTGGAATAAACTTTTTAAAAAAGAAAATCAACATATCTAAATTAATTATAGATATTTACTTTAAATGAATTCATTTTATAAAAGTTACTTACCAAATTTAAAAAAAAAGGTCATAACACATCAAACTTACAAAGGAATATTCAGGATAGAGCACAACTCCCAAATTATTTTTTTTTATTAATTATACCATTTTCTGACAGGCTATAACCAAATACAAGATGTGAAGATGACCATTTCAGAATGAGACTCAGTGTTTCAGACTTAATAAATTTGTTTAAACACCAACACAGTATAGGTCTATGCAAAAACAAGTTGTCTCCTAAAATGATTAAGATTCTGAATATGTGATACCCTCCTCATTCAGAGGGTATAAGACTCACTGAGAGGATATAAGACTCAGAGGTTCCTGAGACTAGATGACTATGAATATTTGTGTCCTAGCACACAACACTTCAATTAAGTCCCACTCTTCCTTTTACAGCATTTTTGTTCCCCTCATTATATCAGGGGGGAAATCTTGATTAGCTGATAGAGCCTTTTAAGAACCAACATCCCTTAATTTCCTTTTCATCAACAAGGGTGGTCTGCAGATCAACAGAAAGAAGGAGCCTCAAGGGACCCATCTGAAGTATCACCAGGGAGCAGCAGACAACAAATACTCAGACCCGGAAATTAGACTCAATATTTCCTGTACAGTGCAATAATTCTGCATAAATGGCAGACATTGTGAAGAAGGATTCTGTCAGAAAAAGATGTAGAAGAAAAAGAGAAGATCGACAAACATGACATGACAATAAGGTGTCTGATTATACTGATATCGGTACTTACGTATCATACCTCTGCAGTGGTGTCACTTTGTTCTTATTCTTATCAACTGAACCCGTAGACAGTTGGAGAAAATTGGGGTTTAATTTATATAATTCTTGAAGTAGTTTCTGTTCATATTCTTGGTGTTTACCTGCCTATTGGAAGAAGAAATTAAAACTGCAGTGGGGTTCACAAAATGACTGGTAGAAAACACTGAATTACTTTCTGAATTATTAAAGATATCCTAAATAAAACATGTTTTTCATGATGTCAGAGAACCTGTGAGGAGGTCGTCAAAAAACTTCTAAACCCATGAAAATTCTTCCAACAAAACAACAAAACTAATAGACTGCACTAATTAAGGTACTTAATCAACTACTTTACTGTGCAGAAAGCATATTGAAACATTTTTTTAGTTTTAAAAAAAGATTTGAAGCTCCCTTGTAAACCCAATCTTTCATATAAAAAGTCTTGTAATAGGTCATTACTGAATTTTCTGAAGATCACTTAAAATCAGTCAATTTCTTTTTTTAGATTAAAATTTTTATGTTTCCACATAAAATTTAAGGGATTTTAAACTCTAGACTAGTGGTTGTCAATTTACAGCTTGGCTACTTTGTTTTTGTAAATAAAGTTTTACTGCAATAGTCACAATCACTCATTTATGAACTGTCATTTATGAATTATCTATTATTTATGAGTTGTCAATGGCTGCTTTTGTGCTCCAACAGCAGAGTTTAGTAGTTGCTACAGAGACTATATGGCCCAGAAAGCCTAAAATATTTACGAACTGGCCCATTACAGAAAATATGACAATCCCTGCTCTATACACAATAAAGAGAACTCTGTATTTACTGTAATTGGTCAGAAGACAACATCACAAACATTTTGGAAGAAATTAGGCAGACTGTGGAAATAGTCATACACAGAAATAAATTACAATGGAATTACTTTGAACAACTTTTTACTATTTACAAATATATTGTAACTGGAATGATATTTTTACTACCTTCAGGGTTGTTAATTGTTTTAAAAATATGTTCTAAACAGATGTTATGGGTAAACCAAAACCAAAACAGATAAAAACAATAAAAACATGAAAGAAGTAGGCAGTATCCTCTAATCGGACACAACTGTATCATATTTACTGCACAATGCATCATTCCCTGTTCTGAGAGGGCTCTTGACTATTTCCACTGGATCTCTAAGTATTTCATAAGGTACTAAATTTTGAGTTATGTAGTAACAACAAAATTAAAATCTTCTGATTTTTGCCATGATAACATTTGTTCAAATTTTCTACAGTGAAGAAGTATTTTAACAAAGAAACCCCCTTTTCAAAGTTATTTAAAACTAAGGTAAAGAAGAGTAAATAAATTCGGACAACAATATGAAATGAATTTTAAATTATTAAGAAAAATGCTGTTAGATGTGGATTTTATATCTTTAAGACACAAAAAGCTTTGAAAATTCTTTCTGCAATCAAACTTCAAGTGATATTATGACTTTCATTAGCCACAAAGAGCTCAAACTGATATCCAAATAATTTTACAGGAGCAGTTCATAAAACAGGAACTGTCCATCTGTTTTATTTTAATTTTATAAAAGCTGACATACAATATTATATTAGTTTCAGTGGTCATCCATTTTCTTTTACTAATCAATACTACTTAATAATGAGATAAACTAGAGCTTAGAAAATCTTAAAGATTCTCATTGTAATAGTACCTGTAAGGAAAGCATACTCCCCACTAGTCAACCTTAGATTTCATCCAAGAAAGTCTCACCCAACAACAACAACAACAACAACAAAAAAAAAAGGAAAACAAATCAAAAAGCACTCACTGGATAAGAAATAAGTAAGTAATAAGTTATCTGAAAGAGATTTTATTTTAACAGTTTTTGGATCATAAAGACAACAATGTCAAGAAATTCCAATGTATTTATTGTAAGGGAATGTGTAGTAACGACAAGTCAAAAAGATATTTCATCTTCTCTTAAAGAACCCCCTACTAGACTTTCTCTAGTTTGACCTGGGGAAAGCTAGCGATCAATGCCCCCTGCCTTCTAAATGAGAAGTACTCCTGTGGAAGTCCACAGCAACAATCTGAAGTCCTCATCTATAAGAGGGAAGTGCAGTATTGTGCTTTGGTATAATCCTTACTTAACTATGCTGTATGGTCAACATTTTTACTTATAAAGGCATGTTTATACTACAAACTGGAAGGAGACAGACAGGAGAAGAGGAAATGTAAAGAAGAGCTTAAAAGCCTTCGATTTACCCTTTACAGGACACTTTCATGGGGAGAATCATTTTATAAAAATAATATGAGCTTATCGGCAACATATGACAGAATATATTTTCTAGCATGCTCGGTAAAAAGGAGAGACTGAAGGAAAAACCACAACCCACAATTACACTTAGCTTTCATTCTGTTGACATGCCCCCTAAAGTAGCATTGCCCAAAATGCTTTCGTTGGTCAATAAAGTTCTGGTTGTACATTCCTGTCTGCGACAGGCATTAGCATAGTAAAGACTGAGAAGTCTCATAGGAAAGAAATCTATTTATCATCATTAATGTAATATTTTTAAGTTTAGTTAGACCACAGACCCATTTTTATCATAACAATATCCTACAGAATGAACATTCCAACGAATATTATTTGGAAAATACCACTTTAAAGTAATGCCAGTTTTTTAAAAAATCCCTAGTTTTTGCCTTTGGAATTTTAATTTAAAAGGAAAAATTCTCCTTTTTCTGCAAATCTGATCATTCATATTACTACCTGCATTTCCTCTTTTGTAAAGCTGGCCGCCTCATCCCCCAGTTCATGTAGATACATGCAGTCAGGCTTTGGACACTGCATATTCTTTAAGAAGTAACTGCAGTATTTTGTTGTACCTAGAGATGCCTGCAGGAAGAAGAGGGGAGGCGTAAAAAGGACTCAAAATGTGAAATGACAATGAGAATGTTTTGTGCTTTCACTTCACCTAAAATAAGACATAGAACAAAACAAGAAGTCTGGCTTTGATACTAGAGAACTAAACTATTACTAACAGGATTTATTAAAGATGGTGCTCATTTGAAAGAACTAAAGAAAACATCTCAGTCCATGGTTTTCAAGACTTGAGCATCCAAATCTTCTTCCCTAGCATTCAGAAGAGAAGACAGACAAAATCTGTTCCATGTTACCTATATATAAGTGGTTTAGGCACATACGAAGGCAAATTCCTTTCTCTAATTATGCTATTCTTCCATCTACATAAAGCACTGCCTGTTGGAACCCTTCACTCAAACTTAAATTGATCAATGTCCAAATATTTCAGGACAACAAATAAAAGCCATTATCTACTTCTGATAACAACAGATTCATTTTCACAATATAAAATGTGTAACTACAGAAAATTTAAAAAGAGTATCCCCTAATAATGAAATGTTTATTCCTACCTGGCAAAACAGAACCCTACCTGTCAGCAGTAAACAAATTAGCTGTCATAGGTTGGTATGGATACCTAAGAAGCAATCTTCAAACAGACTCCCTTCAAATGTAATATGTAAATACTACATAGTCCTCTACTTACTACATTTTATCCCTTTCCTGTTTAAAAAAAAAAAAAAAGTTGAAGAAGACCATCTTACCTTAAGTGTTCTGCCATCTACCACCACATTGTTGACACACTGTATGGCTCTGAGAGCATCTTCTGACCGGATATAGGTTACATAAGCACTAGCGCTTGGACCCTAGAGCGAAAACCCACTGTTATTAGTTTCAAATTCAATAAATGTGTTTTAAAAAATTATCTTGCAACCTGACTAGGGAATTTTAAAGGTCTTTACTACTATTATCATTAATAATCACAATAATTAGAAGTTGTAATAGCTTTAATTAAACTATATACTAGTTCATTTTAAAACAATCATAATGAATTTTATCTCAGTTTAAGTAAATTAAAATGTATATGAATAAAAATAAAGCATTATCTTTGGCTCAGCATTTATTTTTTTAAAAAGTCTTTCGACAGGCTCGTTAAGGTTACAAAAACAAAACTTTGAAAGTTAGATTTTAAAAGCTAATATCTGAAGACACTGTGTCAAATTATATTCTCTCCAAAATAAATGCAATCTTCAAGAAGTCTCTATATTAATATCAGCATAACAATTAAGTTTTAAATATCTGAAAATAATTTTAATTGAAAATTATTAACTAATTGTTAGACTGCTTAACAACAGAATCAACTTTCCCTCCCCTTCAATCCACCACTAAATCTTTTTTTTTTTTTTTATTATATCCCTCTTATTACTATCAATTCACTGCTAAATCCTAGGAAGTCAAATGAGCACCAAAAATTTCCCCACCCCACCAACAGAGGTCACTACAGCACTGAAGTCTTTGACTCAAGCTTTCTAATCACATAAAATAAATTTTTAGTCTAGGTCAAACCCAAACCGTAGGGAGAAAAGACAAAAAGCCCTATGATTAGTTACCTGTGAGCCTGCATATGATGTGCTATTATTGATGACAACTTTATGTATTTTACCAAACTTCCCAAAATATTCTGGTCGTTTTAAAACCTATAAAAGAAGAATAAATAAGGCATAAATTGTACCCATTTTCATCAACCCATTTAATCCTTATAATGGATATACACTATCCCTCTTCAGTGAAAGAAAAATAATTTCTAAAGTTTTCTAATAAGTGTGACTATTTCTTAATTACAATTTGTGGTCAACCTACAGGAAATCATCAACAGAACCTAAAAGCTGTTTTTTATTAACTCAGTGAATAGAAACTGAGTCTCACTACATTTGGTATTATCTACTATGCTCTAATATATCTGCATCAATAATCTATGGTATCTTACCTCCAGCGTATTCTTAAACACAAAAGAAGATCAAATATTCTGACCACATTTCATTAACAGATGATCCTTATAAGAAAGTATTTCTCAAAACAATGACCAAAATTATATCTTAAAGGCAGAGACAGAAATTCAAGAAAGGACATAAGTAGAGAGGGTTGTTACTCATAAATCTATTGTATATAACATCTGATGCACTGCTTATGAGCTACAAATTCTAAATATGGTAACAGAATGTTCAACTGTTAATGTCCTATGATTTATCACTGTGTGTGTCTATATATTTTTTATATGTAAAAAATATAGCTATTTTGATCACATCAATCAATTTTATCATTTCTCAACCATCTCCTATTTTTTCTCTCTCTTTTCCTAGTAAATAACTTATGTGAGGTGATAGGTGGGGAAAAAACAGTTGGAAAACAAAATGTATACATTTCTTTCTCTATTACCTAGGTTACTTCTTCAGTTATTTCCACTCATACTTGTGTTACCTCCTTTATTTTGTGATCATTCCATGTACTCGTTTAGCTTCTTTTATAAACTTACTGGCTAAGCTGTGTGAGAGAATATTATCGAGTATTTGGAAAGAATACTTTGCATACACATGAACATGCACACATAGAAAACTTTCCATGAAAGAGAGCTTGCTGTTTGGAGAGATTGTAGGAACAGTAAGTATATAGGTAAATTTTAGAAAAAGAACAGAATATAATTCTGAGGTAGCTGCAAATCAAGGAAAAAAAATTTTTTTATCAAGGTATACATTAGCATATTAGCCAAGTTTAGGTATGTTCTGCATTGAACTGAATCAAAGCTTTGTAAAACAGTATTATGGCTGGAATGTCATTAACTTTTAACAGTTGAAACATAATTAATATACATCTGAAACACTGAACAAAGTTTGAACTGTGCAGGTCCACTTATAGATGAATTTCTTTCAATAGATATATTGAAAAAATTTTTGGAAATTTGCAACAATTTGAAAAAACACAGATGAATCACAGAGCCTAGAAATGGCAAAAAATTAAGAAAAAATTTGGTATATCATAAATATATAAAATATATGTAAATATCAGTCTTTTATTTACTACCATAAAATATACAAATCATTTATAAAAAGTTTAAAAATTTCCAAACTTACACAAAGATCATACCCAGTGTAATTCGCAGTTGAAAGAAATGTATTAAATCATAACTGCATAAAATTAACTGTAGTACTTACTGTACTACTGTAATAATTTCAGTCACCTCCTGTTGCAACTGTGGTGAGCTCAAGTATTATGAGTATCTGCTTAAAATGTTGTGTGATGCTAATCATCCTATGTGAGCAGTTGTCGCTCCAGTAAATTGAGTATCACAGTAAAAAGTAAGCTCTCCAGGTTCTCATGGATTTTTCATTGTGTTTAGGTAATATCATAAACTCTGAATAACATCATGGCATCCATATGAAGTTCCACTAGTGATGCTAGAAGTGCTCTCAAGAAGCAGAGAAAAGTCATGACATAACAAGAAAAAGTTGAAGTGTATCATATGTAGCATAGGTTGAGGTCTACAGCTGCGGATGCCCACCATTTCAAGGTAAATGAATCAAATGTAATGACTACTGTGAAAAAGAACATTTGTGAAGCCCTGGCTGCAGCTACACCAGCGAGCACAAAAACCTTGGACTTCTGGAAATGCAGCTTTTGTGCGGGTACAGGATTGCTGTAAGAAAGGCATACCTATAGACTCTAATGTGATTCGGGAAAAAGCAAAGTTATTATATGACAACTTCAGGCAAAAGAAAGGTGAAAAAGCTAAAGCTGGAGAATTTAATGCCAGCAAAGGATGGTATGATAATTTTAGAAAGAGGTTTGGCTTTAAAATATCAAGATAACAGGAGAAGAGAAGCAGCTGCTGCTGACCAAGAGGTCCCAGACAACATTAAGAAAATCACTGAGGAAAATGGATATCTGCCTGAACAAGT
This sequence comes from Macroglossus sobrinus, assembly GCA_004027375.1. NCBI lineage: Eukaryota > Metazoa > Chordata > Mammalia > Chiroptera > Pteropodidae > Macroglossus > Macroglossus sobrinus. The sequence continues at coordinate 98,104 of PVKZ01001220.1, read as the reverse complement.
TTTTTAATACATAAAAGTGCCCTTTTCTGGTGTGTGTGTGTGAGAGGAGGAGGGGATGCCACAACAGACATTTGTTAGTAAGGCAGAGAAGCAAGCACCAGGATTTAAAGCAGGAAGGGATACACTAACTCTGCCATTTTGTGCAAATGCAGAAGAGTTTATGATCGAGCCTGCCCTTACCTATAAAGCTGCGAACCCCCTGAGCCTTGAAGGGAAAAGATGAACACCAGCTGCCAGTCTGGACAATGAGAACCCTTTTTCTGGATTGGCTTCATCAGCATTTTCTTCCTGAAGTCAGGAAGTACCTTGCCAGTAAAGGACTGCCTTTTATAGTTCTTCTGATGCTGAACAATGCAATGCCCCTCAGGCACCCAGGACCCCATGAGTTCAATAACGAAGGTATCAATGTGGTTTACTTGTCCCCAACACAACATCTCTTAATTCAGACTCTAGATGATGGATGGGGTCATGGGGACCTTTAAGGCTGATTACCCACAGTACTCTACAGAAAGGACTATCAACACCAGGGAAGAGAAGCCTGACAAAGAAAACATAAAAGTCTAGGAAGATGACACCATCAAAGAAACCATCATTCTTACAGGGGGGTGGGGGGAAGGCAATAAAAGCCATTAAATCCAAAACAATAAATTCCTGCTGGAGAAAACTGTGTCCAGGCATTGTGCTGACTTCACAGAATTTACAACAGAGCCGATAAATAAAATCATTAGAGAGATCGTGGATATGACGAAAAAGATAGGGACTGGAGGGTTTCAAGAACGAGCATCTCAACAGAGGAATTAACAGAAGACAACTTGATGGAGGCAGCGCTTTCAAACCGTGCTAGACAATTAAGAAGAAGACATGAAAGCATTGCCAGAAAACTGACATCAGATAATGTGGCAGAAGGGTTCCAGTTATTCAAGAATGCTTTGGCTTCTTTTACAACATGGACCCTTCTATGACACAGGCACTGAAACCAAAGCAAACAGTGGAAGAAAGACTGGTACCCTACAGAAACACTTTTAAAGGAAGGAAAACGAAAAAAAAGTCATAGAGAAACTGTGATGTATTTCCATAAAGTCATCCTACATGTGTCTGCCTCTCCAGCCTCCCCTTACTTCTTCTGCCTCTGCCACCAGCAGGTTTTCTACAGCCAATTTTAATGAATTAGAAGGTGAAGTGATTGCACTGATTGTCAATCATTTTTCTACCAAATTCCCTGGGGGATATGACAGTAACAGTGGCGAAGGCAATGACCCTTGTGTTGTTCACAGCTAAGTCTCAAGGTTGAGGAGTAGAGTGTATATTTTGATAAGTTTACCTGCAGGTGGAATGTGGACTGCATTCAACATTCCAGATGAATACATACAAACTCAGTGAAAGGTCTCACAACCAAAATGCCCGCTTTGAAGGGTTCTGGCTGGTCACAATTTGTGCTGCACTGGCATCTGATTTCACATCTGAGTGTATGGCAGTAGCTCTCAATGAAGGCAGCATACAAGCAGACATTTTGGAAATCTGTGAGAGCTTTTACTAGGGGAGGTTGTCAAAGTGACAAGAGACACATTACTGTTGGTTAGTGGATGGGAGCCAGGGATGGCTTAGAATGCTCGGACTAGCCCTGCACAACAAAGGATTGTCCTGCACAACTTTTCAATGTCCTAAAAGACATTCATGTAACTAAGAAGACTGTTTCTAATGAAGAAATTCCATATTATTTATAAACACGAAGTAGGTCCTCAGTTTTGACATACTTTGAATTTACAGAAAAGCAAATAATATGTAATTAAAGGAAGACTACAAATGCTGCTTGGAATTTTACTAAGAGTTGTTTCAGAAAAATTCCGTCACTGACATTTCATGGCATCTGAGTTGCCAACACATACACGTGTAACCATCTGCATTTGTAGTTGCCACATTCACAGTGATTCTACAAACAGATGTAAGCATCTAACTTTTATTATGTACTGAAAAATAGTACTTCAAACTTGAATACACATGCAAATCATTTGAGGATCTAGTTAAAATACAGATTTGGATACAGCAGTTCTGAAGCAAGACCTGAGAGTCTGCATAATAAAATCCCAGGTAATACTAATGTTACTGGCCCAGAGACCAAACCTTGAGTAGCAAGTTCCAGAGTAGCGGTCCCCAAGTATTTACAATTATAAACACACTTTTATAATTATTCTCCTTTAATTTCTCCCTTAGATTTTTTGCAAAGTATGTATGTTGACAGATTATATTATCAAGAAGTCACTTCATGAAAGTCAAAGGGTGTTATAAAATATTAGTGGATATTGGGTCTGATAAGGCTGAAGACCACTAACTTATGAAAATATTTTCTGGCCAATATTGGGGTAGAGCGCCTTCGTAACAATGTAAGACTTGTATATAATTACACTGACATGTCACAGTGCAGCCAGAATGATATTTTCAGAGTAGAAAACTAGCCATGTCACTCTATTCTTAACAACATTCAACAGCTTCCCACTGCCCTGAGGATGAAGTGCAGACTCTTTACATGGTTACAATGCCTTTCAAAGCCAGCCTCATCTCTCAGCATTGCATTCTTCCAGCTCAACAAATCACTTGTAGACCAAGCTTTTTCTCATCCAGAAGCATTCTGTGCCAGAAGCACTTTACCCAAAGGATAACAGGGATATACAACCTCCCCACTAAAGGTCAAGTGCTATCCTGTGCCTTCATGGCACACAGCACTTCTCATTCAGTCCTGTTACTTTTGTAAATATTTTTATTGGTGTGTGCTCAGTGTCTTACAAAGTACCTGGCACACTACTGAAACTCAATAAATGCTACTGAGAAAATGAACTGTCTTAGCATTGAACAAAAAGTAACTTAGATAGAGAATATGGATGGGCTGCAATGTATTAGCAAATGGCCTATTTGTGATAAAAAATGGCCTGCCCATGCAAGGGAAATTAAAATAATTTAAACATATTAAGTTGAACACAACAGATTCTGCCTAAACATAGTAGTCACCTAGCAAAATAGTATTATAGTGAATAGAAAGTTAAGTATGGGAAGCAAGCAGAGCACCTTGCATATCACCATGTTATCCACATATTCAATGTCATATATTTACTTCACAGTGCGCCAGTTTTAGTACTAACACAGAATATAAAAGGCCATGTGACAGAATTATAAATGCCCAATAGCATGCCTAATACTTAAAATGTCTTGCTATATTGAGAACATGGTCAAATGTTCATAGACACGACAGAAAAAATCCAACCGTTGGTAAGCAGTTGGAAGATGAATGAATTAACAAATGGATGGATGGATGGATGGATGAGTGGGTGGATAAACAACAGATTAATCATCAGTGTAAAATACACTGGAATAGGAGCTTTAATATGGGTTGGGGGCAGGGGTGTCCAGAGTGTGTTTGGGGGATTGTCCTGGCTCTGCTATGAAACAACTGTGTGATCCCAGGCAAGTCATTCAACTTCCCTGTGCCTCAGTTTCTCATTTGTAAGTGAAATGGTTGTATATTTAAAGTCTTTTAGTTCCTCAAACAAGCTGTTCTCTCAGGCTACCACACACCTGGAACACTCCTGTCCTTATTTTCTGCCTACCTAATCCCTAGTAATTCTTAATCACCCTCTCCTCAGGGAAGCTTTTCATGGATCTCTACACTAGCTAAGTTCTTCACTGTTATATGTTCCAGAAGAGCCTTATAATTTCCTGTTTATACTCAGCACACTTACAAGTTCTTAAATTCTGTCTTCCCCTCTAGTCCTGTAAGTTTGTTAAGGGGAGAGAATTCGTGACTGGCTTACTAAACTACTTATCTCCAACATCAAACTACCTGATGCATGGTTAAGTATTCAAGAGTTTACTTACAGAATGAATGGATTAGGTTTCAACAAATCGAAAATTTTACAACTTAGAATATCATCATTACCTCTAATCATTACCCATAATTATCATCCATATCTTCTGAGGTAGTTTTTTCTACTGATCAATAAATGATACATTTGACAATCAGTCTTGATATGCAAAAATGATTTTCAAAACGAGTTTTAAATTGTCCTAAACTCTCCTGTTTTGTTAATCATCCAAAGATAAGTAAATAATAGGGATCTTCTTTGACTTGAAATTACACTAACAATTTCAAATTTTCTTAGGAAGTCAACTTTCAGTTTTCCAAACTGAAAATGTTATACAGACAAATTAAGAGCATTTTAAAAGATATTATTTAGAAGCAGTAATATCTAATCAATGAAACACTGGCCTCTGGTCTTCTTAGGCTTTCAAAAAATAATAAAAGAGAAAAACCAATGTTTAAGAAAATTCGTTATAATTATTGCAAAAGTATAAAACCAGTAGAGTCGGTTTGGGGGTACATTTAGACTCCAAAAAATTGTTATCTCTCACTAGTCACCACCAAGATTAATTTTTCTGTATAACAGTTCTTAAGTCATGTTATTTGAAGTGGAAACAAGAAATCTGTGTAAGTATAGTAGTCCCCACTTATCTGTAGTTTCACTTTCTGTGGATTCAGTTACCTGAGGTAAACCGCGACCTGAAAATATTAAATTTCTCTAACCACTGACACCGTCTGCTTCTAATATCCAACCATCAACGTCATCGAGACTCAATAATCCAGGATCACCCGAAGCAGATGATTCTCCTTCTGATATGTCATCATAAGGTCAATAGTAGCCTAACAATAAGTCACAATGCCTTCATCATTCACCTCACCTCATCTCGTCATACAGGCATTAAGGATGTGTTAACAAAATCAAGTGCATTCACATCCAAGAGTTCTCAAATCAAGATAAAAGCCCCATTAGTTTACTGGAGCAGCAGTTTCAGAAATGCAAAAGTAGATTCTAATCGATGAGATCAGTAGGAGTAAAGAGAGGCAGGTGAATAAAAAACTTATAGAGGCAAGCATTGCCCTCTGGTTAGAAAAAAGAAAAGCTGAAAGAGGGAGATAGAAGGGTTGTGCAAAGTTGTATTCAAGGAAATGGTCAAGGGTGAAGTGAGATTCTGCCTGCCTAGGGAGTTAAGTACTAGCTTGGAAAAAGGGATGAATTGGCTGCTAAGGCTGAATCATAGGCACCATGCACTTGCTCTTTAACAACTCTCACTAAAGAAGTCTTTTCCTTATAAACTCTAGACTCACTCATCTGGCTTTGAAAAGAACCCTGTTTCCTGAAAATCACGTAACCCCCTAATGCCAACATCCCTGGACCTAAGTCCCAGTAATTCTTGAGTTGCTGCCAATTATTGCCAAGTCTATGTGAATTTCCCCATTACTGATCTTGAAGCCCTTCATCATCTCAATATATAGTAAAATCATCATCAATAAATACTTGTTATTCTCTCTAAACTAAATTTTATAACATCAAACTTTAGACTCCTTAAATTTCCTCCTTCTGGGGCCTTCAGCCCACTTAGCCAAGTCTGATGAATCCCACCTTGGTAAGCATATTCACTACAACCCTCTCACTGGTACCATGACGCGCATTACTTCAAACCTTTCCCAAGGGGTACTTTCAGCAGATCCCTCAACTCCAGCTCTCTCCTACTGAAGTATGCACTCTGCCTGTCAATCATTTTCTATCTGCATTCCCATTAGTTTAGTCAGCACCTCCTGGTAGATCGAAACTAAAAATCAGCAGATGTGCATCCAAAGGCATCAGGGCAAGTTATAAGTTCAACATTACTCTAATAAGGCCGGTGGTGAAAGGAGAGAAAAGATACAATACACAAAAGAGTTACAAATGACACCTATACAAATGACAAAGAACGTGGTTTATTATTTCCCTTCATCAGGGTCTCCCTTTCCCCAAATCTAGCTTAAAATAAACAAGTAAAGAATGATGATGTAGTACAGGAACAGCTTTGTAACTATTCTATAACCAACAACTACTACTTGGGCAGGATTTTAAAAAACATAGATCTCTAGTGGGTTCATATAACTGCATCCTCAACTGTTGGTCCATATATAGGTACAGAAGAGAGATCAAGTTCAACTGCTTAGTTTTACAGCTGAAGAAAATGAGGCCAAGAAAGATTAAGATCTTCGTCTAAGATCACGATTGGCCATTGGTTTCCTAGTAATTATTTAAAAAATCGTTTCCCATTTTCTCCTAAGCTTTAATATTTTCTGGGAAATCCCACAGTTGGAGAGGGTCAACTGTTATTTCCAAATAAGTGAAAGGAAAGAAACGTGAAGTTGAGAAAGAAACAGAAGAGGACTTACCTCCGGGTCTGCTAGGCGCTGAGACAGACCTACAACAAAGACGAGGTTTTTTTGTACGACACGTACACTAGCCAAATGTTTGCGATTTTCTGATATTTTCTGTTTTCTCTCATTTTGTTTCTGTTTTTTCTCATTCTTTATCCTCTGCAGTTCTTCCTGGGAGAGTGGTTTATAAACTGCTGGGTCTTCTGGATATGGCTTTAAGCATAAAACAAACACAGAAGTTAGCATTACATAGAAAAACTGTACAAATAAAAAATATTCTGGATGATGGGTGGGTGGTTATTACATCTCCCTTTTTCTAAATTTTTTAATTGTTTAAAATATTTTTCATTTTAATAAAAGTTAAATATTATATAAACGTTTTTTAAATACTCATTTTTTAGAGTTTATACAGACTACTTTTAGCACAAAACTTAAACTACCACCAAAGGTTCTTAAAAAAGAAAGAAAAACAATCTTGGTATTCCCTACAGTGCCTGGTGCACAGTTAACAAGAAAGTTAAACTTCTAAGGTGCTGTGTAACAGGCAGAATATAAATTCTCTCATCTAAATATGGGTTTATGTATTACAATCAACAAATATTTAATGAAAGAGATGTGCTAGGGGATTAATGAAGTACTTTTTTTTTTTAAATACACTCCCAGTCAAAGAGGGACACAGAAGATGAAATAAAAATATAGATACTCTGGCTCAGGAATCGGAATTTAATTTCAACACTTATTAGCCATATGGTCTTAGGTAAGATAAACTCTATGCCTCAGTATCCTCAAAGTAAAATGAAAATAATCTTAAAAGCTGGTATAAAGATAAAATAACAGTCATGAAACAATTATTATTATGGCTGGTGTACAGTAATCCCTCAACCAACATTAACAGTTACATTGCTCTAATTTTTTTACTTTCTCTTCATTACAACATTGGTTTTAGTCCTACTGCTAATGTCAAGGCTACTGATGGCCTGAATAAGAGCTGTGGACTCATACTGCCTGGCTTTAAATCTTGGCTCAATCTTTACATTCTGAAAGACCTGAACTAAGTTATGTGACCTGTCTGCCTCAGTTTCCTCTTGGGAATCACAGTACTTTATTCAGAGGGCTTCTGTGAGAATTTAAAGAGATGATACATTTGTAAAATGATTAAAATTGTGTCTTGCAAATTAACATTCACTAAATCAGTCAGTAATACTACTAATAAAAAGTTATAATAATAAAAGATGGAACACATTAAATACAATAATGTCTAAAACTGGATACGAAGGAATTTCAAAAACGGGAACCACAACTGGTTGGGTAATTTCCCTATCAGATACAGGAATGGGGACCAACAAAAATGACGCCATCAGGAAAAACAGTGGGAACAGGGAAGAGCAGAGGGAACAGCCAAAAGCCTGAAACCCTGCTATGCCTTTAACATAAAGTTACTTTCATCTTCTCATATACAATAAAAACAAAAAAATAAAAAACCTCAAATTTCTGAACATATATTAATACTGAAGAGAATTAAGAAAGTGAGATTTCCTTCTATGTTGCTCAATTTCTACTAATAATATCATAAGGTCTCCAAAGAGCTCTGTTTTTAAATATGCAGGCATAACTCTTAGTGGTCCTGCAGGATATTAAGCACACATACCATTCTATTCCCACATTAAAAAATCTGAATCTTCTGGCTAATTGGTCCTATTTGAGTTGGAGGCATAGAAAACAGCTGACCGTATATAAAAGTCAGTAATTTACTTGACTTTCGCATGGCCTATGGACTTTCAAATATAAAGTTAGTCTCAGACATTTTAGGAGCTCCATAAATATATGCCAAATGAACACCAAGCTACTCTCTAAAAAAGGAAATTTAGTTCTGCTAATTTTCTTTTTAATAAACCTTATTTCAAAATGTTCTTGCACTTTTAGGGAACCAAATGGTTAAAGCTGTATTACAATAGGTTCAGTACTTCAATCAATGAGGTAACCTTCCCCCATTTCAATTTTCACTCTCTTCTCCATTCACCTTTGTATGCCTATATTATTCTCCTTTCAAATTTTAATCTATCTTTAAATCCGTGAAGCTATGAAATATAAAAATGAACTACATACAAACCAAGTAAAATACCTTTCTAAAAGATCATTTAAATTTTTCATTTGTACAGGATGCCTGGGTAGCTCTTTTTAGAGTGTTATGAAGTTCACTTGAAAACTGTTGCTCTCCACTACCATCTATAGTGATGATAATCCTCTCTCTGAATGGACCAAACTTATGGATTGCTCCTACTTCCATTTCAAAGTGCAGTCAACGCACTTCAGTAATTTAGCAAGAGTTTAATTTACCAGTCCATGATAAGAAAAATACAAAAATTGAAAATAAGTATTTGGAAACCTTGCATTACTCCTCAACAGACTGGGGGAGGGGTTACAGTTGCAAATCTGGTTCTTTATCAGAGACAGTGTGAGAAATATTAACGTAACTTTTCTGAGACTCGATTTTTTCTGTGGATATAGATTTGACAACCACTCAAAGGTTTTTTCCTTTGCTAACATTCTCTGACATTGTAAAATCCCAATATAAGATGATGCAAAGTAACATAAAAGCAAAAAATGCATAAACACACACCAAAAATTACACTGTAATACAAACTCTCATCAAGTATATTACTGATGAACCACAATGCAGAGTATATAACTCTGGTTATCTTAAGTCTTTTTTCTGTGTTAGTCTGAGTTTTTTATGAAAATATAATTCTATCAAGCTTCAAAGTCAGCTTTGTTGGAAAACAACTGCTACATAATTGGTGAAAAACACCAATATAGGAAAACAGGACAAATTAGTTTATGATGATTTACCCTCCAAAAATCTTTTTCTAACAACTTAAAAGTTGTAAATACTAGCTTTTTAATACACATTTAAACTACATTTCTGTTAAGAGGAATTTAAATTTGCTAGACAATATAAAATGTATAAATTTACTCTAAACACAAATGGCAAATATACAAAATCTTATAAGTCTTAATTTATCTAAAGATTTCATTAAAAGTTGGAATGGAGATGCAATTTTTAATGCGTAAGGTATTTTTAATAGTGTTAACTTGGCAATGAGTTGCCAAACTACTAATTAAGATGGCTTACAGTCTCTAGTTGAATCAATTTCTTTCATATGTGTAGTATCTTCCTACTTTTATTCATAATATATTAACATGTATCTTTTCTTTACATTCTAATCAGACTTGCCAAGAATTTATTATATGGGTCTTTTCAGAGAACCAGCGATAACCTTTACTAAAATACTACTTTTCTTCTATTTCACTAAATTCTGCTTAATCCCTATCTTTCACTGTCATGATGTTTTGTTTTGTTTTTCTTGGTTTCTTAACCTGGAAATAAGTTCATTTATTTTTGTTATTTGTTTCTATTAAAAGCACTTGCAGCTCTAACTTTCCCTCTTGCTAAAGACAATGAAAAATATATAAAACTTTATTTTTAAACCAACATCTTAAAAATAATAATGACCTGCAGTAGAGAAGTCCCAAGCCAATTCCTGAATGAGTCAAATACCACAGAGAAAAGTGGAAAGTCTGAGTAACAATAAACAAGGAGAGAAGAACAAATGGGCGAAGAGAGACAGCACTCAAAGCCCAAGACCAGCTCAAGGTAAAGAGTCATAGGGGAGAGCATACCCATATTAAGCTGAGACCCAGCCTCCCCAAAGGACTCTTTTAGTCTCAGAATAAGAACAAACTACAGAGAGGTCAAAACAAGAAAAAAGGAAAATTAGGGTAGAAGAAAATCATTCTAGAGAAGCTGTTGAAAACAACCCTAAAGAAGATTTGGATCCTGGAGACCACACAACTTTTATGCTTGAAACATCATAACTGGCAATGTTCATAGGATCCAGCAATAGCCACATGAAAGCCTCTGCAGAAGTAGACAAAATTGACCTTAAGTCGATTCAGTAATAACAACCAGGAAGCAAGAATAGATAACTAAGCACATAAAGAAATAAAAGGACATGTACAACAACCAAGAGAAACATCCCTCACACAGACCAGCTATTAGAAATACTAGACAGATTTAAAATAATGCTTATCCATTTAAAAAAATATATGACAAACTGGAAAATATCTGCAGGGTATAAAAACCTTTTTTAAAAATGACATCGAGTATGAAAAAAGAACACACACTACTTCTAGAAATGGAAAACACAAAAGGCAAATTTAAAAGCTCAGTGGACATATTTAGCAGCAGATTGGACCTAAAAAATCACTTCACCCACTTGAGGATAGATTGGAAGAAATCATCCATTAATGCATTAAGCAAAGAAAATGACAGAAAACACAGACAAGATTAAGAAACATGAAAAAAAAGTGAAAAGATCTGAAAAAGTATCTAATCAGAGTCCCAGGAAGAGAGGAAAGAGAATAAAGGCAGTATCTGAAGAAATAAGAGAGTAATTTTTTCCAGAACTAATGAAACTCACCAATCCACAAATTCAAGAAGCCCTACAAACCCAGGCAGGATAAACAAAAAGGAAATACATGTGTGAGCTCCACTTTTTGATATTGGTTAATATTTCTTTTGTGGCCTAACAGTCAATTTTTGTGCCCACTGCACTTGTTATTTTATTGTACTAATTTATTTGTAAAAAGTATGTACACACACATACATGCTTGTTGTGTCAAATTTCCATTTCCTTTTTATTATCTACTTCATCTGTCCATTTCTAAAAATAGAGAAGTTAGAAGTCACTCCATTATGAATGTAAATGCAGTGTTTCTCCTAGTATTTGTATCAGCTCAATATATTTCAAAGATCTGCTGTTACCTAAATAGTTTCATGACTTTAGAAACCTTTTATCAGTAAGAAAAATTCTTCTTTGGCCTTTTAAAATGTTTAATCTTAAATTTGATTATGAGTAATATCAGTACAATACCTTCTTTCCTATATTTCCATTTTCTTATCATATTTTTTTCTCTAGTTTCACTGATATTTTTCTTATATATGCTCCTAGTCACAGTGCTGTAACATTTATTAAGAAAAAGAGCAGTCCTCCATTCCCCTCCTCTCCAGCACCAGTTGCTTCTCTCTACAATCTGTTGACTCTTTTAAATTATTTTGTCATTTACCATCATATTATTAAAAAACATGCCCGTATTACTACTTCTTGATTTTTCAGTTTTAGATATTATCACATTACGCAAGTTAAGATTTAAAGTTATTTAGCCAATCTAACCAAATATCTCAAGTTCACCCTCTAACCTCTCAGCCTAATTTTGGCTAGGGCAATTCACGATTACATTATTATAAAGTTCAAATGTTACTTACACACTTCCACCTCAAGCCATGACAGAGTAGATGATAACAGACTAGGCCTACCAGCATTAACAACTAGAAAACTAGACAAAACGTACAAATGTTTTTAGACACTGAACAAAAGCTAATGAAGAGGTCTGCGACTTTTGAGGAAAAAAAGAAATAAGACAGAAGAAAACCTTAAGTGTCCTAGCTTTCTGCTCTTTTGGCACTTATTGGATACTGGCACTAGGTAGGTCAAACAGTCACAAAAAGTCACCACTTTCAACAAAATAGTTCAATATGATTGTCTTATTATGAAATGACCAGAAACCAATTTTTAAAACATGACTTACTGTTTCAGATCCATTAACTCAAATTTATTATTGATTGTGAGTAAACATAATGTTAAGGATTTCATTTACACATTTCCATTCACATTTTTAAACTGAATTAACTACATAAAAAGTTAAAAAATATATACATTAAGTACATTATAAATATCTATTATATGTCATATAAACTATATATAAAAACTATATTAATTAACACTTAAGTAGATCTAACCATTTTTCATTCATGTACTATACATTGCATGCCTACTAGATTTTTAAAAATGGACAATGAGATATAATTGCCTCTGGAAAGGAAGTTGAAAGATAAAATTTTAAAAAACAGTCTAGGTATCTAAAACACATTTCCACATTCTCAAAATTTGATAGTAATGAACATAACATAAGAGCTCTCTGAAATGGGTAAATAAAAAAGAAGGTTGAAATCATGCACATAGACATTAAAGAAAAGGCAAAAGATAGATATCTGCATTAAGCCCTTAAAGTCACAAATAAAGTCCTTCAAAAATAGAAATGCAGCAATCCTATTCACCCTAATAGGTCATTCACTATATCTAATTGTTGTACCTGCTTATTAAAAAAACAAAATCCAGACAATATTTAAAATCATAGCTTTTTTAGAGTTAGAAGGGACTCAAAAGACTTATATTTGAATCCCAAACCTACTACTCACTAGTTGATGCCTATGGACAAGTTTCTTCAAAGGTCCGGTTCTCTTATCGGTGACAGCGTTATCAGCCTAGAATTGTTGTAAGAACTCAACAAATGAGTAACTATTACCTTTTGAAATAGAATTTCTGTCATTTTAACCCATGACCTGTTTTAAGCAAATATCAAAACTTCTACTTTGTACTAGAAAACTGAAGTAAATTTCTCCCCAGAGGTAATACTGAACATGTTTTTCTAATTGTATACCACTCTATCTAAATTCTTTGCCTCTCAACTTCTAATCCTTTTAAACAGCCAACACCACTGACCATGTTAATCTCCTCAGATAAGAAAACTGAAGGGCAGGTTACTTCACCAAGGTCATACACTTAGTTAACAACAACAAAGGGAACTCGACTATGACTCCTTAGGGGCAGTGCAGTGTTCTTTACACTTTATTATAGCTTAAAAATAAAACGTTACACATAATCTCACCTAAGGTTTACAGAGTCTTTTAAATGTGTTTACTCATATGAAAGGGCAAAAAACATTGTACGCAAAGTTATTTTGGAGTATTTACCTTTCTACACGCAGGACAAAGCCCATTTTCATCAGTGCGGATTCGATGCCAACAAAATCGGCAAATCTGGTAGCCACAGGTGCAAGGGAAAAAATTGATATCATCTATCTCCAAGGGCTCCATACAAAGAGGACATTCCACAGGGTCTTCCTTCACATCAGGACTGCGAGACATCTTCACGTTTATTAAACAGCAGCAAAAGTTTATAATAATTTAAGGGAGAAAGAAGTTCAGCACTGAGAATTAAAATGTAGAACTTCAAAGACCTGCATGACAAAAAACAAAATACACTGTTTACTAACGCGGAAATAGCATTTTCAACAATCAAAATTCATTTCATCAAAAAAATTAAAAATATTAATTAGATCAATTTTTGCTATCATCTCAGAACAGATTTCAGAATGGAATTCTGAACTTTTTTGCATGTCAAGATAAAAAGCCTGGTATTATTAACTTTTTGAATTCAACAGAAAGACAGAAAGACAGAAGACTTCCTTTTTCTAGATAAAAACATTTAGTATTAACCTAGTACTAATCACAGCATTTTTTAGGGGCATATGTAATATACAGAAGCATCTCCAACCTTCAAACACATTCTGACCTGTCTTATCTTTGATCTAAAAGATAGCAATAATAATGACACATAACTAAAGGAGTATGATAGTATTTCAAAACATACCACAATTTACAAAATAAACCTAATGAAAAATAGAGGTTTCGGTCATCTACAATTATATGTTAATATTAAAACCGTTACCAAAGAAAACATGGGCTAGTGCTGAAAAAAAAAAATGCTACAGAACCTAATGGTTTACAATTAAAGATATAGTAATATGCCAATGAAAACTTTCAGGAAAATAAGCACATATTAAACAAAAATATTCCTATGGTGATGCTACAAAAGCCTACAGGAAACAGGAAGGGAGAAGAGACAAAGTAGACTTCTATATCCCAAAGTCTTTTAAAAAATTAAATAATTTATTTTTTTAAGAGTATATAGAGTTGAAACTTTTCAGGTAACAATTTAGGTTAAAGTCACTGTTAAATTAAAACCTTAGGCTAGAGTCACTATTTTAGGTTTGAAAAAAAAGAAAAACTATAGTCTCCAAAATATAACTCAGTGTAATCTCTATCAGAATTAGTTTTTTAAAAAATAATTTGACAAAATTATTCTGAAGTTTACATGAATAATAAATGCATGAGAATTGCTTTGAAACTTCTAGGGTGGGGGGAATTGTGGGGATTTCAGCTGTCAGATACTACACTGCAATACAAAGATACAATAATTTAAATAATCTGATATTGATACAAATATAGACTAAAGAACAAAGAAACTAAATAATCTAGAAACAGAACCATAAATTTATGAGATTTAATATTTGGTAAAAGTGACACTACAAATCAATATCGCAAGGAAGGACCTATTTGTAAGCAATAAAAGCATACCAGTTGATCCACTTTAAGAAAAAAACAGCATATATCTCATACTGCAATCAAAATAAATCCCAAATAATCTGTCTAAAGATCTATATATTGAAATTAACAAAGTGTTAGAAGGAAAAAAATAATTTTTCAAATCTTAGGATACAGAAGGTATTCCTAAGCAAAAACAAATTCAGAAGTCCTAAAAGAAATATAATTGATTTAGCAATATGGGGGTTGGGAAGCAGGGGAGGTGGGAACAAACAAAATTAAAGGCAAGAAACAGAGTAAAGGATATATTCACTACATATAATGAAGAGTTAGTGTCCAGAATCTATAAAGAAACCATACAAAGCAATTTTGAAAAAGCAAATAAGTCAAAAGAAAAAATGAGAACAGAATATGATGAGTAATTCACAGAAGAATTACAAATGATTATAGCACATGAAAAGGTGATCAACTTCCTTAGGTAGTAAACAGTGAGAGCATTTTTCCCCACCAGGCTGTCAAATAAATTAGTCTCCCCACAAAGAGAGATTATCACTGATTTAAGTTCCTCATTGAAAAGAGGAAATGAGAGCACAAAGAATACCTTCCTTTAAGGTGGACATCTATTAAGTGGTGCAGCCTAAATGCATTCCAGGAAGTCTTAGCTCCAGGATCTGTATGCAACAAGCACTTTGCCATGTTTTGCAGCATTGTTCATATGAGTAGAAAACTGCAAACAATTAGTTGTGAACTCTAATAATAATATAGCCATAAGGTAGATGTGTGTGTTGCATCAGAAAATGTCTATTATATAGTGTTCTTTAATTTTCAAAAGTTGGAGAATAATATACAATTTCATATAATTATATAAACCCTATATGTGTACACACTGATTTGTTTCTCTAAAAAAATTAAAAGCATATGAAAGGTTATACACCAAAGTGTTACTGTATTACAAAAGACAAAATGGAGGTAGACTATTAATTTTATTTTTGAAAATTCTGAATTTCTGAATTGTTATAAGCATTATTTTTGCAATTCAAATGGCTGATTTAAAAAAAGAGGAAATTATTTTTATCTCATTTAGGAAAATTAAATGTGACTTGTTAACAATCAGAAGAAAAATAATTGCAAAATAATATTTTTAAAAAGAAAAATGAGCTATGTATTTATAAACAATTCAAGCACTTGGTTTGCAGACCCAGATTTGCCACTGTCAGTTCCCTCATGTGTAAAATGAGGGTATAGAGCTGATGTAATGGCTCCTCCAGCTTGAATATCCAAAAACTGTACCTGTAGAAAATACATTCTCAAACACTGATTCTACCAACAGAAAACTAAACTACAACAATCAAGGAGTGCTGTCTATATTTCCAATATACTTCTGATTATAAGATATTATTTCCAAAACTACAGCTTATTAAAGTTTCAGTGAAGTAATTTATGGGATGCTAGAAAGAAAACAATACACAAGGGTTTATGAATTGAAAAGCTTCCTAAACAGTTACTATAAACTAAAAATGGCATTGAGGTTCTGCATTTTGATTGGTTCTGTCTTTTCATTTTAAAAAAAGTTTGCAGGAGGATGAATCTTCCAGTTTAAAGGGAGGAAAAAGGACAAAACAGCAAGAAATCCCTTAAGATGGTTAATACAAAACCAAGTACATTCTCTAAAGTTCTAGCACCATGGAGAGACGCCATGCAAGCCAGCTGCCCAATGTAATCACACAATTGGTAAAATGTAGGAGGGAAGTCTGATGTGCCAGAATGCTGGAATACAAAGTAAAAGAGCTGACTTCTGCCTCATCTCTTCTTACTAAGTAGCTGCACGATTTCGGATAAGACAGTCAAAAGCTCTAGGATTCAATTTACTCATCTGAAAAATGCTAAGACCCAAAATTTAACAAAAATTCAAGTACAGAGAAATTCCTTTAAATCCACTGAAAAAAGCTTTTAAAATAAGCTTTGAAATAAGCTCACTCCCTTCCAAACACCTTACCTACGCCTTAACAGACCTGGCATAAAGTCAGTAGCAAGGTCCCAAGGAGAGAACATGCTTGAAGTGTTTCAAGAAGAAATTCCAAGTGGAATAAGTAAGGAGGGGGAAGAACAGTTTGAGATAAGATCAGAGATGTCAGGGTCCAGGATCTTGTAAGGATTCACCATAAGCCACTAGAACGACTTTGGTTGTTCTAAATGAAGAGGACCAGACATTTTTCAACACTGGACTGGCAAGGGTTTGACTTATATTTAAAAGATCTCTCTAGGTTCCACTTCCAGCATGAGAGTGTAAGGACTGCATGAAACCATTCCACAGCAAAACTAGTGAAAATTATTTAAAACCAGCTATTTAACGTATCTGGAAATGATCCTAAGGGTATATGGCAACTGAAGAAACATTTATTCAAGAAAATCTACTAACACTCAGGAAAAAGAGCAAGACTATATGGTATTTAAACCAAAACCTGTTCCTTCTCTCCTTCCTTCTCCCTTCTTAGCTCAGCAAAACTGAAACTTCACTCCAGATTGGTACAGTCAATAACACAGGATGACCTGTCACCACTGCTACCAGTCAGAAAACTACCTTGCCAGAAGGGCACAAGATATCAGTCAGTACTTCTCATCCTGCCCGTAGCTATCTGATGCCAAAGCTAAGTTCCACAACCTAAAACTGCTCCTAAGTAACAGCAGCCAATGGATGGGGGTTCTCCTCTTTCACCCAAATGCCACTCACGGAAAAGAGGCTGTGTTGCTGCTGCATGCTGAAAATCCTAGGATCTAGACTGCATTCCACCTACCTACTTCGTAAAGCAGAGGGTCCACCCCAGGAAAGGCAAGACATGAAGACCTGAGGCTACTGTACACCCTTCCAAGAAGTGCTCAGTTACTAAACTGGGGGTGTCACAATAAGAGAAAAGCATAACACTATCCCCCACTATCTAACTCCAGAGCCAGAGCCAGTGATATTGCCAGGAAGGTGAAGTAGGCCTTAAAACAACTAAATCTCTTCCAAAGGAACAGACTTAATATTAAACAGAGTGTGAAGTTCATGCCTAAGGGCAACTTCAAAAACAAAAAAGGCTGTGATAAAAGGCACCTGGGAGGAGATTCAGATACAGGTTAAGCTGTAAAGGAGCTAGTTTTCAGGAGAGAAAAAGGAGAATGAGGAAGTGGCAGCCAGAAGGAGCCCTCCTGGAGTCAGAACGAATTTCAAAGCTCTGACCTCAAGAACTGTCCCCAACTAGTGAGGTCAAAATTTTTTTGGATCAAGCTGAGAAGCAATTTATGTCCTATGGCATTAAGGAAAACAAGAAAGCAACCAGCTGGAAATTAGTGGAGCTTAACATGTGGGTGTGGTCAAGGAAAGAGAGAAAGGAAGAGAGTCCTGCCAAAAACACTGTCATCCCAGGGTGCATGTGGGCACAACCAAACCTACAGCCCCCAGACCTCACTAAAATAATCTACCCAGTCACTAAATAAATCAGCAAATAACAATAACAAGTCCTGGAAGGGGGTGAGACAATACCACTACCTACAGCAGCTAAAATAGCATATATAAATTGTCAGTTTCCAATCAGAAATTATAAGCCATGCAAAGAAATAGGAAAGTATATCGCATGTACACCAAGAAGGCAACAGAAACTGCCTATGAGAGCCACCAGATGTTGGATTTAACGAAGACTTCAAAGAAACCATTTGAAATATGTCCAAAGAACTAAAGGAAACCACGATTAAAGTAGTAAAGGAATGTATGATGACAATGTCACATCAAATAGAGAATTTCAATAAAGAGACAGATATTCAAAGAGAGAGAAAGGGAGAGAGAACCAAATGTACTTTCCAGAGTTGGAAAGTACAACTGAAATAAAGTCACTATAGGGGCTCAATAGGATGTTTCAACTAGAAAAGAATGAACTGGTGAAACAGAAGGCAACAGATCAACAGAGATTGTGTAGTCCAAAGAACAGAGAGAAAAACAGAATGAAGAAAACTGAACAAAGTTTCGGAAATGCAAAACACCAGTAAGTGCATCAACATACACAGAATAGAAATAGTGAAAGGAAAGGAGAAGAAAAAATATTTAAATAATGGCTGTATAAAAATTAAGAACTATAGCTATACAACAATATACATCCAACTCTGAAACATAATGCTATACAAAGAAAGTAGAGAATATAATTGTAGTCATATAAATTTCAACAGATAAAACTATATTTTAGGGATGCATATAAGATGACAAATATCAAGATAGTGAATGACTCTGGGTAAAGGAGAGAGAGTTATGAAACAGAAGTATAGTGGGGGTGAGGGGGTATTCTGAGGTACCTAAATATACTATTTTTAACCTAGGATGTGGTTACAAAGATGTTTGCTTTATAATCAAACTGTACATGTTTTACACATACACATTTTATGTTTCTAAAGATGTTTCTCATTTTTTTTCAGTCTTAAAAGAAAAAGATAATAGCTGCAGATTTCCTAGAATGGTTAAAAATGATCTCCAGACCCAGAAAGCACATATGCCCAAGATCAACAAACCCATCAGACACAAGACAGTAACTGCAGAATACTAAAGGCAACAAGAATCTTAAAAGCAGATAACTTAAAAATGACCTTTCACCCAACAGAATAATTAGAATTACAGCAAACTTAACAGCGACAACTAAAGCCAGAGGGAAAGACAGACATTCAAGATACTGAAAGAAAATTACTGTCAACCTGTGGGCCTAGAAAACAATAACCCTTCTGAGTGAGAGTAAAATAATAAAATAATACTTTTTGTGATAATTGAGATTTTTCACATGGACTAGATATTAGCTATTAAGAAATTATTGTTAATTATGATAGGAGTATTGTGTCTTTTTTTTTTTTAAGTTCTTCTATAGGAGATACATTCTGAAGTATTTACAGACTTCATGATACATTTCAGCAGGAAAGGAAACAGAATGGAGAAGAGATGAAACTACTATAGTAGTGTCTGTAACTACAGAAATTGCGGGATGAAAAGAGTTGGGTTTCAGTATACTATTTAGTCTGCTTTCATGTATACTTTAAAATGTCCATGATAAAAAGCTAAAAATAACTGATAAAAGCATGAGGCTAAATTAAAAATTAAAACAAATAGACAAAAATAGAGACCAGTAAGAGACCTCACTAAAGAAATTTGCGAGGATGTTCTTCAGAATGAAAGAAAATAAAAAAAGAAAATGATAAATTAAAAGGATAGTGAAAAAAGAATATGATAAAAAGGTATGTAAACTGAATCACATACTTCTATATAAAATAATTTATTGGACTTAACAAGGATAAAATAAAATGTTAAACAAGAATGACATGTAATTTGGGAGAGGAGTTATATAAGATAAACTGTTGTAAGGTTCAACTTTCAGAGCAATATGAGTGATACAATTTCAAGGGTAATCACATACTCTGTATGATCTACTAATTCCACTTCCTGATTATCCTCCTTAGTGAAAGAGATGCACATTTTAATGAGGAGGCATGTACAAACAGTTCCATCACTGTTTTTAATAGCAAAAAAATAAGAAAACTACCATAAATAGGAAATGATATATCAATAAAATACTATATCAGTAAAATACTATATAGCAGTTTAAAAGACCACAGTGGTCTATGGCCAGATCTCATCTGATCTCAGAAGCTAAGCAGGGTCAGGCCTGGTTAGTACTTGAATATTAGGCCACCTAGGAATACCAGGTGCTGTAGGCGTTAAAAAAAAATAAAGACCACAGTGGCTCTGAATGGAAAAAGCTATTTAAAGGTACTATATAATGGTTTTTACACTAAAAAAATAAATCATATGTTCCCTATATACACAAATATATGTGCAAAACCACAGAAAAAATTATAAATAAGCTGGTAACAATGGTTATATCTAGGAAAACAATGAAGGAAATGAAATGAATTGGAAACCTGAGCCTTGTCTAAGATTATGCATTTCTTCTATAATAGCCAATTAATTTTTAAAAATAACTTTTTAAGGATATTAAACTTTGAATCTTTTGAATGCAAAGATTACATCTATTGTGTTCAACACTGTACCACTGGCAAACGTATATAGCAAATTATAGGTTCTCACAACTGGGGGATGGGATACACAGTAAGGAATTCAAAGGAAACATACCAAAATAGCAGTTTGTCACTTAGTAGGGCGGCTATGAGTAGTTTCTTTTCTTCCTTTTATGTTCCTCTATTTTCCAATTTTTAGAAAATGAACGTTTACATTTATAATGGAAAAATTGTTTTAAATTAGTTTTTAAAAAGTACAATTTAAAAAAACAGAATAGTGATAAGATGAAAAAACTTTTGAATGTATAATTAGAAAATCAGCATCAACATGTTTCCTATCAGCTTCATGCTCTCTCAGAAGGCTAAGTGTTTAAAAAATTAAAGTCTAAGCCTGACGAAGTTATTATTAATAAGATAAAATCAAATGGCACAAAATCAAAGCAGAGACTAATTAGTATACTAATTAGTTTTCTACCATACTTGTACAGATAGTCAACAGGAGTTTCCTATATCAATGTGTTTTCAATTCAGAAAAAGAAAAAAAACCTATCTGGGGGAAAGTACGTACGTAGTAAAAAGGTATGCCTATGGTAAAGTTTTTAAGGACTGACCCAGAGGCCTAGATGAAACAAATGTATCTAGGTATCAAAAGTTTACTACCCTCGTAGTCACTCTGGACTTAAACTGTAGTTCTTTTAGAGATGCTACTGTATACTAATTTACAGTATACTAATAGTAACAGATAATATAGAAAAAATTAATCCAAAGAGAAATACTAAATTAAAATGCAAGGGCTAGTCTCATCCTCTTGGTATTAATAATAATAATAATAATAATAATAATAATAATTCATGTTTAGTAGCAGATTTATAGGCCCCCAAATTCCCATCCCAGATCACATTCTGCCAATCAAATGCTTCTCTTCCAGCAAGAGATTAGTCTCAATTCATCCACCCCTAATTCTTTCATCCTACCACTACTTTGGTCTTTCTGCGTCATAGCAAACACTGACTAATAAAGAAGGATGTCCTTTCCATTTTTTTCACTGGGTAGACATGGATGGGTAGGGTGAGACAGGGTTCACAAAGGAGGAAAGATAAGAGATATCTGGTTAAAAAGTGATTTTTAAATGGGGAAAAAAGTGCATTTTAAACATTAATGCTAAACAAATACAGGAATCAAGGTTATATATGAATATTCCCTGCAATTGTCACTATGATATATTTGACTTCTAGATACATTACCATGTAGCCCATCTGGATTGAAATTAAAATGTTAATAATAAAGACTTATAAGGGGCCTAAGATACAGAAATAATAGCTATTAATTTCCCTAAAAAACAAGACAAAAATTAATGTTTCAATTGGATTTGTTCCTCTCTAATCTCCATATGTGTCTTGCTTCTAATGTGACTCAGTAAAATTTAGAATGGTAACAGTTTTGCACTATAAAGCCATGTAGAAGTAGAACAAGTTCAGAATCCTGTTACATGTACAACTAGTTCATTCTTATAAAACAGTTTCAAGTAGAAAATGTTAACCTAACTGTATTTCTGTGGAATGTGTCAGAGAGAATGCATGTCAGAATGTTTTAAATAATAAAACATTTTATAAGCAATAAAAGACCATTGTTACATGGCATTAGCTTGATTACAATAGTAAAACACGAAAGTCATCACCCACCCGAGAAAGAATTATATGAAAAAAAAGCTTTAAATCTATATAGAAATACAAACCTATTTAACCAACTCAAAGGCTGTGTCTACAATGTGCTGTATTATCAATCTTTAAATTGCACATGTATATTCTGTGTACGTACTTTAAAATAAAAGTCGATGATCAACTACAAGTGAAGAAATTTAGAAGGAACATTATATTCATTGTTTGCAGCCAAAATGGTCTATTTAAATAATTATCTATTTTAAATGGTTTCATGAAATAAAACCTATCAGTTTAAGCCTATCAGTTAAAAAAAATAACTAAAACATAGATACATGCAAACTCTGAGACAATGAAGAACACTCTGTTTCCTTTATTGCAGAATGGAAAATATATTAACTCATCCACTGCCATCTTAGAAACTAAAAGCCCCATTAAAAAATGTACCACTAAGAGAAGAGGAGAGGCTCAAAATTAGGGATCAGCAAATATTTTGTTAAGAGCTAAATACTAAATATTTTACACTTTGTGGGACATACAGACGAGCAATTACTCAAGTGTGATGCTGAAATGCAAAGGCACTTACAACGATACATAAATGAGTGTGGCTGTGTTCCAATAAAATTTTATTTATGAACTCTGAAATTTGAATTTGAATTAATTTTCTCATACCACAAAATAGTCTTATTTTTATTATTTTTACAACTACTTCAGAATGTAAACCATTCCTTTAGGCCTTACAAAAACAAGTAGCAAGGATCCCTGCTCTAAACTAACATGGAAACCTCACAAATCTGAGCATGAGTCTTAAATCTTGGACTTATTTCAAATCGATTTCTCCTAGAAAAAAAGGAAAAAAATAGACAAATCTTTTTCTCCCTGAGAAAATCTCTTTAGTATTATATTATGCAAATGGTTTCTCTCTAAGCTTCTATTTTTACTGGCCCTACTGCGTTGGCCTTGGCATGCGACAAGAAAGAAACTACCAGCACTATTTTAAGTCATTAAAAAATTATTTCTGTATCTTCATACTCTTACTATAAAATTTCACAAATGTGAAGTAATTTGTGGATACTAGGCTTGTTTTCCAATTAGACAAAATTTAGAAAATACAGTATCTGAGAAATACTGGCATGAAATACTTACCTACCATATGACAATTACAGTAACACCAAGACCACTCTGAATAATACATGTTAAAGTGTGTAAAACTGTCCCTAATGATGTTAATCAACGCTTATTAAATGTTTACAAAATGTTCCTGATATTTGGGGCCTCAGTAAACTTCTAAATAATCACACTATTTGTAGATAAAAATACAAAGAATGAGAAAATTACCCACAAGTTTAGAACCAGGTACAGTTTTATATTTCATAGATGAAATATAAAAAAGGAATAATAACAATGAAATATGAATAATGAAAGATGCAAAAAAGAGAAAGTAAAGGCATGGAAGTGAAATAAAACAATTATGGGAGTCTAAGTTAAGTTTTAACAAGAAAGAATAGGCAAAGGTAGACTAATGAGTTTGGTATCACAAAGTAGCTGGGTTTAATTAAAGAGAAAACAGTTTATATGAACAATGGTGTTGAGGGATGAAAGGAGAAAGGGAATAAAAAAGAAAATGAACAAAATAAAACATTAAAACATTAAGTCACCACTTAATTGCCCAGTTACAATCTCCCCCCCCCCATCATTTTTCCAATCTGTTATAGCATTAAATAGCAACCATTACCTTCCATTAAAATTACTGTAAAAAACTACAGTGTATCTATTAATGGGGCGGTGGCTTTAAGAATGAGGCTGGTGATACTATGTTTGCATAATAACATGCTTTAGATAAGTGTAAACTAGGTAACTACACTTAACCACATGTAAAAGTGTCTAAACTTTGATAGTGGTTAAAATTTTAGCACTTATTTTACCAATATTTTGTGCCTAGGCAAATTATGGTAAATAATACCTGCAATGCTCTAAAAACTTTAATGTACAAAATAGGAATTTTTTAAAAGAGAAAATCCTGCTTTAAAGCTAAAGGAGTGTACATGACTACATTAACCAAGCAAAAATCTACATCAAACTAACAACCACAGAAGGACTAACTAGTCTGAAATGTCTGAGCAACAACCCAGACTATAACTTCCTAAGTGAAAAAAATCTGCTCAAGTAGCAAAATTAATTTTATAAGATTATGTCTTCTAAACAAAGACTAATAAATATATTAGCCTTCCGATAAGAAAGAGGGATAAGTATAAAGTGCTCTGTACTTAGTAGGTGCTTAATAATTGTAGAGAAGGAAGAAGGAAAAACATAGGGAGAGGGATAAAAGAAGGAATTAGATCATAAACTAAATGCCAAAATCTGCATAAAGAAACCTACAGATCATTCTCATAAAAACATAAATATAAAAATCCAAAATATAATATCAACAAAAACAGATCCCACAATATTAACCTAAGTAGAATCTTCCCAGCACAAGGACTTCAAGTTAGAAAATTATTTATCACCTCAAAGATCAAAACAAAAAACTGTCCATCTCAAGAAATAGAAGTCATTTAATAAAATCTAGTATCTTGTCCTTACAAGTCTCTTAATAAACTAGGAATAAAAATATTATGCTGTAATATGGTTAATATTAAAGGAATTCTCACTAAAATCAGGAGTAACACAGAATGCTGACTATCCTTATTATTACAATTTTTCCAGAAGTTGAACCAACATCAAATAAAATTTAAAAGTTAAACAATATATGTAAAGAGCAATTCATAATAGACTACATAGGAGACAAACATGAATGATCAGTTATCATAATGAAAAGAAAATGTTAAGAAAATGTTATTACAGATACAATAGTAAAAACATAAATAAGATTATTATAAGCAATAAATTTAACTAAAAGGAAATAGCTAGATTCTGGAAAAACACAAATTTCTAAATCTGACCCAAGAAAAAAACAGAAAATCTAGACTGCCACTTATATGTTAATGTAGTTTAATTTATAACTTTTCCATATGATTTCATGGGTGAATGCTCTAAATATTCAGAAAATAGATAATACCAAACTCAGGCAAGCTCTTTTAGAGAAGAGTGGAAGAAGAAACACTTCCAAAGGCATTTTATGAGGCAGCATACACTGTTGTTATAAATTGACAAAAAAAAATAGCAAGAAAAGAAAATTACTTAACAAAACCCTCAGGAACACAGACACAAAAATCCTTTAAAAATTAACAAAACATAGCAATTATTTTAAAGGAAATTATACTGTGATTTTTACTCTCCCAGGAATGCAAAGTTGATTTAACATTCAAAAATCAGTCAGTAAAATTCACTGTTAACAGAATAAAACAGAATCATGATAATCTCAGAAGATGCAAAAAAAGTACTTGACAAAATTTAACATCTATTCATGATAAAAACTCTCAGCAAATTAGAAATAATTAGAAATAATACTCCAGCTTGATAAGCAGTATCAATAAAAAGCCTACAGTTAACATACCTGACATATCTGCTCTCAATTTATCTATTCGTCATTTTACTAGAAGTCCTAGCTAGTGCAGTAACACAAAAAATAATATTGATAAAGACTTATAAATAACTAGTCTTTATTTATATATGACATGAATTCATATATAGAATATCCAAAGGAATAAAAAAACTGCTGTGAATTTAGTTCAGCAAGATCAATGGAAACAAAACTAATATACAAAAACCCACTGTATTTCTAAATACTAGCAACATACAATAGAGACAGAAAGTAAAACCACAGCACCAAAGTAAAACCATAAAACATCAAATACCTAGGAATAAATTTGACAACAGATAGGAAATACATCTACATTAAATCACAAAATAGTTCAGAGAGAAATCAAAGACCTCAATATATGTAGAGATACATGTTTATGAATTGAAAATTTGATATTTTTAAGATATCAATTGTTCTCAAATTAATGTCTACATCCAATGCAATCTGAATCAAAATCCATATAGGCTTTTAAAAAACAGAAATTGGCAAGCTGACTCTAAAATTTATATGGCAATGTAAAGGACTTAGACTACTCAAGCAATTTTGAAGAACGAAGTTGGAGAACTTACACAAGCAGACTTCAAAACTTATAAAGTTTCAGTAATTAAAACAGTGCTAGTATTCGGGGTACTTAATTTTCAGACAATGAAGAGGTCTTTTCTATACATGATATTGAAGCAATTGAATATCATATAGAAAAAAAGTAAACTACCTAACAGCATATAAATAATTAATTTCAGATGAATCACAAAGTTAAATATGAGAGCCAAATGTGACTGACAAAAGACTCATATCTCACGTACTGAAGAACCTCAGCAAAAAATTAAAGGAATACTTCAATTAAAAAATAAATGAGAATATACATAAAGCTTTTAGAAGATTACTTAGGAGAATATCTTAGTGACTTTGGAATAGGAAAAAGATTTCTCAGCACACAAAAGGCAACAAGCATAAAATTAAAAATTGGTAAAATGGACTTCATCAAAATTGAAGCTTTCCTCACATCAAAACCTACCAATAATGAAGTGAAAGGCAAGCTATACATTGTAAGAAAACATTCACAACATTTATCTGACAAAGAATTCATATCCAAAATACATAAGGACTCCTACAAATCAATAATAAAAGACAATAAATTTACACAAATGGCCAATAAGCACTTAATGTGTTCAACACCACTGGTCACCAGGAAAAAGCAAATTAAAACTACACTGAGACATCGCTACACAATCCACCAGAATAGCTATCATCAATAAACCTAACAGTACCAAAGTGTTAGTGGGGACATAAAGCAACTATGAATGGCCATATTATGATTACAGTGTAAAATGGGACAGCTACTTTTAGAAACTAGCAGTTTCTAATAAAGTTAAACACACACCTACCATATAACCTAAAAATGCCTCTCCTAGATATATACCCAAGTGAAATGAGTGCATATGCCTACAAAAAGATTTGTACACGAATGTTCGCAGCAGCATTATTCATAACTGCCTCCCTCACCCCTGCAAAAAAGGAAATGATTCTAATATCCATCAACAGCAGAGTGATGTTGTGCTATATCCATATAATGGAATACTACTTCACAGTAGAAAAGAAACTAATACAAATAGCTATTTTGATATATCTCAAAAAATATCATCATTATTTTGAGAGCAAGGAGCCAAACATAAGAGTACGTATGATTCCATTATATGAAGCTTGAGAATAGGCAAAACTAACCAAAAGTCAGAATGGTTACCTCTTAGAAGGGGCTGGAAAGGAGCACTGATAGACTATCTGGATTGATGGAAATGTTCCATATTTTCATCTGGGTGTTGGAGACAAGTATGTACACACATGTAAAATGTCAAGATTTTATTTTATATAAATTGTACTTCAATAGTATACTGTGGAAAGGGAGTGGCGGGGAGAAGGAAAGGAAAGTGAAGAGAAAAAAGGAAAGAAAGAAATGCCATTTTAATTTAAATTTTATAATCTACTCAAAATTCTATCTCTGAAAGTGACATCGACCAATGCTTTGGGGAAGGGAGTCTTCTCTATGATACCTAATTGTTAGGGACATACCTTTAAATTGTATTATATTCTTTGAATAGCCCAGTAAATGCTATCATTACTTGCTCAGCCTATGAATGTCTAAGGATAATACAATAGAATTTTAGCAGTTCTATTTTCTTTCATTTGTCCAAAGACTAAGTTTCAATAAAGTATCCAAACTTCTAATACTATTTTACATATTAATATCTGTCCTCTTTGTGATGTAAAACTCTATTTTAATTCTTCCATATCAAAAAGTCAATTAATTTCAGTGTCACATAATTAGCAGTTACAAAAAAAAGAACAACTAGAAAATATGTCTGTCACCCACAATCCCATATTCTAATATATAAAGTTTGTGCACTTATACAGATATCATTTACATATTATATATGTTTGTTTGTTTGTTTTTAAAAAGGATTACGCTGCAATGCACACTATTCTGGAATCTGGCCTCCTGCTTAATGAATTAATCTTTCCTTTGCATAAATCATAGATGATAACTCTCACTGTATAATATTTACTACAAAGATGTCCTGTAGTTTATTTAATCAGTTCCATTACTAAGAGTTTCAAATTTTTTACTACTGTAGATAAAATTGTAACAAATATTCCAACTTTGTCGATTTTCATTTATATTACTTTTACTGTAACTCCGAAAGGCCTGAACTAGTTCTGTGACCATTTAGCACCTTCTGATTCTGATCAGAGAACAAAAATTTTTTTCTTCAAAGGCCAGATAGTAAATATTTTAGGCTTTGAGGACCATAAACAATCTTTGCTACATATTCTTTGTTTTGTTTTTAAAACCTTTTTAAAAATATAAAACGCCATCCTTAGCTCATGGACCTTACAAAACTGTCCATAAACAGAATTTGGTCGGCATGCTACAGTTTGCTGACCCTTCATTTAGATCATGTTCTACAAAGACTCATGAAGACAAAAAGATACTCTAGAATTCTAAGTGGTGTGTGCCAGCCACCATACCTTTACTGGATAGTCTAGTGCAGTAAGTTTAATTCTTAGTTATTTTTAAGAAAACAATTTATTTTCATATTTCTTCTTTTAACTCCCAGAAAACCACTCAAATAAATATCAGGAATAAATACCATCAGCTAATTGTCCCCATCTTATTCCATAGCCTGCCCTTGTTTTTCCTATAAAATCATTAGAAACGACAGATGGAGGAAATAGAATAAAGAAGGTATTAAAAAGTAACTGTCTTTTTCCTACCAATATGGGACTTCAATAAAATATTTTTAAAAGCTTCAGCAAATCTTATGATTCAACAATAAGGATCAGGCCAGTGAAATTTAAAGAATTTTTAAAAAGAAAGAATATCTGTCTTACCAGTATATTCACTTCATATTTAACATAAATATTTCTTTGTTAAAAAAATAATAATTACCCAGCAAACAATACTTGAAGAAGGATAAAAGAAGTTTTTAAGAAATAGAAAACAGATTCTGCAGGTATAGGTTGGAAAAGCAATGGAAAGAGAATTGGACAACTTTATAATATTATCAGCTCTGGTGGAGTCTGGGATGCTTCTAAAAATCTACTGGCTTTGGTTCCTTTGGTTTCCTTTGATTGAGATTGGAACATCAGAACCAGTATGGAAAGTTACAAAGTACAATTAACCTACTCCAGTTTGAACCTATCTCCCTAGGTCTAATCTCCCTATTTGGTCTGGTATAACAAACAGTTCTAGACACAGTCTTCCTACCTGCATTCTAAGAGAAAAAAAGAAAAGGAGGAGAAGGAAGAGAGAAATGGAATAAGAAAAGATTGGATAATTAATTATCAACTACATGTCACTGAGATAAAAACTTAAGACTCTTTCACAGGAAATTTCATTCTGATCCTTTCCCAAAATACTTTGGCCATTACAGATTCTGGCAGACTTTCTTACTAATGAAGACTTTCAAATATGCAAATATTGAGCACATTCACTAGTTCAGTTAGACTCAAGATTAAAAAGGGTCAGAAAATAAGGTGTGTATAACAGAAAATCTAGATTAGTTCTAATTCTTACAACTAGTTTTAAGAAGTCGGTCAAGTTATTGACTTTCTAGAGACCAAGGCTTCTTTGTGAAATGAAGGGGTTGTATCATATAAGTCTCTAAGGTCTCTCCTAAAATTCTACAAAACACAGTGATTAAAAGAAATTCCCTGATTAAGCACAGAATGATTAAATAATATGAGAGCCAACAATAGGAATAGAATAGAATGTTATCTAGGAAACACTTAGTGATAATCAACATTTTATGATTCCAAAATTTGAAATTGTCATCATTCTCAAGAAAATTATAAGTTTTATTTCATAAAGCCCAATGTTTTGATATCTAATGTTAATAAATAGCTCTTAATTTTAGTGTTATAAAATAATGGCTAGAAAAATCTAAAAAAAAGTTTCTGTAGAAAAAAGGTTTTCCTAAGTATAACACAGATTGAAGCTTTGCTAATTTGGATTTGAAGAGAGTTTGAAATAGTAGAGGTTTCTATATATACACACTATATAGTTCATACAGCAGATAACTACGGACGCCCTAAATCATCAAAGATGATTTGGAAAAAAACTTGGCTATTAAAGCATTTTTAATAAATCTGGTTTATTTCCTAAGCTCTCTAGTTTTAATCAATTAACTTAATTTTAAATAAAGGGACAGGACTTAGGTTCAGTGAACCAAGAAAGAGTACTGTATACTATAAGTAACAAAACCAGATGAAAAAAATAAGAAAGCTTCCTAAAATTCACCTGAGGGAAACCGTAAATTTAAATATTATTTAGAAGTCTGTATTATTTGTATGTCTGTATTAAATCTCAGAAGAATATATGCCAAACTAACCAGGAGAGTTAGTTATCTAAGTGATCTGAATGGGCAGTTGGGTTCAATTAAGAGAGATTTTTGTTTTATCTGTACAGTGTGAATTTTTCTAAAAATCCATTACTTGTGTATGTAACTAAAGGTAAATTTAAAAAATGTTAAGAACACAAATTTTTAGAAAAATAAACTCAGTACAATACAAAGGCCACTGGCAGGGTCATGTTTGTATGTTATACTTAAATGTATAGGAAGAGAGATAAATGACAAAAAATGAATTCAAATTGAAAAAAAAAGAACTTAATATACTAGATATTTACATCAAACTCTCACTCTTCCATTAAACACATTTCCATTTCTAGAATGAAGCCTTTCAATTTTTAGCAATGTTTACATTCTTCTTCACCATATGTGAATTTTCTAGGGAAATGAAGTTCATTACTTTTGGAAGAGCAAATTCTATTAGGCACCTACTATGTGTCAGGTATAGTACTAGGCAATGATGACGACAATGACGACGATGATGGTGGTGGCGGTGGCGACGTTGAGAGAAAAATTAATAACTAATGAATTTAGTATGCACTCAACGACCTTTATTACACAGGCAAATTTCAGGTTCTTCCAGATTTAAAAATAAATTAGCTATGTTCTAAACATAGCTGTGCAAACTACTGTGCAACTCTGCCTACTCCATTCTGCCAATACTTTCTCTATCACCACTGAGTCAACCTTCTTTTAGTCAACTGTCAATAATTTAAACATGTAAAACTGCTGGAAAACCTGAATACCTGAGGAAAATATAGGGTACGGTGGTAAAGACAGAGTCAAGAGCAAGAAATATATATAAATGCAGGTGCTTTAAGTGAATTATGTGGCATAATAATTTAAAGTCATTTGTTAACTTAGAAAAATAAAATTGTTATAGATTACTTGATATGTATACATTAAGATTAAGTTTGGGGTGCTTAATCTGTAGACTGAAAGCAGAGGATAATATTGTTTCCCCATTCTCAAGCAAACTAGAAAGAACTCTACTAGAAACTGACTCCCAAAATGACTCCCAGAGATGCCCAAGATCGATTATTCATTCATCAAAATATTTACTGAGTAATATGTACAAGGCACTTTTCTAAGTCTGGGGATCACGTGAATAAACATATCTAGAGTGCAGAGATATGAGGTCTGATGAAATATAAATTTTTAACTCAAATATTTTAATATTTAAAACTTTGAGACTAAATAATACTGCCTGGACTTGCTCATTTATGTAACCCAAAATATTCTCCTCTTGATAAATCAGTTTGGGTGAAGTTCTATGTCATCTGCAACAAAAAAGTCCTCTTCACTGGATTGTCCTTTTTTGGTCTCACCACTAATCCTCTCTTCAAAAAGCAGTCAGAGTAAAATTATACATTTTATGAATATTTCTGAGGCTTTATGTTGTACTTGGGATAAAACCCTCCTTAGTATGACCTCTAAAATAATTCATGGTATTGCTTTAGAGTTATCATCTCTCACTCCATTCCCCTCTATCACTGTTATAAACACTGGCCTTGAAAATATAGTTTTTAAGCATACACTTACCATATAAACTAGTAATTCCACTTCCAGACAGCCACCCAAGAAAAATGAAAACAAGTCTACAACAGAGCTTATATATGAATGTTCACAAGCAGTTCTATTCATAATAGCCAAAATGAAAACCCAAATATCCCGCAACATGTGAATGGATAAATGAACTGTAGTATCCAATGGAATACTACAATACTATTCAGCAATAAAAAGGAACTGCTGATAGACATAACATGGGCAAACCTCAGAAGCATCATGCTAAATACAAGTAGCCGGCCACAAAATTATTCTTTGTATGTGAAATTTCATTAACAGCCAAATTAAGCTGTGATAACAGAATCATAACAGAGATTGACTCTGGGGGACAGGTATTGAGTAGAAAGAGGAACAGGGAAATTTCCTAGATGACTGAAATGTTATATATCTTTATTATACAGGTGAGTTAAATGGGTGCATGCATTTGGCAAAACTTATT
The DNA here is from genome assembly GCA_004027375.1 of Macroglossus sobrinus. Lineage (NCBI taxonomy): Eukaryota > Metazoa > Chordata > Mammalia > Chiroptera > Pteropodidae > Macroglossus > Macroglossus sobrinus. The sequence continues at coordinate 65,477 of PVKZ01001220.1, read as the reverse complement.
TGCTTCTATGGCCATGCCACCCTGAACAAGCCCAATCCTGTCTGATCTCGGAGGCTAAGCAGGGTCAGGCCTGATTAGTACTTGGATGGGAGACCACTTAGGAAGACCAGGTACTGTAGGCATAAAAAATAAGGGATTGTAAGCTGACAAGGTCCTTGCAATCCGTGAGGTCAACCAAGAGTTACCTCGCCTTAAAAAAAAAGGGAAAAAACTTATTTGCGCTCACTTAAGATTTATAAATGTCATTGTATGTAAATTATACTTCAATTTATTTAAATATTTTTTTAAATCTATAAATACAATCTCTATTTATCAGCCCACCATGCCTGCAGAGTCCTTACAGTTAAGCCCACTCTATCAGAATTTCGTTACTACTCAGCTGGTGGTGAAGACTTGGAGAGAAGCAAAGCACCAGTAGGAGGTTGAGGGAAGGGAAAGAGGAAATCTTCCAGTACACGCTCTAGAATCTAAATCATAAAATATTCAAGGCAAAAATCCTATATTACAAGTAAACCTTTAGTTTGTGGACTGAAATGGAAAGAGGATTCTCATCCATAAAAAGTCACTATGCACTATGCACAATCAGAGACCACTCAAACTACTGAAAAAAGCTTGATATTTTAAAGAAACTTTAACAGTATAAGCGTCATTGCAAGAGATCTATCTTATAAAACCTCCGATTCTTCAAAAAAAATATGTTAAACTATAGAACGTTTTACAACTGCTAATTATTATGAAGGTCGTGAAACATCCCTAGAAGCAACACCTGAGCAACTGGCACTAAAAAATGTATATAAATAAGTACCTATAAAAGGACTATGTTAAATACTAATTTAAAGGGATCTGGTAAATTGTATTTGAGAAAGCAAAATCATCAAGAGATAAGCAAAGTTAAAGGTAGAAAATAGCCTCAAAAGTTAATTATTGATCATTCTTTTCCTTCTCTGAACTTTGTTTTATTTAGCTCCTGAGTACATAATGACTTGTATTTCTCATAACTATATTACTATATATAAAATAATTTTGTCACTTAGGTAGCTAGCATGTATGCTAGTGCCTTGAAGGCAGTGTCCCCACACCTAGTTCTCAGAAAGCTGGAAGGCATGTGCTTACTAGGCAAACAAGATCTCTCTATCTACTATATTAAAAGTTCCTTACTACAAGTTAAGTACATGTTACTTACTGCATGTACTTAAAAGACAATGACTGGCTCCAAAAGAAATTAAATGAGAGCAGGGGATGTTAGTGTGCACCTCAGATTATAAAAAATTCTAAACAAGAGTTAAAAGTTGTTTTTAAGACATGTAATTACCATTTCTTACTTTGACATAAAAAAAAATTAAAATAAAAGAATGAACAACCTGCCTTAGAACTAGGTTTTAATAAAACTGTTGACTTGGAGGTTTGAATAAGGGTCCTAAAATTGTCATCAGTGGGAAAGTAAATATATACAACCACATTGCCTTCTCATCAGAAACATAATGAAATATTAAGTGACCACTAAAAATGATGCTTGTAAGTTTATTTTTATGTCTCCATTGCATTTCAGAAAGTTTGGTGGAATGTGTAACAATAAAACACTAATGTTATAAGTAAAATAAACTAAAACAAACAAACAAAAAAGAAGGATACACAAGATGACAAGAGCAGAGGAGAATGCTGAACTCACCTCTCCCATGAGCAAACTCAAATATACACATATATAATCAATTACTCCTGCAAGACAACTGAGGGCTAGATGAACAGCGTCTGAACAACAAATAAGAGAAAGAAATCAAACATATAAGGCTGGGAAGCTGCAGGAACTCTCTGGGGTGGAGAGGCCACTGAACATCACTGTTTACAATTTCTTCTACTTGCATTAGGCGGGAGCTCTATTCCAGTACTTTGGCCAACCTGCAACAAGTTCCCAGGTACACTGCCTGGAGCCTTTTATTTCTGAACAAAGAGCAAGCAGGAACAGGGCATCACCATGCACCTGGCCTCCCTGCTTGGAGCTGCTCCAGCCTGGCAAACTAGTACCCAAGGCACCATAAGCACATGCCCAGCTCCAACTGGCTTCCCAAATCTAGCTGGCACTAAAGCCTACACAGAGGTCACGTCTACCCAAGACTACTTTCTCCAAAACAAACAAGAGAGAGACTGCATAGGGAAGGTTGGGGGGGACATGAGAACTCTCTGGGGACTGTGAGAATTCTCTGGGTTTGGAGGTGCCAGTGAGTGCCATTGTTCATTATCCTCCTCTACCTCCACAGAGTAGGCAGGTTCTCTATCCAGGTACTCTGACCTACCTGCAATGTTGCTACAACGTGTTCTCAGACACACTGCCTGAGCCCACTGTATCCTGAACAAAGTGAGCAAGTAGGAACAACAAGGCATTACTACACGCATGTGGCCTCTCCACCCAGAGCCACTCTGGCTCAGCAGGCAAGTGCCATAAACGCCTTAGGCACCCGCTGGGCTCCTACTAGCCTGCCAAAACCACCCAACACACATGACCTATTCAAAAGCCACTTCTACATAAGAATACTTTTTTAAGACTGAGAGAACTATTTTGTCTAATTCATAAAAACAAAGACAGTCAAAAATGAAAAGATAGAAGAATATCACTCAACGAAAGGAATAAGAAAAATCTCTAGAAAAAAAATCCTACAGGAATAGAGATAAGTGATTTGCCTGATAAAGAATTCAAAAAACCAGTCATAAGGATGCTCAGCAAACTTAAGAGCGGAATATAGATACACAGAAAGAACTTCAACAAAGAGTTAGAAAATAAAAGAACCAAGCAGACCTGAAGAATACAACAACTAAAATGAAAAATACATTAGAAGGAATCAACAGCAGATTAGCTAATACAGAAGAACAAACTAGTGGAAAGCAACTGATCAAGAGTAGCTAAAAAATTTAAAAATTTAAATATGAGAATAGTTTAAGGAACCTCTGGGATAACTTCAAGAGCTCAAACATTTGTATTATGAGAGCGATCTCAGAAGGAGAAGAAAGATAGAAAGGTTATCACTCAGAATTGAAGGAGAGATCAAGAGTATCGCAGATAAGTAAACCTAAAGGAGTTTAAAACCATTAAACCTACCTTACAAGAACTGTTAAACAGTCTTCTTTAAGCAGAAAAGGAAAGGCCATAAATGGAAATAGAAAATATGAGGAAAAAAATCTCAAATGTAAAGCCAAGTATTTAATAAATAGAGCAAATGAGACATTTAAAAAGCTACTACTAAGGTCAAAATAAAAAAAAAAAAATATCAAACTCAACTCAAAGTACAACTCAAACTAATTAGTAGATGCAAAACACAAGAAGATCTAAAACATGACATCAATACATAAAGTGTGGAGGGGGGAGTAAAAATTTAGTCCTTATAGAATATATTAGAATTTAAACATCTACCTACTGAAAATAGACTGCCATAGATAGAAAATGATATACATAAACCACACAGTAACCATAAACCAAAAACCTAAAAAAGATATACAAAAAACAGTGAGAAAGAAACCAAAGAAAACAAAGAAAAACAGCAAATCACAAAAGAGACAAAAGAACAAAGGAACAGAGGAGTATAAAAACCAAACACTATGAACAAAAGAGCAATAAGTACATAATTATCAATAATTACTTTAAAAGTAAATGGATTAAATGCTCCAATAAAAAGATATAGGGTGGCCAAATAGATTTAAAAATATGACCCATCTATGTGCTGCTTATAAAAAACTCACTTCAAATCAAAGGATACATACAGACTAAAAGTGAAAGAATGAAAAGAAATATTCCATGCAAAAAGAAATGAAAAAAAAAGGTGGGGTAGCAATACCCATATGAAAGAAAAAACACTTGAAAACAAAAAAGAAAATGTAAAGAAAAAGACAAATGAAATTATATAATTATAAAGGGGTTAATCCAACGATGATATAAAAATTGTAAATATCTACACACCCAACATAGGAGCACATAAATATATAAAGTAATTATTAATGCATATAAAGAAGAAATCCACTGTAATGCAATAATAGTAAAGGATTTTAATACTCCATTCACATCAATGGAGAGATCATCCAGACAGAAAATCAATATGTAAATAATGGCCTTAAAAGTCATATTACACCAGATCAATTTAATAAATATTTATAGAACATTTCATCCAAAAACTAAAGAATACACATTTTTTTCATGTGCACATGGAATATTGTCCAAGACAGATCACATATTAGGCCACAAAACAAGCCTCAATAAATTCAAAAAGGTTGAAATGGCATGAAACTAGTAAACAACTACAGGTAAAAAACTAGAAAAAATACAAATATGTGTAGAGTAAACAACACCCTAATAAACAACCAATGGATCAATGAGGAAATTAAACAATAAAAAAGTATCTTTAAACAAATAGAAATGAAAACACAACTTTTCAAAATTTATAAGATGCAGAATAAACAGTTCTAAGAAGGAGGTTCATAATTATACAGGTCTACCGCAACAAACAAGAAAAATCCAAAGTAAACAATCTAACTATATCAAAATGAACTAGAAAAACAAAAATAAAAAATACAATCTGAAGTAAACAGAAATCGTAAACAGTTAAAAATCAGAGTGGAAATAAATAAAACAGAAATACAGAAACAAGAGAATATCAGTAAAACTAAGAGTAGATTCTTAGAAAAAGAGAACCCAAATAAAAAAAAAATCAGATATGAAAGAGAAGTTACACCCTACACCACAAAAATACAAAGAATCAAAGATTACAAACAATTAAAAGCCAAAAAATCTGTCAATCTAAAAGAAATGAATTAATTTCTAGAAGTATATAACCTTCCAAAACTGAACCAGAAAGAAATACAAAATCTAAACAGATTACTAGCAATGTAACTGAAGTACTAATCAAAAAAACTCAAAAGAAATAAAAATCCAGGACCCGACAGCTTTACAGGTGAATTCTATCAAACATTCAAAGAATTAATATTTATCTTTCTCAAACTATTTTAAAACACCGAAGAAGGAACACCTCCAAATTCATTCTATGAAGCATTTCCCAGATACCAAAATCAGACAAAGACATTACAAAAAAAGAAACTACCAAGCAATATCCTTGATGAACAGAGGCAAAAATTCTCAACAAAATATTAGCAAACCTGATTCAACAATATATTAGAAGGATTATACACCACGAGCAACTGGGATTAATCCCAGGGATATAAGGATGGTTTAATATCCATAAATCAATCAACATGACATATCACATTAACAAAATACAGCATAAAAACCATATAATCATTTCAAAAGATGCAGAAAAAGCATTTGACAAAATTCAATATCCTTTTATGATAAAAACTCTCAAAAGAGTACAGAAGGAACATATCTCAACAGAATAAAGGCTATATATGACAATCTCACAGCTAATACACTCAATGATGAAAAATGGAAATGAACAAGACAAGGATGCCCACTATCACTACTTCTATTTAACATAATATTGCAAGTCCTAGTTATAAAAATCAGACAAGAATAATAAATAAAAGGCACCTGAATCAAAAGAAGTAAAACTCTCATTATCTGTAGATGACATGATACTACACATAGAAAACCCTAAAATCTACCAAAAAACTATTAAAATGAACAAATTCAGTAAAGTTGCAGGATACACAATCAATATACAGAAATCTGCTGCATTTAAATACACCAATAACCATCATCAGAAAGAGAAAAAAAAAAACCTTTACAATTGCATCAAAAGCATTAAATACCTAGGAATAAATATAACCAAAGAAGTGAAAGACCTATCCTCTGAAAACTATAAAACACTGAAAAAAGAAAATGGAGAAGATACAAATAAACAAAAGGATATACCTTGCTCATGGATTGAAAAAATTAATATTGTCAATACCAGTCTGTGGCCCAGGGCTGGAAAACCCTAGTGAAAGGTATCATGCTCCCTAATATCTAGTTAGCACAAAGCTACAAAAATCAAAACAGTGTGGTACTAGCATAAAAACATATATATAGATCAATGGAATAGAGAGCCCAGAAATAAACTCACTTATACAGTCAATCCATGACAAAGGAGGCAAGGATATACAATGGGATAAAAGCAGTCTCTTCAATAAATGGTGTTGGGAAAACTGAACATATACATGCAAAATAATGATAGTGAAGAGATTCTTCTGCCATATACAAAAATATACTCAAAATGTTTTAAAAACTTAAATGTAAGATTTAAAACCATAAAACTCCTAGAAGAAAACATAGGCAGTAAACTCTTTGACATAACTCTCAGTATTATTTTTTTGCATATATCTCCTCAGGGAAGGGAAACTAAAGAAAAAATAAACAAGTGGGATATCAAACTGTAAAATTTTTGCACAGCAAAGGAAACCACTGACAAGACAAAAAGATAACCTACTTAATGAGAGAAGATATTTGCCAATGATACATCTGAGAAGGGGTTACTATCCAAAATATATAAGAAACTCAAATAATTTAACACCAAAAAAATGAACAATTGTATTAAAAAATGGGTTGGAGACCTAAATAGACATTCCTCCACAGAAGACATATACATGGCCAAAGGACACATGAAAAGATGCTCAACATCACTAATCATGGGAGAAATTCAAATTAACACCACTATGACATATCACCTCACACCTGTCAGAATGGGTATTATCAATAAATCAACAAATAACCACTGCTGGCACAGATGTTGAGAAAAGGGAACCCTCATATGCTGATGACAGGATTATAAACTGGTGCAGCCACTATGGAAAACAGTACAGATATTCTTCAAAAAATAAAAATAGAGCTGCCATACGATCCAGTAATTCCAATTCTGGGTATTTATCTGAAGAAAACAAAAACACTAATTTGATAAGATACATGCACCACTATGCTCATTGCAGCGTTACTACTAATAGCCAAGATATGGAAGCAACTAGGATGTCCATCAATAAATGCATGATAAAGAAGATGTTGTATGTGTGTGTGTGTGTGTGTGTGTGTGTGTGTGTGTGTGTGTATACACACAATGGAATATTATTCAGTAAAAAAGAATGAAGTCTCGCCATTTGCAACAACACTGAAGGACCTAGATAGTATTATGCTAAGTGAAATACATTAGACAGAGAAAAACAAACATTTCACTTACAAGCATTCTAAAAAAAAAAAAAAAAGAATAAAAAAAAGATCCAAAATTCCTGTTGTTATATCAGAAATAAAACAATTCTTCAAAATTGTCTGCTAAATAATAAATTCACTCATTTATATATTCACCTCAAGACTCTGAACAAATCAGAAGCAAATTAGAAACATAAATCTGATTATATTTTATATTAACATATATTATAATGATATAGTAACAGTCTTATATATGGGCTTATAAATTATATGTATAACTTATAATAATCGTTATATGTATATATTTATGTTAACTTATTAGATGTCTGTATTGATTGTTTCTATGTGTATGTTTCTATGTGTAAATACTTATTTATTAATTTATTATTATAACATCTATAGCTATCTCATATTCACTTATAAATATTTCCATAAATGTTTTATATTTACTAATATATTAAACAGATTTGTCAGTTTTGTATTGCTAGTCATTAAAGTTTTTAATATGTCTTTGCTGGTGAGATTCAGGCCACTTTTTTAGTTCTCCCACTTTCTTGTTTCAACAAAACATTTCATTATTCCAGTCTTTAGGTAATTTTATTATTCCCTAATTCCTCAATAAAGATCATTCTCAATTTTTATAGCAATCAATAACCTAAATATTAGCATTTCTTGTTGATGTAGTTACTCTAGATATTTTTCAGCACGTATGTATGGTAAATACATGTTAGGCTTACACTGAAATAATGATTACTGTTTTTCTGAATATTAAATATATTCCTAAAACTTAATGAGACTGGGACCCTTAGCTTAGAACAAGATGACCCTTCTTTAAAATGTTATAAGGACAAAAGGAAAATTATCAACCAAATCTCATCAAAAATCCTCAAAAACATTTAAATCATTCCATCCAATATAAATAGCTGAAAATTTTAGTCAAAAACATAAAATAAGCCAAGGCTGATATATGCATTTTGAAACTGACAAAATAATCCTAAAAATAACAAAATGCTAGAAAAAAACCATTAAATAACTTTCTAAAAGATTGTAAAGAAATCAGAAAATGCTGAAAAAAAGCAAAACAATTTTTCAAAAGACTAAAGAAATCAAGAGTAAACTGAAAAATTCTTCCATGAAATAATGAAATTTTGTTCACGTTCATTTGAAAAATATTTTCCTGAATACACTAATGCAAAGAATTGGTAAACTTGACAAATCAGCCTATAGATTAATTGACCTAGAGCCAGTATATCTGTAGAACAAATTCCTAGAAATAAAATTGCTGAATCAAGCACAGTATGTGCAATTTTTAGCTTTGACAAACACTGCTAAATTGTCTTTCAAAAGCTGCACCAATCTACAGTCTCAGCAAAACCCATTAAAACCAAACATTTTAATCCTTACTGATTTAAAATGTAAATACTGGATTCACTGTTATTTTAATTTGCAATTTAAAAAATCTGAGTATATGTATTTTATAATGGGAAAAAGTCCTTTAAACTAAATTATAAATAAACATAAAAAATATTTACATAACTTTTAAATTATAGAAAATGGCTTTACCTTAATAGGAGTGTAAAAACAAGTTCTCATATTAATAAATCGGGACAACATGCAAAAAACAAAAATACTGTTCATTTTAGGATTTACACTTTTTTTTCATTCCTTTTTCAAGATTTTCTCCAGTGTTATTATCATGCTGATTTTTTAACAAAAAGTTCTGGTAGCCTGGGAGTAAAGAATAATCATAGCTTTTTATGCCACCCAGGCTTTTTATATCCTGACAATGGCCCACCCAGTTTTCAGTTGCCCAGTGCCAAAATTTGATCATCATCTTTGATTTGGCTCTCTCTTTCATTCTCTAAACCCTGATCATTAAATCCTGTTGTTGTATTCCTTTAATAACTGTCTCTAATATGCCCTTTGGTCTCCTTTTCAAATGATTAACTAACATGGAATCTAAATGAAATCTCCCTCTTGTGGAATCCAATTTGCACACAGTTCTGTTTGATCAACTTCCCTTCAGACCCGTGCTTATTAAACCTAATCATCTATACAAATCATCTGAGGATCCTGTTAAAACTGCAAGTTCTGATTCTGTAGGTCTGTGGTGGGGTATTAAATTTTGCATTTCTAGCAAGCTCCCAGGTTACGTTAATGCTTTATACTTCATCCTTCAAGTCACTCTTCAGATTAAGAACCTTTAAGTCAGCTACTCTCTCCTGCTCAAATTTAAATCCTTCCTTGGTGCTCAGGAACCCTCTCGCGACATTTGCAGTACTGCATAACCCAAGGGGCTGACAAGAATGTCGTCCTCATTCTCCTTCCCACAGTCCACACTTATTTTGTTTGAGCATTCCATTTATCCAGATAATAAATGTCCCCACATTTCATTTCCACTTACTTTCCCATTCCACGTACCACTCATTCAAGTATTGTCTTTTCATAAAACCACGCAAATTAATCCTATCCACATTCTTTGCTCCTTTTACAAATTCCTAAAGTATTTCTCCATTAAGCATCTGTCTGGTATCTGTTATCCTAGACTATTAGAACCATTGCAGAGGCATTCCACTTGTGTCCCGTGAAGTACGTTGAGGACACAAATATTCCCATTTAATGCCTAACAATAGGCTTAGCATATAATTTCTAATTCCATCTGAGTTTATCCAGAGAATCAGGCTTCGTGGGTGCCTTTTGAAAGAATAACAAAAATATACCACCATATTTCACCTTGAAGTAGTAGTATTATTTCAAGGTCGATATGCCACTAGTGTAAGCACAAATTACACTGCCAAGATAAAAACTAGTGACTATTTAGAAGAAAGTATTAAATTTTGTTTAAAACTAGAAAATGTCAAATGAGCCACGGGACATGAAAATAAATAAATTATGGGAAATAAAGAATTCTAAGAGGAAGAAATAAGAACAAAAAGAAAGCAACTGTCAATGATGCCATTCAAACCAATAATGAGTATGAACCAAACAGAATAGATGGTGTGGGGAGCAGAGAAAGGGTTGCATGGAGAGAAGTAGGCGGTATTCCAGTAAGACTAGGTAGAGTCAAAAATAAGTAGGAGAACATACATTCTTTCCAAATGCCCATGGAACATTCACCTAGATAAACAATGTTTTGTGCCAAAAAAAACAAACCTCGACAAATTACAAAGAACTGAAATCATACAGTGTACATTCTCTGACCATAATGGAATACAACTAGAATTCAATAAATCTCCACACACTTGGAAATTTAAAAACATACTACTGAATAATCAATCCATGATCCAATGAAGAAGTCTCAAAGGAAATTTTAAAAATACATAAAGCTAAGAAAAATGAAACAACATATCAACATTTATGGAATGTAGCTTGCTTAAAGCAGTGTTCGGAGGAAAATTTATAGCATCAAATGCTTACATTAAGAAAACATCTTAAATCAATAATCTTTACCTTACCTCAATAAACTACAAAAAGAAAAGGAAAATAAACTCAAAGCAAGCGGAAGAAAGAAAATAAGGAGCAGAAATCAATTAAATTGAAAAAAGAAATATAAAAATTAATGAAACAAAAGCTGGCTGTTAAAAAAAAAGAAAAATTGATAAACCTCTAATAACATTGACAAAGATAAAAAGGGAAAAGATAAGAATTATGAATGAAATAGGGCATTATCACTAATGAACAAATTATTAGCAAATAAAACCCAACAATGTATAAAAAGATTATTGGGATTTACTCTAGGTATGCTCGTTGAACATTTAAAAATCAATCAATGTAACCCACCATATCAAAGGGCTAAAAAAAAAAAAAAATTACATGATTACATTAATTGCCAGAATGAGGGAGCACATGGAAACAGACAATAGTTTAGTGGTTACCAGAGGGAAGAGAGGAAGGAGTTAGGTAGATAGTGGGAGCGGGGGTCAAATATACAGTGACAGAAAGAAATTTAACTTCGGGTGTTGAATACACAATGCAGTGAACAGGTGATGTATTATTACCTTGTACGCTTGAAACCCATGTGATTTGATTAACCAAAGTCACCCCAATAAATTTAGCTAAAAAAATGAAATCATAAAAAGCATTTGACAAAATTCACAATAAAAATTCTCAGTAAATAAGGAATAGTGGGGAACTTCCTCAACTTGATAAAGAACATCCATAAAAAATCCAGCTATCATCCTAATAGTGAAAATGATATGCTTTAATCTAAGCTCAAATACAAGGCAAGGATAGCTGCCCTCACTAGTCTTATTCAACACATATATGGAAGCTCTAGCCAGTAAATAAAGTTAAGAAAAGGAAATAAAAGGCAAACAGATTGGAACAGAAGAAAAAAAATCTGTACCTGTTTATAAATGTCATGACTTCCTACCTAGAAAATCCCAGGGAATCTACCTGCCCCCCCCCCACAAAAAAATCCCCTAGTATTAATAAGTGAGTTCTGTAAGGTCAAAGGATACAAAAATAAACAACTTAGGTATAGATCTAACAAAACAAAGAGGATCTGTATACTGAAAATTATAAAATGCTGATGATGAAATCAAAGATCTAAATAACTGGAGAGACAATGTTCGCTGATTGGAAGACAACACAATAAAGATATTGATAATCCCCAAATTAGTCTATAGACGTAATGTCATTCCTAGCAAAATCCTAGAAAAATCTTTCATAGGTACAGATAATAGCTTATTCTAAAACTTGTACAGAAAGGGAGAGGTCTTACAAGACCTAAAGCAATTTTGAAAAATATGAATCAAGTGGGAAGAATCATTCTTCCTGATGTTTGGCTTACTAAATTGCTATAATAATCAAAAGAGTGTGGTATTGACGAAGAACGTCATACCATATACAAATGGATGGAACAGAGTAGAAATAGGTCCACACAATATGCCCAACTGAGTTTTGACAACAGTACACCAGCAATTCAAGGGAGGAAAGATAGCCTTTTGAATAGACAATGCTGGAACAACTGGACTTAAAAGAAAAAGGGAAAAAAAAAGAACCTCAATCTAAACCTCATATCTTACACAAAAATTATCTCAAAATGAATCATTAACTTAAATGTAAAATGTAGAATTATAAAACTTTTAGGAAAAAAAAGACTTAGGGGTAGAGTTCTTAAGAGTTCTTAGTCTTGACACAAAAGGTACAATAAATTAAATGAAGAATGATATATTGGGTCTTAACAAAATTTAAAACTGTTGCCCTGAATAACTCTACAAAGAGGATGAAAAAGCAATCTACAGTCTGGGAGAAAATATTTGCAAACCACATGTTTGATAAGAACTTGTTACCTAGAATATATAAAAAACCCTCAAAAAAAAAATCCCAATTTGAAAATGGGTAAAAGGCATAAACAGACATTTCACAAAAGATATACACATGGCCAATAAGCACATGAAAAAATGCTCTACATCATTAGCCAGGAGGGAGTACAAATTAAAACTACAATGAGATATCATTACACACCACACCTATCTGAATGACTACAATAAAAAACAAGGATAACACTCAATCTAATTAGAATGCAGAGAAACTCATACAATCCTTGTGGGAATGCAAATCAGACAGCATTTCTAGAAAATGGTCTTGCAGGTTTTGTTGTTGTTTTTTTTAAACTAAATATGCACTTACCAGATGACCCAGCATACATCTGAGAAATTAAACTTTATGTTCATGCAAAAATCTGTATACAAATGTTCATAACAGCTCCATTAGTAAAACCAAAAAACTGAAAACAAGACAAATGTCCAACAGATAAATGGTTAAACAAAACATGATATATCCACACCATGAAATACTAATCAGCAATTAAAAAAAAAAGGACAAATATTTGATATTCACAACATAGGTGGATTCAGAAATTATTTTTATGAAACAATCTAAATCTAAGGCTACACAGCCCAGAGAAATCAGGCTTATCCTCAAAGCTCAGGAGTAACTAAAAGGGTAAAAAGGGTATTCTAAAATTGACAAGTAGCAAAGTTTTGTTTCAGTTCGAGTCTATCAAAAGTTATCCTTCCGTTGAGCATCTAAGAAAGTTAATTTAGTGAGCTCACTTTTCTTCTTCGTTCCCACATTCCTATTATTTATCTCAACTCTTTTCTCCTTAAATATCTTCTTTTCCCCTAATTGCCCTTGTTTATAAAACCTATTTATCAATTCCAATCATTTGAAAAGAAAGATTCAAGCTTGTTGGCCCAAACTTTTTTACTTCTTATACACTCTTCTTGTGAATGTGCTTTTATAAAATTTTCAGTACCTAAGTATATACTGTGGACTCTTTGGTGAGTGAGAATAATAAACGTAATAGTTCTCCAGTAAACAAATCATTTTCAAATGCCTAACAAAGTCATTTTTGGTAATGTCTTTATGGTAACAACATATGACAGATTACTTTGAAATGTATTTTGGAGCTCAGAAGTCAACAGCTCCCTTTAAATAATCCACAGCTACTTAATAATCAGTTGTTCACTTAAAAACTACCCAGATATAAGGTATATGCCACTTGGTTTTAAATAGAGTTCAAGGCTTACCCCTAAAAAGCATTCACTAAACTCAAAATAAATCTTTTTTTAACAGATAAAATATGGTAATATAAATAAAACCATAAACTTAAATCTTTAAAGTATTATAGGGAAAAAACAGCAATAATGGCTACTAAGGTCCAAGTTTATAAGTTTATAAAACTGAGGACAGCAGAGTAAACCAATGTAGATGTTTCTGCTTGTTTGCTGGGTTTTATGTTCAAAAATGATAAAAAAAAAAATCTCTTCTCATACATAAACTTTTCAATACAATTTTTTTACAAATTGCCTTTAAGTTTTACAGTTAAATGTTAATAACAGAAGGATTGTAAAATGCTCTAATAATAGTACGAATATTAAAAAGTAAAAGATAATTCTGGGGAGGAAAATAATGGCATAGACGATAGAGGCTCTGTTCATCCTTCTGGAGACCAAATCAAAATCTGTGAAGGAAACGGAGCAGCAGCGAGGAAAAATCACCTGGTATCTAGAGCAACAAGACATCCAACTAGAGAGAAGTCCAAGAAATCAACCTGCAACGGTAGAAGGTAGGACGCGGTGAAGACACGAGGCTGCTCAGTCTCAAGCAGCTGAGTGAGACGGAAGCTGCTGCGGCAGTGGCAGCGGCAGACGCCTCTAAAAGGGGCCGCGTCCACAAGCGGATTTTTGCAGCGACGGACCTGCTCTCTCTGAGCACCAGTGCCCATTCAGCTGTGCGCAGGGGGCACCAGGGACTTACAGGGAGACACTGTTGGAGTGAGGGCCAAATCAAGACTCACTCTATACAGAAGTACCCGCAGTATCCATTGTTCCCTGTTGACCTCTCCCCATTCTCAGTGCGCTTAACACACCACCATCATAGCCGTGACATCATCAAAATGGATAACAGAGACTGCTCTGTCCAGAAACTCCGCCTCCCCCAACTCGCAACCCCACCCAAGCCACCCAAGTACAGCCTCAGCGAGTCAGGTGATCCTTGCTGAGCAGCGCCTGGACTCACACTGGAGGCAGCTGGCCTCGGTTTCTGGTGTGGCACTTGAGGTAACTATAAGCACAGTATCTGTGGATTACCTGCTGAATCTAAACAGGTGACCCTGGAGGAGTAGAGGCTCAGGCTAATTTTGACTTGCAGCTGAACTCCTCTCAGGACTGTGCCGCTGGAAACCTACTTCACAAATCCACACTAATAAGACCAGGAGACTTAGCAGCTTTGCTTAGTACATAGAAACAGACACAGAAAGGCAGCCAAAATGGAAAGAGAAAAAAAGTAGAAACCATATGAGAGAACAGAACAGAGATCCAAATATAATAGAGTCAAGTAATCTAACAGATGCAGAGTTCAAAGCACTGGTTATAAAGATGCTCAATGAACTTTTGGGAAGTGTAGATAAATTCAGCAAAGAGAGAAAAAACATTAAAATGGAAATGCAAATTATAAAAGGGAACTAGTCTGAAATGAAGAACACATTATCTGAGATGAGAAGTATATTAAATGGAATAAACAAAGGAATAAACAAAGTAAATAAAGAAAAGGATCAAATGCTCTATCTAGACAACAGAAAAGCCAAGGACACACAATCAGAATGGCAAAAGATGAGATGCCAAGACTATAAAAATAATATAAGGAGCATATGGGACATTATTAAGGGTCCAAATATCCATCTGATTGGCATACCTGAAGAAAATCAAGATGTTGAACAGCTGTTTGAAGAAATAATGATGGAAAACTTCCCTAACCTGGTGAAGGAAATGGACATAAAGCCCCAGGAAGCTCAGAGAATTCCATAAAACAGGGATCCAATGAGGCCCGCACCAAGACACATCATAATTAAAATGCCAAAGGTTAAATACAAAGAAAGAATATTAAAAGTAGCAAGAGAAAAACAGATAGTTAGTTACACTGGAACACCCATAAGACTGGCAGCTGATTTCTCAAAAGAAACTATGCAGGACAGAAGGGCTTGGCACAAAATAGTCAATGTGATGAAAACCCACGATCTACAACCAAGGATATTTTATCCAGCAAAGCTATCATTTAGAGTTGAAGGACAGATAAAGAGCTTCCTGGACAAAAATAAGCTAAAGGAATTTATCACCACCAAGCAAGTTTTACAGGAAATGCTGGAGAAACTTCCTTAAGAAGAAAAAAATATGTATCAAAAACAGGAATAAAAAATGTTAACAACTACATTCCTTTCAATAAGTACCTCAAATGGAAAAGAATTAAGTGCTCCAACTAAAAGACAGAGTAGATGAATGGAAAGGAAAATGAGACCCCTAATGTTGCCTACAAGATTAGAGACTTACTTCAGATTAAAAGACACACACAGATTAAAAGGAAGGAGATAGAAAAAGATGTTGCTTTGATGGACCTAGAAGGTATTTAAGTCAGAAAGAGAAAAAGAAACACAATATGATTTCACTTATAAGCCAAATCTAAGAATAAAAAGAACAATCTAAACAAAAACAGACTCCAAATAGAATGATCGATTTGGTGATGGACAAATGCAAGTGGGGTTTGGAGGGCTGAGAGAATGGGGTGAAGGGTTAAAGAAGTACAGATTAGTAGTTGATGGATGGTCACAGGGATGGGGAGCATAGCATAGGGAATGCATCTAGCATTAATATGTTAGTGAGGTGGAGGGTCAGGGGAGGGAGGGAGCAACTGGAAGGATCGTTTTATGAACTACATAGGTGTCTAACCAATGTATGTATACCTGAAACTAATTTAAATAAATTCAGAAAAAATTAAAATAAAAAATAAAAAAGAATCAACTCTGATACTTTTAAATTCCTCTTTCAAATTCTTCCAGGCAATGTAGAGAAAGAATAATTTATGCTTATGTAGTATCATAAGCAGGATATGGCAAAAGTCAAACAGTTAAAAAAAGAAAGAAAACTCAAGGCTTGAGAAAGTTAATACTAAGAAGGATGACCACATAAAAGTATTTAACTTTATGAAAAAAATTCTTTTATAATACATAATACCAAAATCGTTTTTAGTGAATATATAACCAATCATTAACTGAGTTAAAATAACTCTAAGAGTGTTGCGGCACAGAGTAAGGTAAGTTTAAGAGGCAGCAGTGTCCAAGCAAAATATAATGCAAACCACATATATAATTTTAAATTGTCTACTAGTCACATTAAGAAAAAAATAAACAGATAATTTTATTTAACCCAATATGTCCAAATTATCAATTAAACATGTGTTATTTTAAAAATTACTAATGAGCTATTTTATTATTTTTTTGTACTAAAGATTCAAACCCTAGTGGGTATTTTACATTTAGCACACATCTCAGTTCAAACTAGCCACATTTCAAGTGCTAAATAACCACATATATCTTGTGGGTGCCATAGAGGACAACACAGGTCTAAGAAATGGCTTCAGAAAACAGGCATATATCTACATTTGGGTTAAGAGATTAAGTATGATAATCTAAAAGTATCTAAAATCAATAGTAATATATACACACAATATTGTAATTTGAAATATAATTGTTAATCTCAGTACAAGAGGCATCTCTGAACAGTAATCAAAGGAAGAAAAAAAATGAAATGTCCTTTTTGCCAACCAGTCTCCAAACTTCTCTCTAGAACAGCAGCGTTATCAAATACATTCAAAGTACAGTACCCAATAAAAATATTTTTCAATTTCTCCATAATTTTAAACACTTCTTTACCTATTTGTATCAATTTCCTTTTTATTATTATGTTCAGTATCATTCTGTTGGAAACTAAACAAAAGTAAAACTAACTCATATGGAAGCCTTAAGAATGGGTTCCAGGGTATCTGAAAAGGGAGTTTAAAATATAAAGTACTAATTTAAATAGAGCCAAAGTCTTAAGAAATACATTTGCATCTGGAAGGGAAAAACAGAGAAAGGGTAGGGGTAGAGGAAGGACACTTAATTTGGCAGGGATTAGAAGGAAAGCAAATATTGCTAAAGGAGGTTAGAGGTAGTAGTGAAATAACAGGGTTGTATTAAGAAAGGGTGGTCCAGCCTTCCATTCAAAGTTACTTTTTGGCACGGCAACCAACTCAGACCCTCTCCTTCCCATTTCCTAGGGGATATAGGTGTCAAGTCTTCTTGTGTGTTGGGTGGAAGGTTAGTAAGGAGAAAAGATGTTGACAACTCTTTCCCCACTCATAAAAAATGGCATAATCAAAGCCTACATTAAAGATGCCTTCCAAGCCACGGAGATTTAGTAAAATTAGACTAGAATAATCTCTAATCTTATCAACTCGCAAAATTTCTTAAACGTAGAGCAAAATCTCTTGCCACCTGACTTATGTTTTCAAAGGGTAATTCTTGCAGCTGCATCAGTAACAGTCTATAGAGATAAGGCTAAAAGCAGGGTAATCAGTTAGCAGGCTGTTGCAATTACCCAGCAAGAGATGAGGGTGACCACGACAATGGTAAAAACTGGCTGAAGTCTGGGTATGTTTTAAAGGTAGAGCCAACGACTTCCCAATGGAAAAAATAAGTGTGAGCCCAACAGAATCATGACTCCAAGGTTTCTGGCCTGAGCAACTTGAAGCTGCCAACAACGAGATGAGGAAGGCTACGTGTGTAGGTGGAGCAGGTATGGGAAGGCAGATTTGGAAGGGAAGAGCAACATCCCATGTTGGACATGCTGAGTTTGAGACACATAAGTGATTCAAGTGGAAATACGGAATGACTTATATATCTCAAACTCAGCATGAGTAGGCAAATAGATACATAAATCTCAAGTTCAGGAGAGTAGTCTGAAGTCGAGAAATAAATTTGAGAGTCATTAACATTTTGAAGGTATTCAAAGCCATGAAGCAGTGAAGGCAGTGAGGGTACAGAAGATAATCAAAGACTGAGCCCTGAAATATTCCAATGATATAGAGAGGCAAAAAGGAGATATACCAAGAAAGATTGAGGAGCAGCAGCCAAGGAGTTTTAAGCAAAACCAAGGGTACGTGGTATCCTAACAGGCAAATGAAACAAGTATATCAAATAAGGAGAAAAACTTTTGTGAAATGGATATTGATTACGTAAGACAAAAAACTAATTATGAGATTTAACAATGTCATTGTTAGGAGACTTAAACAAAAGCAATCTTAGTACAGTGGGAGGGGCAAAAGCCTTACAGAAATAGGAATAAGAGAGAAAATGAGAAAACAACTAACTAGAACAAGTGCATTTAGACAATACTTTAAGGGGGTCTGTGGCAATGGAAATCAAGAGCGACCAGGGGAAATACTTCTATGAGTAAAATAACAGCATGTTTGCATGTGTGTGGGAATGATCCAGAAGAGAATAACGAACGATAAGGTGCAAAAAGAGGGGAGAATTACTACATCAGTGCCCAGAGTATATGAAAGGGGATGGAATCTAATGTATTAACCAGAGGAACTGGGATCAGAGAAAAGCAAAGATAGTTTATCTATAGTAAAAGAAGGCAAGCAAGGTCTGTGAATCAGATCAGTAGGTTCACAGATATGGTGGTAGAGTGTGTAAATGTTCTTTTGACTGCCTCTATTTTCTCAATGAAGTAGAGAGCAGGTCCATCAACTGAGAGTGAACATGAGGAAGGGAGCTGAAAGTCTGAGGAGAAAGTAAGGGTGTAAGTCACCTAGGAGTGGGGAAACTAAATAAACTAAGGAACAGACTATGACTGCCAGACAACACTAAGGGCCTGAGGTGTCTTACCATGAATTTAAAGTGAAAGTGGTCATATTTTTCTTCAGTCATTTGCAGCTGTACTGGTGCAGACATGAAGTACTCAGACCATTTGATTTACCTAAAGTTCAGGTTTTGGCAAGTAAATATGAAGAAGAAAGGAGCAGGGAGTTGAGGGCATATTAAAGGCAATGAATTTAATAACTGATCACTAGGTAATGAATGTACACTAGGTAAGGAAGAATGGTAATCAAGGGGGCAAGAAACAGTGAAAAGAGAAGAGAATCTGTGGACTGGACATTTTAACGACAGTAAAAGATTGAGTTGGAATACTAGGTGAAATGAGCTGAAAATATAGTTTGTGGTCAGAGAGGGGGTTGCATGAATTGAAAATCATGGAGGGGTTTGATTTACTGGTATTAACAAGGAAAAAGATAGGACGACCATGGCGCGAATGCCTGAGATAGGGCAGAGAGCAAGATCATTAGAGAAATTTTAGAATTTAAGAGGCCACAGTATTAGAAGAACCTTAGGTGGTATATGTTAAAATTATCAAGAATTAAAAGAAATATAGTGTTAGCAAGAATGACAGTAAACTAGGAGCTAAAATAGTCAAGAAAAGATAAGGAGTAACCCAGGGTGCAGCAGATGCCAGCAAACATTAGGGTTTATGGACTATATAATCTGTTAACAGATGAGTTTTAGGGAGAAGAGGAGAATGAGACACCTGCCTCATTTCCGGCTCAGTGGAACCAGTCTTCCTCTTCGCCTCTTATTCAAGGAGGTCAGAATGAGAAATGTAGTCTTAAATCTCAGTGTATTCGACTCCCCACCAACCCTGGATATTGGCATATAAGAAAAAAATGAAAAACTTAATAGCCAACATGTAAGAGGGCTACAGGGGAAACAGTGTTCTCAAGTATAAAGTAGAGAAACTGTTCAGGAAAAAAAAGCAAGGATATAAGAAATTTTGCTGAAGACAGAGAAGAGTAAAAAGACAAGAATTGTTCAGAACACTGTGAGGATTAAAGTGTGAGACATGAAGCATCACCCGGGAGACTGGAGGTGACAACATAAAAAGGGATAAAGGATATAATAAGATTAGTCCTGATGGATTTCAGGCAAGTGATAGCGTCAAAGCGGTGAGTATTGTAGAGGGAAATGAGGGAGCAGAAGCCCCCTTTCAACAGAACAAAGGGCTTGCAAGGAAAGTGTAATCTATTTGTTGGAGAAATTTTTTTTTTAACTAATAAAGAGTTCAGAACAGTGCCTACCACCTAATGAGCACTCCAAGAAAAGCTTTTATTAGCCAATCAAATATAAAATATAATTATTGGAGCAAAAAAAGAGATTCCTCTCACCTTTCCTTTCCTCAGCTAAATGAGTTTCCAATTGATTTCCAGGAAAACCAGTACCAAAATAAACTCAAAATTCATTTGAGAAAAAGTAGTAGTCTTGGAGGTCAACTTCTATGCAGTGTCCATCAATCTCACAAAATGAACTCTCCTTAAAAAAAATATTACCACCAGACCTTAAACTCATTTCTCCATCTAGCCAAATTCAATGATAAAAAAACTAATTCATTCAAAAAGAATATACTAAGCACCTATTATTTAACAAATACAATTCCAGAAACCTGGGATATATCAGAAAACAAACACTCCTACCCTAGTAGATAGAGATCAACAATAAACAGTATACATGATGAATACATGTATATATATATACATATATAGATATATAAATATAATAAATATAGTGGCTTATATGTTTGAAGGTAAGTATTATAGAAAAATGTAGAACAGTGCAAATTGGAGACGGGGCCTGCATTTTAACTGTAAATAGTCAGGGTAGGCCTATTAAGGAGATCATCTAAACAAAGGTCTGAAGAAGTTGAAATAGCTGTGTGTTTTGGAAAAGTGTTCTCTAGGCAGAGAGAACAGCTAGGACAAAGGTTCTAAGGCCTCTTCATTTAATTCTTGCCACTACTTGGCAATAATTTTATTAATTTATTTTTCTATTTCTTCTCTTCAAGCCTCTAATCCTACTCTCTACTCCACTTCAGCAGTGAATGATAATAATAGCTAACATTTATCAAATGTTTACCACATACCAAAGCATTGCTTTAAGTGTTTTAAAAAGATTAAATAATTTAATCCTCACCACAGATCTATGAAATAGGTGCTACCATTGCTTCAAGATTAGAGTTAGCAAGTAGCAGAGGCCTGAAGCAGCATGGGTAATAAGTCTCGTCTACTAGAAAACTTATCATTCAGCACAAACTGCCTCAAGTTTTCTCATCTCTAATACATAGAGTCTCTCAAAGTACATATTCAATAACTAAGAAAGCTGCTATTATAATGTCTTCTTGCCATTTTTCCGCTCATTTTCTAGACTGAATGATCTTTACCTACAATCTCCACTTATTACTACCTTCTTTAACCTCCCCTAATTTGATTGACATTCCCAGTTACATTCCCAGACTACTGAAATCGCCCTGATGTGGTTAGTGATTATTACACCACAAGCCAAAGGATTTAACTATTCTCATTCTCCTTGAATGTTGTTAGACTATGTCAATTACTTTTCTTAAAATAGAAGTGATACCATGCTGGATCTCCTATCCCTATCTGACTTCTCTCTCTGGGAAAGTCTCTTTATTTTCTGAGACTTACTCTTTTCAATGTTCCTCTACCTCTCCGATTGTTCCTTTAATAATACTTCTACCCTTTAAAGGTAGGGATCCCAAAAGTGCTTCTGTTAACTCAGTTTCCCTTAAGGTTCATTCATCCAACAAAAATTGAACTTTCTCTCTCTCTACTAGGCACTGTATGGGTTGCTCTGGGTAGATTAGTAAACAGAACAGACCAAGGAAAAAAAATTCTATGCTACCAAGGACACACAAAACCATCTTCCCCTAAATATTATTTTAAACACATCACTCTCTTGACTTAAAAAAAATAAAAGAAAACCTTGTGATGATCCTCCCTCATATCAACGGTATATAAATTTCTCTGCCTTAGTTCAAAACACTCCATAATCATTTTCCATCTTATCTATTCAGGTGCATTTTCCATTACTCTTGGATTCAAAAAAATTCCAGGAAGGTTAATCCTTTGATTTCCCCCTCAAACACATTACCTGTGTAATGTGTTTCCAGCCGCTCAAATAAATACTGAAAACTATGTCCAGTACCTAGACATAAAAATATGTATTGAATAAATAGTTAAGTGTTCAAAAATGAATGTTTTTTTGATTCTTTCAAATATAAAAAACAGTGACCACTTACATAGGGCTTTCTATGTGCCCAACACTATTCCAAGCACTTTATGTACCTTAACTCATTTATGCCACACATCAATCCTAATATCTCCTTCCTACAACTGATGAAGCTGAGGCCCAGACAGGGTAAAGTAACTTGCTCTACATATGACAAGTTTTAAGTGGTAGAGCCAAGATTCACACTGAGGCAGTCTGGTATATTCACAGTAGTAACAATAATAAAAACAGGGAGAGTTCAAAGGGCTTGCATGAAAAACTACTGAAAAAACAAAGCAACAGAAAACTATATTCAACTAAGAAAAATCATTTAAGTTAGTCCTTTACTCCAAAAACTGAAGAGCAATATTTCCTTTACTATCAAGTTAAATTTTACTAGACTTTGGTAGTATATAAGAAAAAGCACACTCTATAAACACAAACATATCGTAGGTTATTCACAGTTCTCCAAAGCTGCTGAAAATATTTGCTAGGCACGACAAAAGAATATATGGTGACACCTGACAACAAATGTTCTTTTGTTAGCATGCCTCTATTAAAGTATTTTACTGTCCTACTTGTTTTCATCAGGATCAAAACAGATTTGAATACAATGTAGGGAAGGTAACCACCTTAAAAAAGAAAACTATTTTTTTGGAAGCAAAATTCACATCTAGAACAAGGTCCATATGACAGAAAAGATTTTAGTAAAAGCAAGAAATTACAAAGAGTTCTACTAAGCATCTAACTTATTTGAGTACTCTTACACCTATCACCAACTCTATGGCTAAAAGACCTTTTAAAAGGTTTCTGAGATTCATTTAGTGAATTCATGAAGCTATTTTATAACTGATTACATAAAATTAAAATGAAAAGCAGAGGTTTTTCCAAAAAAAAATGTCTTAGAATAATATAACCTTAATATATGAGCAGATGGGGAGTATCATACCTATCATTTTATCTTTCCCCTTTCCCCCGGCAGAGTTTAAGACATGAAAACTGTCAGGTCTTAAGCTGGAGAAATTAAAATGCATAAACCAAAAGGGACACTAGTCTGACTTTCTAAAGTACTGACAGCCTAACTCAGAAAACCTAAGGTATGCAGCCAAAGGCAGCAAAGGAGCCAATGCCATGAATGCCTTAGGCAAAAATACGCAGTAGCCATTATTGGAATTTGAAGTCTTCCCACTTTATATCTCTGCCTCTCCTCCTTTTTCCTGGGTTTACAACACACCTACCTCCTTGCTACCCAAGGCACCCCCAAAGCCACTCACACAAAAATTCTTCCCAGGAATTGTATGAATGAAAAATATGCAAAGCATTAATAATTTGAGATTAATTCAAGTTATTAAAACTCAGGAGAGATTTTTGAAACAGGGAGACATTTCTCCTCTCCCCACCACCACAAACCATAACACTTATAAGTGGCTCCACATTCAAGGGATTAAATGATAATTTCTTGGAGAAAAGAATGGATTGGCAGCTATCACTGAAGATATTCTCAAATACTATGCTACGTATTTGATATTTAATTTCCTCTCACATACACTGTATGGCAATGAGAGATGCATAAATCCTTTTCAAGACTCTCCTGCACAAAGGAGATCTCGAGTCAATCTTAAATCCAAAATTAACAGAGTAAAGCCTGTTAAAACAGCCCCCCAAGAAGAGGGCAACAGCTTTCTATTCTAGTGACCATATTAAATAGTGCACATCACCAGCCAAATAAAGAGGTAAAAAAATGTCAAAAATAGCTGTCACAGAATTAAGAAGGTCTTAGGATGGAAGGAATGTCAATGAAAGCTTACTTCCCAATATTTCCCAAGTACCTAAAAAGCGCATGGCATTACGGTAGGTCATACCATTTATAATAACAGACACAAAAATGACTGTTAAATTAAGATAAATTTAATTCTGAAGTTGTAAGCACCTAAGCTTGAGATGTTTTAACTCAGCTGTAAGAATTCTTGAGATCCACATGCCAAATACTGTGGAGAGGGAATACATGTCATATTGAAGGAAGGAGGAAGAAATTATTATTCATCTTCTATTCATCTACTATTTACAAAGCCAGAAGCAAGAAATCTATTTTTCTCCCCCGCTATAAGAAAAAATATGAAATTTTCCTTCGCAAAAAAAGAACGCATGCTATCCAGAAATATACAATAGATGAAGAAATTGGCTAAACGAGGAGTCAAAAAAAACTAAACAAGAAAAAGAATAACTTCAAAAGTCTCAGAACTTTAAAAAATCCAAATAAAACAAAGATGGCTGCTGTTTAACTAGATCTGTTTTTAATAATAACTTTACAAAACAAAGTATATCAAAGTAAGTTAAAGACCAAACTTTCATTTAATAATGTCCCTACATTTTTCTCTGGCCTGCTGACCTAACCTTATCATTCCTTAAGGGAGTTAGAGCTGACAATATTTAGTGCCCTATTTCATCAGAATTTCTTCTGCTCTAATCAGGTCATCATTACATTTTAAAGATACCTAATAATATATCCTAGTTATAAGCTTTTCAAATGTAAGGTTCCTAATACCCCTTCTGAAATAATACACACATAAGGAGATAAGGCACAAATATGTCTTTTATAAATGAAGTATTTCCATCTCTTACTATGATATAATAAAATGTTCTTTATTTTTCCAACTCTTATTCTCCAGTGTTTGAATATCTAAAACAATTTGAAAACAGAAAAAAAAAAAAACTATTCAAAAACACTAGAAGCTATTTTCTACTGAAATTTTCTGAGATTATTGTTTAAACTGGGCTTAGATAACGAATTGCCGTTTACCATCAAAGACAAATAGACCACATTTCCTCAGTTCTCTATTCTCCAAAACCTTGATGTCATTTCTTTATATAAGGGACTAAAGAGAAGATGGAATCAATAAGCTGCCAAATCCTACAGAATTTCCACTAACATCTCTTAGATTGCCCCTTACCTCTATGGCCTAGACGTTAATTTTTCACACTCAATTGTCAACCCAAATATGCTGCACACTACTGAAAGAGCAATCTTTTTAAAAAGCACTTTTATTATGTCATCTCCTGCCCTATCACCACCAACAACCTTTAATGACTCCTTACTGCTTGGCAGATCAAATCCAACTGGACAATGAATACACCTTTCATAACCCAGAACTACCCTACTATAACAACTTCTCTGACACCATTTCCTAGAAACTAACACCTTATTCCACTGGGATCAGACTCCGAACACCCCTCTCACATCAATAAGTGTTTGCTCATGCTTCCATCAACACATGGAATGCATGGCATGATTGCCTTTGGAGGTGCTCTGCCTATGCAGATAGTACATATCCTTTAATCTTACTTTCTCCAGGATCCTAGACCTATAGTCTGAAGATACCCCTACAGTAGCATACTGGACTCAGACTATATGTACCACACATTATTTGGATAATGCTTTGGATAATGCTATGTATGTTTTGAAAGTATACCCAACAAGATAATAAACTCTTAGAGAGGCTGGGCCCTTTCCTAAGAAGTGAGTCTCTAATAAAAGTATAAAAGGTTATTTGACTAGCTGAGTAATCCTGATTTAAAAAATCAAGATATTTTATGTCAAAAGAGTGCTAGTACAAATGAAAAAATGTGATGACTAGGATTTGCTTCAAAATAATCTAGGTCCAAGGAATGAGGACAAGGGGTAAAGTAAATGCGGAAATAAATGAACCCAGATTGTCTATGAATTGATAATCTTTTGACGTGAGTTACATAGAGGTTCGTGTCTACTTTTATACTTGCTTTAAAATTTTCACATTAATAAGTTCATTTTTTTAAGTACAAATAAGCTCTTCATTTTAAATGACAAAAACAAAATACACTAACATTTTCTTTAACCAACAAATACCTAGGCTCCCAGTTAGAGTAAAAAAAAAAAAAGATTCTGGAGAAATTTAATTTTGCAGGTAACTTGTATGATCCTAATTCTTATCCAAGAATTAATAAAAATTAGCTAGAGGGGAAAATCTAATCAAAATGGAGGGGATCTCCACCAAAAAAAAAAAATTAATCTTACCACTAAAGGCAATATTGACTATATTTCAAATTCTCAGTCAATTACAGAGCTCACAAAAGGGTCCACCCAAACAACGGCTGAAAACCAAAAACACTGGGAAAAAATCATAAGCAAAATAGGAAAGGCAGAAAAAAAAGTTGCTACAAATCAGCCAGTGTTATTTCAGGGAATTCACAATCTGAACACATCTAGTGCCCTTAACAGGGAATGAATTAGTAGGTTCTTAAATAATCAGAAAAAGGGGTCAAATATGTGGTGACAGAAGAAAATCTAACTGTGGGAGGTAAACATGCAATGAAATATATATATGATTTCCTGTTGAATTGTACACTTGAAACTTACTAGATTTCCTTAACCAATGTCACCATAATAATAATAATAATTTAAAAATAATAATCAGAAAAATAAGCACTTCCTCTTTATTCCAAGGACTGCAAAACATGCTTAAGAAATTTCAGATATTTGGCTTAATGACAATGTATCTTTTTGTTGCTGGTAAGGAATGATCTATCCCTTTGATATTTCAGTCTATAGCTACTTTTCAAAATTCAATCACTAAAATTTCCCCTACTATATTATTCACTAATTCCTTTCAAAAGCAGTGATACACCACCAACTACCTTAAAATGTTGGCATTTTATTCTAATTACACTGCTTTTTTGCCTGGAGTTTTTTGTTCCGAACTGGATTGACACATATATACAAACCAATCTGATTATTCTGATATCCCCTTCTCTAATTTTCTCTAAATACTCAAGAGGTAAAATTTTAGTTACCATAACTAAAAAAAAACATATTTGATTTTGAACAGATAGCTGATACATACACGTATACAAATAGCAAGGTTTATTCTAATAGCAACCTATCATTTGCCCATCAGCCAATGCAATTAAAATTTAAAACAAGACAATTCTCTGGTATAAACAGTTTAGAAGCCATGCTCACAAACTCCTTAGAAAAAAAATAAACTCATTTCAAGTTGCCTTATATTTGTACTATCTTTAAAGTTAAGTTATCCTAGCAAGTAAAAATCATCATCTTCTTTTTAGTAGTATGTAATTTTTCTCTACTGGTAAAAGAAAAACTCTGCTATGGGAAAGCTAACCAAAGGGGCCAAAACAGTGATGGAATTTTCTTTTCAATAAACTACTTTCTGATTAAAAAATAAAAGAATCACCATGAAAAAGAAATGTGACAAATTCCACTGGATTATGTTACTACACTTGAAAAAGTTGACATCTACTGCACAATCTTTTCTAATAAAGACCACATAACGAGATTAAAAACAATTCTGAAAAAGTTCTTTCAGAAAACCATTAACCATGTGATTAAAAAGTCCCACTTATCTTCTTTCCTTGCATCACTAAATAATTCAGTAAATTATGCCATCTTTATAATTTGTATGCTCTTTGCCTTTGAAATACACATATATTACTATCTTCAAAATATCAGGGATATTGCTACATTTTCTATAAGAATGAACATTGCAGATTTTTCCTGTTATCTGAGGTAACATAAAAATTTTAAAATCTCAGAATGTGTTAACAAGTTTCATCCAATACATGTTATTCCAGTGGGATGGAAACCATTTACAAGTCCCACTTAGAGTAAGAAATCCTTTGAGAAAAGTATGTAGTACATTCTAGTTATTCTATTTCTAGAACACAAAAAATCTCTATAACCTATTTCCCCCCCGGTTTTTCTTTGGAACTAATTGAGCAGAATGTAACTTCCTTCACAAAAAGTCAAGACAGTACTGTACTTAATGACAGAAAGCTAACTAAATTTTCAGCAGACGCTGAAGTTTTCACAAATTAAAACTTTCTATTTGACTTGGTCTATAAAAATAATATAACACTAAGTTAAAATAGATTCAATCGAGTATTATTTGCAGGCACAAAAATAAAAATGAAAAATTGAAAAAAAAACATTAAAATGAAGAGTGTAGCTTTACTTTAAAACCAGGAGTTGGAAAGGAAAGACTTCTAAAAATCATACTGCTTAAACGGAGAAGATATTTTTTCATTCTATCAAGATATGTAAAGTCATTTTTAAAATAAATCTCCCCTAATGCAAGGAGTTCATCTTTAAGCAACACTCTCTCTTTTACACAGTAATGAGCTGCAAGTTATCACTAGTGCTCCCAAGTTAAGGTTGAGGGCATTACAAAACAATTTTCTTGCATTTTGCCATTTGATTATAACTGTCTTGTATTAATAAAATTAAAGATTTGTCTACACAACTTTATGAAAATAAACTTCATATTAAGTCAACTTTAAGTAATTCGTGTTCAAAAACCTTCCTAAAGAAATAATCTATTCATCTGAAAAATTCAACAATTGAAGTTGGCATAAAGTATTTCAATCTATCAAAAAAACCCCCACAGAATTATGAAGCTGCAATGTTTATAACGTTACATCTAAAAACTTAAAGCATACAAAAATATTTTGAAATCTCAGCTCCTTATTTCCTGTCAAAATGTCAAAGAACTTTAGATATCTTTAGATGAACTAAAGATCCCAAAGGGGATTCATTTTGACTTTAGAGTACTGAAAGTAAGAATTTTATGATTGCAGGAAAAAAAGTATGGAGTAGAGAAATCACCTGAGAATATACTTACTGGCAAAAAAACTTTACCAAAGATGTATTAAAATCATATACCCTCTCTGCCAGACAAACAGTTCTCTCCCAGAACACACTGCTTTCAATTCACCCAAGTATGACTGCCAAGGGCTTCTAAACCTGTGTGTGAGGCTTGTTCAAAGTAGAAAGCTCCTCCACCAGCATATTACAAAGAAAAATGAAATACATTTTTTACTTAAGAGTAAAGATCAATTGCACTAAACATTCCTACTGATAAATTAAATGTAAGTAATAATTTTTTTAAAACCTCAAGTTATAACTTTGGACAGGTCTGCTATACATTGCTTCCAATTCTCAGAAGAGTAAGGATTTATTAAATTTCTCCAAACTTGGGTGGCTAAAAGAAAAAGTTTTATAAAAAGCTTTTTCTAACCTCAGTTTACATTTGACAAAACAAACCATTTATCACAATCGGGTAACTACAGGTAAAATATGTAAAAATCACAATAATGTGTAAAAGTGATTAAAAAGGTAATTATATCTGTATTTACACTTTAATTATTACTACTTTTGCAAACAACAGGTACACTGCTGCATGAGACTCCTACTATGACTTTTAACATTTTCACATATACCTTAAGAACATAACGTCTTATTTATGTTTAAATTTGAAATGTATGTATCTGATCTATGTAATCCTATTTGCTTTTTGTAATTATTTTACAGGGGTCTGATTACAGCAAAGGCTCCTTCATCTTATGTCATCAGCCAGTATATTTCAACTTAGCTTCCACCAAAACAATCATAAGCCATCTCTTACTTCTAGTTTTCTGCTTTTTAATGTAGATAATGACAGTGAGTGCCACCAAATGCATGTATGTGCACATTGTCATTTCCTTCCATCAGCCCTTTTCTTTTCTATAGAAAAAAATGCAGAATTTAATTTTGGAGAAAAAAATATCTATTTTTATTTTGCATACATATCCAAATGGGTTTTCAAAAGAAAACCATTTAGACACCTACCATTGTAGAAATGTTAAAAGAGATAATTTCCCGAATCCAAAATACAAAGTGAGTATGATATTAGCTGGAGAGGAAATTTCCACTCAAACCATATGTCATCAATTAATCTGAACAGCAATATTACTCACTTAGTCAATAATCAATTCTCAATATGAAAGGAATCTGTAACCCACCTATAACCTGCAAATAACACTTGTAATTGCTTGTGGAATTCACGGATGAGTTTGGTTGTGTGCCAGATTTATCTTATTTTGAAATGCTTAGGCTAATACATTTGTTAGTATAATCAGTGCCCACATTAAGTGTCCTGGGGAAAGGCAATTCAGAAGAACGCACTGTAGCATGGATAAACCGGTCCAAAATGAAACGGAAAAACAAAACCCTTCCAACAGAGCGAATAATGCACAGATCACCGAAAGCAAAATGAAAACGTCTCTCTCCTGAGTAGCCTAAATAAACGCTCTTCACTCAGAACGTTTAATAAGTACCCTACCTCACTTCATTCACTTCCCAACTTCTTGACTTTCCAGGGGCCAACGCGGGGCGCCCCCTTTTCTTCTGGAAGTATATGTTGAAAGAATCTGTATAGGAAAGAGGGAAGGAATAGACAATTCCCAAGAAAGCTGTGAACAGGTGGGAAAGAACCAGCAGCACCATAATCTAGATACTTAAGGGGCCGCTTTTAAAATGACAGATGTGGTTAAAGGCAAAGACTGCACATCGGCTGAAGCTCTGCTGTGGCAGACTGGGGGCTGATGGCAAGCACGAGAAGGGGGCAAAGGCTAACTCCAGAATGGTAGCAATGGAGCAAATAACAAGCAGCAGGACGAGTGGGCAATGAGCAGTGGGATTAATGAGCAGCAGCAACACGGGTCAGAGTGGAAGGGATGGCTTTGGTCGTGGGAGACGGGGCCACTGGGAAAGGACGTCAGAGAGGGGAAAGGGGGCTGCGAAAACAAGGAGTCCTGAGACCTAAGAATCTTGCCCCAGCAAAAATGTAGTGGGGAGAGCTGAAGACGAAAAGGCGCCTCGGCTCCCCAATTGAAGACATTGTCGAAGGAGCCAGCGCTCGCCGCCGCGCTGCCTTCTGCCCCGCTCCCTTTTCCTGGTGGTGACTGCTGTGGCGTAGAGGGGAGCGGGAGGAAGAGGAGCAGGAAGACCAAGAAAGAGGAGGGTGAAGATGAGGCGGGGGGTGGGGAAAGAGGGGGGTGCGGCCTGCACAATCCCAGCGAAGCCTCCGCTCTCTCGTAGCCGGTGAGCCCCGGGTTTCCCCTAAGCCCAGCCCCGCATAGACTCACCCGCCTGACTTGCCTCTCTTTTCCCTTAGCCGTCTCCACGCGCTGCCGCGTCCTCACAGGAGACCACTGGACGAGTGTCGGGGAAAAAACTCCTCAGAACCGGGCCTGATTGCTTCAGTGAGTCCGACCTTTACGGCTGAGAGAGAGACTCTCAGCTTTCGGTGGGTTCCACAGCCAGACGGGCCACCATCTTACATTAGGGTAAGACTCCTCCGGCTTCCCGTGCGCAGGCGCACGCCGATCCGGCAGGGAGGGGCGGGGGAGGGGCGGAAGGAGCGGAGGGCGGCTCCACCCGCGGCACCCTGGGAGTTGTAGTTTTCCGAAGGTAACCGCCCAGCTGCTAGCCGGGAATTGAAGTTCTCAGTCCTAGGGCAGATGGGATCGCACTCCTCACGTGGCTGCTATAGACCACTGCCTTTCTTCATGTTTTGCTTCCTTCTCTACCCGCGTGTGCTGTTCCGCTGTCATTTGGTCGGCGCTCTTCGTTAGCGGTTTCGTTTCCTCTGTTTGCTCAAATGTGGGATACCAAACTCGGGGCGAGCTTAACCAATTTGTGACGAGCGGAGAATGTCTCTTCTCTGTCCCGCCCACCATAGATATTAAAGCGGGCAGGGTAGAGGCAGGTTGGGAAGGTAGGAGGAGCGCAGGATCTGACCTAGGGTGAGAGTTTTGATACTGAGTAGGCGTCTGTTTGCGAAAAGTGAGTGTTAACTCCTTTCCCGTGTTTGCGCATTTTGGAGTCAGCACCCTTGATACCATCCTCACCATTAATTTCCACTGAAGAAATATCCCAAATCGTCCTGTACAAGAGAACTGAAGACCCATGCGCTTACAAAAACGTGTTTCTGGTGATATAAATTTGAGAACATTTATGCGGTCTTTGGTGCTAGTTAGGTTTCCAGGCTGCACAGCCCTGCGCACAAAGTTTACAAAGTCCTCACACAACAGTACATCCCCAAAACATAAGAATGCACCCGCAATCCCTTTGAGCGCCAAGTCACAAAATCATTTTCCTGGTTCCTCCCTCTTGCCTCCTAGAATTCTGGTGAAAGTGGCGCTCGGAACCAGTCGTTTTCATTTGTTGCGTGTGTTCTTCCATTCATACAACAAATACTCGTTGAGCTCCTGTGTACCAGGCACTGCTTTCTATACGTGGAAAACTATCGGTGAGTAAAACACAATATTCCCTGTTTCCATTCTAGGAATTCCTGTATCTATTCTAACGTGTGTTGGGGTGAGAAGGCACTTTTTTAAATATATGATTAAAATGCATAGTATTTCATAAGTGATGGAAAAATTTAAAACAGGGAATGGGAATAGGAAAAACGGTTGTAATTTTAAATCTGAGGACCTAATCTCACAGTGAGAAGCCTTCATTTCATTATTTTTTTAATACATTAGTTCTTTGCATTTCAGTTTCTTCACCATCAAGCTTAGAGACAATTATTTGGTGAAAAACTTAAAAGGTAATAAATTCATAATTGACTATAAATTTCAAATTATAGGATCATAAAATTATCTAGCATGGAAACTTGGGAAATCATTTGGATTCACCTTTAGGTAACTGTCTAAATGTTCAGTATAGGAGACATGTATTTTTTTAAATGTGTGTTTTTTATATTACCGATTTTATAGTGGAACATAAGCAAAGTACTGAAAAGAACAAAATAGAAAAAAATCCTTTCCATTATTAAAGATTAGAAGCATCACATTAAGAACAAGGAGGATTCTTCGTTATCATTTAATTCAGTGGTTTATAGCCTTATTTTACCCAAAACACCTTTTTTTGGTAAAAAGTATTTTCATAACATCTCCTTTATTAGCCTAAAATAAAATTCATAGATAATATAACCTACCTACATATATGATATTGTTTTAAATCAAAATAATGCCTTATATAATATTAAAAGTACACAGAAAGTAATTTATAACAATAATTTGTGTTTCAATATATAAACGCTCAAGTATGATAGTTCTAGAAAATATAGAAAGTCATCACTTCCTGGCACTTATAAATAAAATCCCCATGAATGTGAAAGCTACAAATGCCAACTGACACAAGTATGATGTTTTGGCCACCTGCGGTGGACAACACTAATCTGTCCTCAATGTCTGCCATAAATGCAGTCCTAAAACATTCCGTTAGAATATGTAAAAATAAAAAACAGCTTTGTGTTTGTATGTGAAATAGGTCAGCTTTTCTATGCAGATCATTATATACAGTCTTTTCATATACACTGAGGCATTTAAAACTCAGGAAGGACACAGACTCATTTTTCATGTGAAGAACAGTCCCACATTGCTTAATGGCCCCTGCTCTGTGATGGCCAGTATTACCCCTGCTTTGTGATGGCCAGTATTACCTCTCAGAGTATCTAACACTAGGGGGCAATACCACATCTTCGGAAAGTCACTAATTGGTGGACACTAACAGCAAGTAAATGACATTTCCTACATCACCAACTAATTAGTGACAGAGTCACCACTACCCCCTCAGGCCAATTTTCCTTTTACTGTATGACCAATTTTTCATATCTGTGTGTGTGTGTGTGTGTGAGCAATTTCATATAAATGTATCCATATAAGACAATTCTCATATCATTTTGAAAGTTAATTAATATTTAATTCTATTACCTTACTGCCTACTGATTCCTAAGGTATTCACTTAATAAATGTTTTTTACCTTTAAACATTATTCTAGGTTGCTGGTGGTGTAGGAAAACACTGTCTCTGTCCTCACAGAGTGTGGTGCCTAGTGAAGGAGGCAGAGATGAAATAATCGGATATACGAATAAATACAAGGATATAATTTCTTATATATAATTAGAACTGGATATGAATACTATAAAGGTGCTTACAAGATGTTATGAGAACATTTAAGAGAGGAACCTAATTTAGATTGGGGGAGGGGAAAGGAGGGTAGTCAGGGAAGATCTTTACAGGTTAATAAGAATAGGAAATATGTGGGGACTATGCATTGGGAAAAAAAAAAACTTACTGAAAGGCTAATGTGGGTTATGGTGAGCAAGGGCAGGATGGTATAAAGTGAATTTAAAGAAGAGCAAGGCCCAGACCATTCCAGAGCCTTGCAGGCCATGGTAGAAAACATAGATCATCCTCCATGGATTAAAGGAAAGCCTTTGAAAGAAAGAGACATGATCAAGTTTATATTTTAAAAGACCATGCTACTAAATGCCCATCACTGGGAAGATTATTAATTTATTTTTTTTTTACTTTTATTCTCTGGAGTGTTACATGGCTATATAAAAAGGAGAAAGGGAAAGAACTATATATTGACCTAAAAGAATGCCCATGATATATTATTAGGTAAGGAATAAGTAAATTATGACATGATATCTTATGCATAATGTAATGCATTTTTTAGAAATAAAAAAGAGCTAATCAAAAATATTTTAATGTATTTATGTATAGCATAGAAAAAAGAGTGGGAGGATACAAACACATCAGATATTTAGTATGTGGTAGGTTATCTTGGGGATTGCAATTGGAAAAGTGGAGGGAAAATATAACTTTTTCTTTATAAATTGCTTTATAGATTTATTGTTTTGCATATACTTTAGTTTTATACATTTTTAAAAATAAATCACTCTACTGTGTAGAGAATGGATAGGAGAAAAGAATGAAAATGAAACAACTAATTAAGAGAACATTTTAGTTACCCAGATACTGGTTCTCATTATGGTGGCAGTGAAGATAGAAAAGAGATGATGAATTCAAGATATATTTTTTGAGATTGAAACAATAGGACTTGGTGATGAACTGGATAATGAAAATATTCTCATGAATGTTCTCAGATTTGCTGACTTAAATGGCCTTGTAGATAGTGGTTCCTTTAGTTAAAGGAGAATGGTGAGTATCAACATAGTATCTGTAGAGAGCAGGAGAATAGCTTCATCATAAAAAACAGATTTCAGAGAAATAATGATTGTCTATTTGAGATTGTTGAACTTAAAGATCACGGCTATTGTATTTTGCCCAACTTAGTGATTTTTCTCCAATAATGCTTATCTCTTGGGTTCTGCCATAGGAGCAACATATAGTGGGGCTTATCTTGGCTAGAGAAGGAGAATGAAACTAGGGGAAGGTGAATGAACAACCAACACTATGAGTTGTTTCCAATTTTTTCAACCTTGAAATATTATTAATATATGGATATTTTTAATAAAATTTTCAAGTTATTATTGGACTATAGTCTCAAATATAGACCTACTGGGCCAAAGGAAATGATCAGTTTTATGAGCCTTGTTATAGCTAGACTAATATTTAGTTAATATTAATGAATATTAATGCCACTGTATTTGTGGGGCTTTTTTCCAAAAACCCATTTACTTTGAGTTTTATCTTTTTTAAAAATTTTAATTATTTAGTGAGTATTTGAGTGCTAAGTGTTGAGTACATGGTAGTATGCAAAGCACTAAGCTCCCTCAAAGATCTTAGGGCTTAAAAAGGAAGACAGAAAACAAGTAAACAAAAAAATAAGTAATAATAAGCAAGTAAAACCCTATATGTTGTCAGACTATTTGGAAGGAAAAGGATCAGAGTAATGAAAATATCAGGAAGGGATTTACTTTACGATTTAACCCTCCCGAAAGGGTTAACTTAATCTGAAATTTAAAGGATTAGAAAAGATCATCCATTTAAAGAATGGCCTATGCCAAGCCTCTGATGCGGGAATGAGTTCAGCATATTCCAAGAATGGAGAGTTAGCCAGTGAAGTTGGGGTATGCAAAAGCAGAGTGATAGGTGAGGAGGTTAGGCAAAAATCCAGATTATGCAAGGTTTCACATGGAATTTGGATTTTATTCTAAGTAGGTTAAGGGACAGTTTAACAAGTTTGAAGTAGAAGAATGACATAAAGCAATTTATCTTTTCAAAAGATCAGGGGTAGCTTCCATGTGATGAGTGGATCAAAGATAGATGGCAAACCTAGAAGTAGAGAGACCAGTTAGGAAGCTATTGCAGGAAAAGCAGCCTGGAGATAATGAATGGTTTAGAGTAGGGCAGGACTAGGACTAGGGCAGGGCTGGGACTGGGACAAGCAACTAGGTAAGGAAGGCATTCGCCTTGGGCACAAAATTTAAGCAGGCACCAAAAGGTCCAGTAATAAAGGTAAATAATATTTTGATGTAACATTTTTAAAAATCAAAATTAATGCAAAAAATCTATCATGAACAATGTTTAAATAGAAAATAAATACAAGGTTAGACCCAGGATCTATGAAACCCTGTCTCACTTTCCTCCCCCTAATCTTGGCCCTGTTTCCAATAAAACTTTATTTACCAACATAGGTAGCTGACTCTAAGGCAATAGTGTGCTGGTTTGATTTTTTTCTTTATATGTATAAAGAAATACACACACACACACACACACACACACACACACACACACACACACACACACACCCTTACATAAGTATGCCAGGAAATTTAATGGCAGCATTAGTTGTAATGGCAAAAGCACTGGAAAAACCTCTATTGTCAATCAATAATAGAATGGAGAAATTGAGTAATTTAATACAGTGTAATACTATAAAGCAAAAAAATGAATTAACTACAGTTCAATTTCAAAGAATGAATTTCAAACATAAAATATAGGGCAAGGGGAAAAAGTCATGGATGAATATATAACAGTATGATACATTTTATATGAAGTTCAAAAATAGACAAACTAAGTAATATTGCCCAGAGATACATAGAGTTAAAAGTACAAAGAAAAACAAGGCAACGTTTTATGCAAAGTGCAGGAGGACGTGGTTATCTCTATGAGGAGCAAAAAAGGACATGATACTCAGAGAACTTGTAAGGAACTGGTGCTGGTCTATTTCCTAATCTATCTTGTAGACACACAAGTGTTCATGTTACTATTATTTTTAAGAGATGCAGGTATATTTTGTACTCTCCTTTGTGTGACAAGCTTCCCAATGAAAACAATCATATTATTCAGGGATATACTCATGAAAAATTGAATTAGTAATCAGGTTTCCTCTGCTGAAAGACACCAAGTCTGAATATTTTTGCAAGCTGGTTTTGCCAATCAGTCAAGCAATAGACAATGTCTCTCTTACTCAACTCTTCTTATCCAGTTTCTCCGCTTATGGAGATAAGTATACTATAATTTACTACATCGACAGATTAAAATAGAAAATACATATGATCATCTGATAGGTGCAGAAAAGCTTTCAATAAAAGTCAATGTTCAATGATTAAATATTTTAGCAAACTAGGAATAAAAGGGAAATTTATGAATCCACTAAAAACTAAAGCAAACATTACATTTAATAGTGAAATTTTATAAAAGCATTTTCTTTAAAACATGACAAGGATATTTACTACTATCGCAGCTACTATTCAGCATCTTACTTGTATGTCTACAATTCAAAAAAAAAAGAAAAGTAAAATGAAAACAAGAGATGTAAACCTAGAAAGAAGGGGGGAAACTCTCATTATATACAGATATTACTATTGTAGCATGGAAAATTCAAGAGAATATCTGAACAAACAATAAAAATGAGAGTTCGGCAAAGTTGCTGGCTCCAAAATCAACATACAAAACTCAATAGCATTCCAATATATCAGCAATAACAATATGAAACAGTTTGAAAATGCACATAAAATAATAAGATTTGTTAAGTTTGGATGATGGGTTTTTAACAGAGTGACTGAGATTTCTGGCTTTTGGTAATAGCATGCGAGATGATTCTGATCAGCCTTTCCCCTTAGTGTGCAAAGGAGCAGAGGTGCACACACAGCACTAGTACCTCATAGTGTAAATGCAAAATGTGATTGAGTGGGGAAAACATACTGGAGATGCTGCAAGGCATTGTTCCTCATCCCACAGAGGTGCATACCTAAGCCTGTCATAAATAGACTGAGTATCCCCCTCCCCCATAAAAGGGGGTCTTCCAGCTGATGGACCACACTCCTGTGATGTTTTAACTACTTATAGAGAATGGGAAATGGGAAGCATCTAGGCAATTATGTAACAATGAGAACTTCACGGTTAGGGAACAACCCTTAGAAAAGAGAAGCTTCTGGAGCTCAGTTTCTGATAATAGTCTTTTTTTCTGTGGCGATAACTCAGATCTGCTGAGCCAGCTTCATGCTAGGCTGCTTATATGGTTAGCCATGAAAGTGCTGTGTAATAAACTACCCCCAAAATGCAATAACTTAAAAAACTATCATTTGTTTCCTCTCATGCAACCACAGCTCAGCTAGGGATCAATGTAACAAAACCGGGTTCATATGGGTGGCTCTGCTTCAGGCTGCAAGTCCAGCTGGGATGGCTCCTGTGTGGCTTAGGCCCAGGATTACCTTCATGTGTATTCATTCTGGGGCCCAGGCTGAAGGGCAGCAGCTTCCTGAGAAAAGCTCTTCTCCTAGCAATGGCAGAGATGCAAGAGGCAAGCCCACGTATGCAAGCACATTAGAAGCACCACATTTGACAAAATCTCAGCAGTCAAATCAAGTTGCATGACCAAGTTCAACATCAAAATAGCTCAGAAGTAGATTCCTCTCACAGACATTGGGTGGAGTGAATATTTGCTGAACAGTAACTTACCACAATATGGAAGGACGGATGGGAATGAATCTCCAGGATCAGATTTGTCTCTCTTTAGTTCACTTCCTGGCTCTTGGGGGCTCATTATACATGTCCCTTTATCTTTTCACTAAAGACAATGAAAAACAAGTTGGATAAATACAGGAAGTGTTTCCTAAGAAAAATCAAAGACATAATATAATAGGCTCTCCTCGATCTGGGAGAGAATTGAAACAAAGAGATGAATTGAAGCCATTTCTGTTCAAGTGGCATTTGCTCCTGCAAAATAAGGCACCTGAGAGACAATGTTGCCTTTGGCCAGTAGTCAAAGGTAAGACCTTTGGCTGCCAAAGATAAAGAGCCACCTCCTTATAAAATACTCTGAAAGTCTAGTGCTTTTACCCAGAGGCCATTTGCAAATCTGAGGGGAACAGCTGAAAAGTGGAGTGGCTTCATGAACAACTGGGGCTAAAAGAATTCACAACACATCTAAAGGGGAAGACCCTCTGCCTTTGACTGGGACCCCACTTCAGAAAATAAGAGTAGACATTCTCCAGTGGGTCATCTAGGTAACCCAGTCTTGCCCTTGACTGCCAGCATCATCAGGTACTCAGTAGAAGGAAACAAGAATCCTCTGGAGGAAACTTACATTATCCTAGTTTTTAAGTTATCTCTAAAAGTAACGTTTAAAATAAAAAAACAATAAGAGATTATGGAACACACCTCTAGTCAAGGCAATACAAGAATGAACATCACTTGCCCACCACAGTAAACTGATCATTAATACACACTCTCCCTATCTTCCCTGTCTCACTTTTCACATTTCCTCACATCTTGAACCTCTTGGAATCATCTCCTACATAACTTTCACCCAAGTTCTTACCTCTGGGTCTGCTTCTGAAGGACTCCAAACTAGTACAACAGGGATGCAGTCACATAACTACCACCATAACACGGTTATAGAACAGTGCCCTCACCCTAGTAAGTTTTCTCGTACCCTTTGCATTCAATCTTCTCTCCCTACCCCCAACCTTAAGCAAACACTGACTTACTTTCTATCATTAACACTTTGCTTTTTATGTATTTTCATATAAGATGAAAACCTGGTTAAATTTTTTTTTCATCTTGTTACTTTTATTGCATGGATGTTAAAGAGAACTTATTATATATGCTTAACACTGTTAACTTTGTCCAAAAAATCCCAGGGAGAATCCCATTTGTGTCTACTGCTAGGAGAGAGATGTATGGTCACCGGAAGTCTACCCATAGAAGATCCCAAGATATCTCCTGAGAGATGGATCTCCAGGAAAGAACCCAGCATATAAGATGGTAACAAAGCCTTAGCCACTGGAGGGCCAGGGGATGACACTGAGTCATGTTTGTTATTCAGATCTGTATCCCAGTTCAGCCCCCTCCATAAACTCATATCTGATTAATACAGGTGTATGTACTGGGGAGAGGAGGAAATGTAACCTATGAGTCAACCCTAAAAGATCAATTTTCCGAAAAATCTCTGCATGACATTGGTACACACACACCGTGTCTTTAATACTCATTCATTAAGTGTGACATCCAAAATACATTTGCCCAGAATTCAGAGGCGCTTTGGCACCTTGAAAAACTCAGCATATCTGCCACGATGACGCACAGAGAGGGAGGAGATGGCAACCAATGCAAGTGACAGCTTGGTAAGCACCAGCAGCTATGATGGGCGCCTTCGCCTGGTTTGGCAGGCTGCAGAATCCTGAGCAATTACTGCCACAGGGGCCCAGGAAGTAGATAATATAACCCAATGATTAAGAATTTGGACTCCCGAGTCAGAAAGGTCTGGATTCAAACACCAAATGTCATTCTATCCTACCTACATAAGGTGCCCTGATGTGAATAATTCTAATGGTGGGTGTCTAATCCTTAACAATTATTTCATTCATTCAACAAATACTTATTGAGGACCTATAATGTAGCAGGCACCACTGAGGATATGGCAGCTAGCAAAACAAATGAGTTCCCTTCACTAATGGTTGAAGTGCAAGTGCTTAACTTCCTCTATGCTAATATCACAAAAAAGTCACTCAGCCTGTTCCTGCTGTCTTAGCATTTCCAAGTGATAAAACTCTTTTGCCATTGGCCACCAACCTCCCTTTAAACAATTTGGGTTTGAAATCTGCAGCTTCGCTTGCCCGGGATACTTTTCATCCATTTCCTCTTGAGACTGCCCTTCCCCTCTCCTGCACCCAACCAACTTCCCTATTCTGGGAGAAGAGCATTCAGACCTATCTTCCCACAGCCCTGAAACCTCAAGAGAAGGAAGGAGAGTTATCTAATCCCCTGAGAACAGTTGCACCTTGTGTACCTTTGCCCTTCTTTTTGGTTATTTGGCCTTTCATGAAGAGACCAAGTTTATAGCCTGGTGTTAGAGGTCACCCCATTTGGGACCAAGTTCTAGGTATCTCTTCCCCTGTTCTTATTTCTGTCAGAGGCTGGCTCCAGCTGAGGTGGCTTGCTTACTTCATGTTCACTGTATCAGTCAAGGTTCTTGAATACAAAAAAGCAGCAATGGACCCCTGGCTAACATAAGTGGAAAATAAATTTATCAGAAGGACATTGGATGACTCACAGATTGGCTGGGAAATGGAGAACCAGGCTGGGAAAACAGGCAGGAATCAGGGACTGGCAGCTGGAGCAGTCTGGTGAAGAGCACAAGTGTCACGGGCATCACTCTCATCACAATTGTTCTGCATGGCCCCAGTGGCGCTGTTGCATCTGTCGCACATTGCCACAGATAAATCCGTAACTCTTCCTGCTTGCATCACTCACTCACTGAGTCCTACGATGAGCATCTGATTGCCGAGCCTGGGTCACTCGCCTGGGCTTTAGCTGTCCAGAAACTAAAGCAAAAATTGGCGGCATATTGATTGATTACCTTCTTTGTTGGCCTCAGTTTCCTCTGGCTGATAGTCCCCAAGTTGGAAAAATCTGGGTTGGTCACAGGTTGAGATGCACAATCATATTTGCAAAGAGCATGGGTTTCATGTTGACCATCGTTGTATAGCCGTTGTTTGGATATTGTTTTTGGATACTATTATTTCTTTTTAATTCAAGACTTGCCTTTAGTTCCATTATAATACCCTTGCCCTTGTCCTCCACCTCTCACTTTGCAATGTTTCTCTGTAACGCTGTTTGGACCTGTTCATTCTGCTGTTTTCATAACTAAGATCATCACTTCAAACCGTGGTTCTATATTTTATACCTTTTCCGCTTTTAAGGCTTTTGTACACTGGAAAAACCTGTGCATGTGTAGCTGAAGTGATTTCTCTTCAACCATCTCGTTCTGCTCAC
Organism: Macroglossus sobrinus; assembly: GCA_004027375.1. Lineage (NCBI taxonomy): Eukaryota > Metazoa > Chordata > Mammalia > Chiroptera > Pteropodidae > Macroglossus > Macroglossus sobrinus. The sequence continues at coordinate 23,070 of PVKZ01001220.1, read as the reverse complement.
CAAACATTTCACTTAATCCTTAAACAGTTTCTCTCCTAAAGAGAGCAATTCATTCCAAAAAATCCAGGGTTTTTTTGTTACAAACTTGTAATTTCTATTCTATTTCATTGTTCTCCTAAACTACTAGAGGTTTTTAAAGTTGTTTTCCTTTTTATATAAATTTAGAAATAAGTACCCCCCCAAAGTTTCAAAGAGCCCTCATTTTCAGTGTTTACCTAATATTATTTTTCCAAAATACTTATGGTCTGTATATTTAGGTATATTCTTTTCAGTATTATTTATAAAAGCAAACAATAAGCTCTAAATGTCTAATGATAGTAGACTGACTAAAGAAATTATGGTATATTTATATAATGGAATTCCATATAGTCTTTTAAAAGAATGACACAGATCTATATATACTGGTGCAGAACCATGTCCAAACATCATGGTATTAGACAAAAGCAGGGGACGGATATGTTTGTATATTATTGTTTATTAAAAATGTATATATAAAAATACATATTATAAAATATATAATATATAAAATTATATATCATATAATATATTAAAATATATACTACAGTATAATAATTATAAAAATATATATAAAATTTTTTAAAAAGAAGGATACACAAGAAACTAGTAATAGCGATTTCCTTCATGGAGGGAATCTGTCGGCAAGGGGAAAAAGTGAGAGGGACACATTCTTTTCGCTGCATACTCAATATGGAGCCAAAAAAAAAATAAATTATGTCTACTGGGGGAAAATCCAGAGACAGAAGTAAAGTCATAATAATTTATGATTCATCTGGAAGACCTTGAAAAACTACTCCATTTAAAGACCTTTGGCTCATAGTTTAAATAATTTCTGATTTCTGCTCTGGGTTTGACTATCACTAAATTTGAGGGGAAAAACAAAATTTTTGGTTTCATTTTATCCTCTTGGGGCTGATCTCCATTTTTGAAGAGCCCATCTAGAGCACAGGGATTGGACACCTAACCATATCATCACCTGTATGTTACGCTCTCTACAATAGCTGTGTTTTGAGCACCTACAGGACACCAGGCCCAGTGCTCCACACTGAAGTGGGCTGTGTACTGCATGTGAGCTTCATACTCTGTTGAGAATACAGTGGAGAAAATACAAACTGGATCATGGCAATTCTTACTTCATCACTGAGGGCACAGTTCTGTGTGATTCCCTCATTCAAAGTCCTTGAAGCTTAAGAATTTTTTAAAAAAATTATATGTTCAGGCACATTACTTCCAAACTATGCATTTTTTTTCCTCCCAATATTCTAGTAAGTATCAAATAGTATTTTTAAAAAAAACTAGGACCCTATTTTCATGGCACAAGCTTTAGAACAAATCAAATGAGTAATAAAATTAGAAAATGTCATAGTAGAAGTTTCTGTTTAAATATTTTAAGTATGTATGTAATTTCGTTTCAGTATTTGTCACAATTTACATTGGATCTGAGGGATTTCAGCAAAATAATGCTGCAGGTTTGGAAATAAAATAATTCTTTTAACCTTTTTTTCCCATTTGGCATCTAGCAATGCTGTGAGAATCCAGCTGTATAGTTCTTTCCCAAAGATTTAGGCAACTATTTCCACCTTTTTACTTTTCTTTTTGAACCATTTGTAGAGACTAAATAAAAAGCAGAGTAACTGAAACAGAAATATTTGGTACTTCACCCTGTCAGTTTGCAATTGTAATCTTCATCATTTTTCTGCTGGAGGAGGCCAGTGAAAAATAACAAACCTAAGCCATAAACGAAGCCATTGAGAAGCAACTAGGAAAACGAACTGATCACAAAAGTCTAAGGAACAGCAATCCCAGGCTATATACAGTGTATAGAGATAGACATTTCATTCTTCATTCTTGTATTCATTCTGCTTAGTAGTTAACATGGACTCTGGAGTACTGCCTGAGTTTTAATCTCGACTTTGTAATTTATGACTAGTGTCTGACCCTATTCAAATCACTTAACTTCTATGTGCCTCAGTTTTCTTACCTGTAAAATAGTCCGTGTCTCATAGGGTTATTTAATATTTGCTCTTTGAACAGTTCTTGGCACATAATAAACATTAAGGAAGTGGTTGTTATAATAATTTATATGTCGGTTTAACAATTATGCATTGAGCAGCTACTATGGTCCAGGCGTTGAGCCGGGTGCTTGAGTTATAATTGTGAATGAGTCACAGCTTCTGCCTCTAAAGCTCCAAGACTGTGGAGAAGGACAGATAATTAAATGGGTGATTACAGACAATGTGAGGAGTGTTTTGGCCAGGGAGGTGTGAAGTACTATGTGAGCACAGTTTGGATGGATATCCCTTGCCCATGTCAAAGTCGACATGTAGGGTGGCTCCATCACTTACTGCTTGTGTGACCCTGAGCAATGTACTTGACCTCTCTATATCTCAGATTCCTCATCTATAAAACGGGAATCATAACTGTACTTGCCTCTTAGAGTTGTAGCAAGAATTAAATAAGTTTACACTTCTAAAATACTTATTAAACAGTACGTGGATTATGGTAAGCACTATGTGGGTTTTAAGTATTATTTGAGTATTAAGTGTTATTACTCATAATAAGTATTATTATATCAGGAAAATAGGATAATAATTTGATAGCATTGCTGTAGTTGATCATATCTAGCTCTCTTCTTTAGCTTTACCTTCCTTTTTATGAGACAGGTGAAATTTTAGATCATTATGTTTTTCCTACATCTTTTGCCTAAATCAATGGTATAGCTAACTCCTCCCCCACTCCCCCATCCCCACTTTCCTACTCTTTCAAATCTAGCTTTTAGTATAGGTTTAAAAGGGATCTTTAAAATTCTAGAAGCTGGAGCCATTGTATGCATAGATAATACCAGCATACCAGATCATGTATTTGGTCTTCCTCTTCTGGGAAAAGCACTGAATTTACCGTCAGAAGATAGGTTTCATGCCTACCTGGGCCACTTTATGGATGATCTGGTCTTTAGTTTTCTCACTTGTCTGGTCTTTACTTTTCTCATCTGTAAAATAGGATAATAATAATCCCTCATTTGCCAGGACAAATGAAATAACATGAAGGAAGGAGGACCTGTAAACTGTAAAGATTCGTTCAGTTAGAAATACAGCTGATTTCATTTCTATGTGGAATCTAAAATAGTCAAACTCTTATAAGCAGAGAAATGGTTGCCAGAGGCTGCGGGAAATGGATAATGGGTAGGTGATGGTCAAAGGGTATAACATTTCAATTATGCAAGATAAGATCTGGAGATCTACTATACAGCATAATGCCTATAGCTAATTATTGTACGCTTAAAATTTGCGAAGAGGGTAGTTCTTAAGTGTTCGTATCACACACACACACTCAAAATTAACAATGATGATGGAGGTGGGAGGAAACATTGGGAAGAGACGTATATTTTTATGGTGTTGATGGTGGCAATGGTTTCACAAGTATATACTTATCCTCAAACTCATCAGGTGTATACATTCAATGTACAGCTTTTTACATGTCAATCGTAAGTCAATAAAGTGGTAAAAAGAAACCCCAAAAATCTTAGGAATACAGTCACATGCATTTGTCTCATAAAATCTCGTCTAGTTTTCCATACCTGGCCACTCCCATGGCCCATTCATGCACATTGCCCAATAACTCCTCAGCCATCTGCCCTGAAGCTTTGGCTGCTTACTACAATTCCACATCAATCTAGGAAGCTGATCTAGGACTTAAATTGCAAGAGGGGTAAGTTTGTAGGTATGGAAAAGAAACTAAAATCGCTTTCTTTTTTTATCCCCCACTCCATTCTCTTTCTCCTCGCTCTCCTTAATTCCTGAAAAACTCCTGATCTACCCATTCAACAAAAGGAGAAGAGGTAAGAGGAGTTTTTCTTGTCTTTTATTTGTATTTCTATGGTCCTGCATATTCATCTGTATCACAGAGAGTCACTGTGTATTGCGGTTATATGTTTATATGTCTGTTACTTCTGCAGACCTCTTTTTAAAAATTTGTTTTTCATGGTGGGTTTTCAGTAAATGTTTTTTGGATTGAATTTACCTGAATAGAATAGAATATAATTGAAGCTATTCAGAGCTTATTTCATATTTCATACTCTCAGATCAACTGATTTATTCAAAAAGAGTTTCAAGTGGGTTAAAAATAGAGATCTGGATCCAGGCAGTTTTGTTCAGAAAATGTTGAAGGGGTGAAATGGCTCTGGCTGCAGGCTAGGGTCTTTGTTATGAGAAAAATGCAGGCATGAAGAATTGCACAACACTACCAGGGAAATGTCTGGGTATGTCTGAACCTTTAGCAGAGCTGTATTTCTATCTGGAATACACTTCCTTCCCTTCCCTCTCATCTGCAATCTTAGTCACAGCTTAACCCAGCAGCACATAGTAAATAAGCAAGAGTTATAGAAATCTTTTTCTAAATCCTGATCCCTTGAAATTATGACCTGGCAATTGCTTTCCCACCAATAATTTAAATATGGCAACTGCCTGTCCTGACTTTTCCGCCTCAAGTTTAATTTAAAATAGTATCTGTCGGTGTCAGACTTGTCTCATTTTTGGTTCATATTTATGAGGGTCCTCTAATAAATAGTCTATCTATGTGAGAAAACTACATAACATTATTTTAAGGTATTGTGCTTTATTTAATTATTCTTTTTAAATATAAAGTAGTGAGAATATTTGGATGCCTCAAAAATTTACTAGAACAATGTCCACTACTTCACAGTGCCTGGCTTATAATAGAAACTCAATATATATTAAATAAGCAAATATTAGTAAATTCTAAGAAAAAAAAATCCCTAATGTCACCAGCAGCAAAAAATGCAAGTTAAAATTTGACACCATTAAAAAAAACTCTAATAACATATATTTTAAACTTACAATCTTTAGTGTTGGTGAAGTTTGGACAATTAGATCAGGTACCTCCTCCGGCAGGAAGGTAAAGTCTTTAAAATAATTTTGCAGTATCTTTTGAGAGTATTAAAAAATTATTGCATATTAAATTAATAATGTTACTTCTAGGAACCCTTTCTAAAAAATGTGGGTAAAGATACACATATGAAGATGTTCATTAAAGTATTTGTAACAATAAAAAAAATTAGAAGAAATCTAAATTTTAAGTAATAGGAACTCAGTTATGTAAATTTAGGACTGTCTATCCATGCACTGGATTAATATGCTGGCTTTTGAGTTCTTACCACATAAATGTTCTCTGAGTGAAATAACAAGGTTGAAAATAGTGATTTTGAAGAATTTTTAATAATGAAGATAATAATATTCATCATGTTTTTATGAAGAACATAAGAAACAAAGTAAATATATAGTATGAATAATAACGTGTTCATCTGGAATTAAATCAAGATCTCTGACTATGGGATTATGGCTAATTTCAGTTTTTATTCTTTGCATCATTCTGTGTTCTTTAAATGCTCTGTAATGAGCATGTGTTCTTGTTATAATCAGAACAAAATAATGTTAAAAATTATGAAGGTTTGTCCATGAACCTCAACATAGAGATAAATAATAGATTAGAAACTAGGTGGGGTGAGTGAGGGAGTCAGCAGAGGTTTGTCACAGAAAGCCTTGCCTGGAAAGAGAGTCACAAAGGACCACTCTGCAGACCCGGGGGAGGGAGTTCAGCGTTGCCAATTACAATCCAGAAAATATTTAAGTACTGAGGACTCAGTAAGCCAAGGTCATGGAAGAATTAGGTTTGAACATGCTTAAAATAATTGAAAACTTCTCTGTCTAGAAGAGGTGGTGAGAGAAGAGAGTGCCCAGAGTTTAAAGAGGGTGTTAATGAAATCTGATGAATATGAGGTGACACAGCAAGGCAGAACACTTGTCTCCTGGAAAGATCAGCCAGTCACCCAGGCAGGTCCCCCACCTCTGCCTGGGAATGTGGAAATTAACCAAGCAATTTATTATTCTTATTCTCATTTACTTAAATATTTATTTGGCATATTAAGTGCCTCCTAAGTTCCAGGTCCTGTGCAAAGCCCAGGGAATATATAGGTGGGTAATATACCAGGAAGTTACTTGTAGTTGTATAAGGTAGGTTTATTAACCCTTTTCTGCAAGAGAGAACACACACCATGGAGAACTGGGGAGCATTCTAGTAAGAAGCTATTAGAAAGGACTTAAAGGCTTTGGGTTTTGGTTGAGTAGTTTTGGAGGAGGGTCCAAAGAAACAGAGCTCTGGTCTGTACTGGGTGTTTTCAGGAAGTGGGAGTAATTCTAATTGGGTGTATCGATATATCTTATCTGTAAGGAAGACAGACTCCAGAGTAAGGCTGAAGCTGTTACTGAGAAAGAAGTGGCAGTTGCCATGTTAACTGGCGGGAGGATGTAGCTTGGATGGTGTTACTATTTTCTCTCTGTCCAGATATGATTACAAGTGGTCTTGTTTTGGTCTCTATTCATCATGGTTACAGAGTGATGTTTATATTTGATGGGAAAATATCAAGACCTAGCTATGAGCGCCGAACCAGCCCATAGCCACACCAAGCCCCAAGTGATGATATCAGGCCTGTTTCTGGATAGCAGGGGACTGCTTTCCTCTTCCTCAGAAGTAGATAAGTGATTATAGAACTTCCGATTATGCTAAGTGCTATAAAAAATGAACAGGCTGCAGTGACAGAATCAAGGGTGGAGTGGGATTCATTTGCACAAGCTGGTTGAAGAAAGCTCTCTTAGGAAGTAATGTTCCAATCACGACCGGAAGCACATTACATTTGCTTATACACGTGTGGATCCTGGATCACAATGTAACATGCATTTCTTATTATGGATTGCCATTTTTAAAAAAATTGAAAACCATGGCATGGTGAAGATATTGACATGGGTACAAGGGTGAGAAGTGTCCAGATCATACAAGTTCTTATAGGCAAGGAATTTCTGTTTTAAGTATTAGATTGATCAAAGTAAAATGATTAATTTTCATGTTTGACCAGGATTTCACTTGGCTCAACTTAATATGATGAAACACCATTAAAGGTTTTTAGTAGGGGAGTGCTGACTAGATTTACGTTGTAATGGATTCCCCTGGCCACTGGGTGGAGGATACACGGGAGGCAGGTTGAGAAGGCTTGGAGAAGATCAGTAACGACGTGATTGCTTGGAAATACCCTGTTCTGATACTGACTCTTCGGATTAGTTGGCTTGGAAATCTGTTTTGCTAATTACCCAGCAGAGTGTGGGCAGTAGGGAATTGACTCATGCTAGAAACGTTCACAGAGATTGATAATAGTAAAAATTAGAATACCAATTTATTAATTCACAGTGAGAAGTAAGACATCAAGCAACTGAATTCTTGTATTTACTGGTTAATGCCATCTCTTTACATGGGTAACTAAATTAAAATCAATAAGTTGTTTGATGGGATTGCAAGAAATCAGAGCAGGGGGAATCAGAGCAACTGCTAGCACACTTTGTTGGCATGACTCCTGGTTAGAAATACATTTTACACAGAGGCCTGGTTCACACTACACAAAATATAGCTGAAACAAAATTTTTACAGATCAGAACATACCCTTATTACTTGTAAGATAGTGATATTTTCTGTTATATTCTATTATCTATTTTTTTTTTCAGTTAAAATTTTTTGAGGTATAGACCCAATAAAATGATTTTAAGGTCTACTAATGGTTCACAACTCACAATCTGAAAATCACTGAGTCAATTCCTCTTAATGCTAGCTGCAATCACACTCTGATAGTCTAGGTTGGGATGATGTCCTAACAGTAGCATCCTCAGACTTAGGGTGAAGATACAGGCTGCCCTCTGTATCGACTTCCTGGCTTTCATGTTTCAGAGCCTTCTGCAATCTCCCTAAGCTCTATCTCCTATTATCCTTCATAACCTGCTGGGGGCCTGCCTTTTGTCAGCTCAGAGTTGGCTTCTTGGTTTCTCTGCCCAGCTCCCAGGTGATGAATGGCACCTTGCTTCAACTGCTTCCTTTCTCTCCTGGTCTTGCCTTTACCTTTCTGAGCAACGTGGCCCTTCTCATTCTGGATGAGACAGAAGCAGAAAATGAGCCATCTGCATAGCTGACTGGCCAGTGCCCCAAAGCTGATGGGGCTACACTGCTTCACATTTCAGAGTCAGCAAGTTGAGGGTATATGTAAGGATGCAGTTTCACCTCCAGCAGAAGTCCGGGACTGACTGGACCCTTGGGTTGCAGGTGAAATGAGTCTAATTGAGGATTCTGCAACTGGAGTCATGATTCAAAACACTCAAGAGCCAGAAGGCCAACAGAAGACCCTGCAAGTGAGGTTTCACCATGCAAGAGTCTCACCAAGCAAGAGTCTCTGCTTGCTGCTGATTCAAGCTTCCTACCTGAACAGCAAACAGACAAATGCTTGTCAGCTCCATTAGGTCTCCCACCCTTGAGCAGGTAGGGGTGGGGCGATGCTGAGATGAATTAGAAGTTAAGAAAGCCAAGATGGGCTCTTGGGTGACATGACCCTCGAGGGAGGCCCAGATCCAGGCATTGTCCTTCTACCCTCTTTTGTTTAGCCCTTAGGAGTGTGGTTCTGCATAGCTGAAAGCAGCACTAGCATCCACATCTGTGATCAGGTCTTGGAGTCATTCTAGTTTTTTCATTTCATTTTTAAAAATTAATTAAGTTTTACATTTTTTAATTTTTATGTTTCAATTAGAGTTAACATTCAATATTATTTTATATTAGTTTCAGATGTACAGCATACTGGTTAGACATTTATATGATTTTCAAAGTGATCCCCCCAATTAGTTTAGTACCCACTTGGCACTATACATAGTTATTACAATATTATTGACTATATTCCCTATGCGGTACTTCACATAGCATAGGGAGTATGCTATGTGAAAGGATTCCTGGTTGTTGAAAGGATTCTTGGATTTTTTCCCCAGCCACATGTCTCCGAGACAGGATTCTTCCTACTCAAAGTACTGACAGCACTACAAAATTTTGTTAATTTTGTTAAATTGCACCTATAAAAATAATAAAATGTCCTAGAATTGCAGAATGTGGCCAGGAAAAGGTTATCCTTGGAGATTCACAGGTTGATGGATTCAACTATTGAGCCAGGCACTTCAGCTAGTTGTGAAGGTGAAGATGAAGGTCAGCCGTGAGAGGAAGATGAGAGCTATCTGCTCACATTCTCTTTAGTGAGAGACTTAGTCACTAAAAATAATTTACCAAGTAATTCATGTGAGAGTGAAACTAGTCATAATTATAACTGTAAACTAAAATAGTGATTACACTGTTTGCATGAAATAGTCATTTGCAAGGAATCGTGTCTTAATCCAGTCAGGCTGCTATAACAAAATACCACAGAGTGGGTGGCTTATAAACAACCGTGATTTAGTTCTCACAGTTCTGGAGGCTGGAAGTCCAAGATTAAGGTGCTGGGCTGGTCAGGTGAGGGCCCTTTTTCTGGCTGCACACTTCTCACTGTATTCTCATTTGGTGAAAGGGGTGAGCTAGCTCTCCGGAGCCTCTTTTAAAAAGAGCATTAAGCTCCCTTCATGAGGGCTCCACCCTCAAGATCTATTCGCCCTGCAGGGCCCTACCTCCTAATGCCATCACATTAGGAAATAGGATTTCGATATATTCTAATTTGGGGGCACACAAACATGAAGACCATAGCAAATCCTAAGAGACAGATTGCAAATATATTATAGAAATTTGGAAGACCAAGTCCAAACTCATGAAAAGGTTGAAGCTTAAATTACTTCTGGAAAAAATGAAAGATAAGACAAAACAAAAATTTGTTTACATAAAGGGAGTGATCTTTTTGTGAAAAGGAGAGCAAAAAGACCTAGATTTGTGAATGCCAGCATCCTGTCAAGAGAACGCCCGGACTACCTTATCCAAAGATTTTTAGCTGGCTTAGTAGTATCTTTGGGTAAATACACTAGAATACTCTTTTGCCATTTATTCTACTTATAAAATAGAATTAGTATGAGTCAGTCCCTCTATGATTGAAAAGAAACTGCTAAAATTGAATTTTTAAAGCCCATTCGGTCATGATGTATTATCCTTTCTATATAATGCTAAATTGGTTTTGCTATTTTTAGCAGTTGTTCCTATTAAGGATTTTGACATCTTATGTTCATGGGGGATGTTGGTCTGTAGGTTTCTTTTTCTTATAATGTCTTTGACTTTACCAGGTTAATAATGGCCTCATAAAATTAACTGAGGAGTGTTTACACCTCTATTTTCTGAGAGAGTTTGTGTAGGATTGATATAATTTCTTAAACATTTGTTAACCATCACCAAGTAAGCCACTGAGGCCTTGAATTTTCTTTGTAGAATAGTTCTTTATTACAAATTCAATTGCATTAATAGATATACAGCTATTTGGGTTTTCTATTTAGAAAATTTTTGTCTTTTAGGGAAATTGACCATTTTATCTAAGTTGTCATATAAATTGATATGACGTTGTTCATAATATTCCCTTATCTTTTAATTGTCTGTAGCATCTGAAGGACTGTTTTTTCTTTCTTTCCTGGAATTTGTGTTTTTCTCCTTTTTTCTCTTGATCAATCAAGCTAAGGATTTATCGATTTTTTTTTCAAACAGTTGGTTTCATTGATTTTATCTTTCTTATCTTTCTATTTCCATTTTCTTTTTGTTTGATTTCCATTTATCTTTCTTCTTCCACATATATTTAATTCTCTTTTCCAAGATGCTTAATCTTCATTGAGTTTAAGATATTTTCTAATTTTGCTTGTGATTTCTTTTCTTGGTCCCTTTTCAGTAGAACTTTCTTTCTTAATTTTACTCTGCCCTGTGTGCCTACATTTTTCTTCTGCACATTCATTTATTCAACAACTATTTATTGATCAACTACTATGGGGCATTGGGTTCTATTCTCTAGGTACTTGAGAGACGTGAGTGAATAAAATAAATATACCTGCTCACAAAGAGCATACATTCTAGTGTGGGTTAGTGTTATAATTTGGCCAACATTTATTCCTAATGAAGGAGTCCCTTCCTTTTGAAGTCTTGAGTTAGTATTTCCTTCCTATATGTCCATTAAGACTCTACAGTACTTATTAGTAGCTATGAAATGGTACTAGTGACTTTTACATTTAAAAAAATACTTAATGCCTCACATTTACACCTGAACAGTTGATTCAAACCACATGTCTACAAATATTTTCTAAATTTATAATCTTCTTTTTGAGAGAGATGATGTTTATTGAGAGAATTGTTCTCCTCTGTCTTTTAAAACAAACAAATAAATATAAAAAGAACCAAAAGGAATACCTGGTAAGGGATTAACATTCAGACTTATATAAAGAACTCCTACAACTCAACAACAAAAATACACAATCAGATTTTTTTAAATGAGCTAAAGACCTGAATAGACATTTCTCCAAAGAAGACATACAAATGGACAATGGACACATGAAAAGTTACTCAACATCAGTAAAATCACCAAGGATATGCAAATCAAAGCTACAATGAGATATCACTTTATACCCAATAGAATGGCTAGTATATATATATATATATATATATATATATATATATATATATATATATATAATATCTATATTTTCATATGTATATATTAAAATAGCAAGTGTTAATGAGGATTTGTAGAAATTGGAACCCTTGTACACTGCCGGTGGGAATGTATAGTGGTATAGCTGCACTGGAACAGCATGGTGACTTTTCAGAAAGTAAACACAGAATTACCATTTGATCTAGCAATTTCACTTCTGGGAATATTCCCAGAATAATTAAATATGGGGACTTGAAGAGATATTTGTACACTCATGTCCATAGCAGCATTATTTACTATATTTGAAAAGTGTAAGCAACCCAGGTGTCCATCCATTGGGATGAATGGATAAATCAAATGCGGTGTATATATACAATGTGCTATTATTCAGTCTTAAATGAAATTCTGACATATTCTGCAACATGGATGAGCCTGAGGACATTATACTAAGTGAAAATAAGCAAGTCACCAAAGGACAAATATTGTCTGATTCTACTTATATTGGGTACTTAGAGTAGTCAGATTCTTAGAGTCAGAGAGTAGCACGGTGTCTGCCCAGGGGCTGGGAGGAGGGTAGATTAGGGAGTGTTTAATGGGTACACAGTTCAGTTAGCAAAGATGAAAAAGTTCTGGAGATGGATAGTGGTGATGGTTACAAAACAGTGTGAATGTACTTCGTGCCTCAGAACTGTGTACTTAAGAATGGTTCATTTTAAGTTTTGTATATTTTATCACAATAATAAAATAAAAAAACCCTGAGAACTCAATCTTGCTCTAGATACTATGTGGTGTAATTTTAGAAACCAAGAAGGAATAGTATTTCAAGACTAGTTTTTTTTTTTTTCTTAAATTACATTTTAAAAATGATTACCTTGCTTTAGGATTGTCACGCTTATGGCTGGAGATTAAAATCTTAAAATCATAGTAAATTCTGATTTCCTCCAGCCACATCAATTTTCGATCTAATTTTAAGAACATTTATATTAGTCTTATTACTACTTAAGTGCTTATTAAATGCACAATTTAAAATGTATAGGGCTGTGTGACATGGTTGAGTTGACATTGTCATGGGAACCTCATTAATAGAATTCATTGATGCTATACTATTATTAGTAGTGTGTTCATCCATCTTTATCAAACACTCTTATTCACAGTTCCTTTTTCCTTTCTTTTATTCCCATACTTTCCCTCATTGTTCTTCAGTCTGATTGTCCTATTATTATAGCAGAATATCTTCTAGGTGTTTTATATTAAATGCATATTATTTCACCAAATCTTTGCAGCAATCCAAGAAAATTATTATTATTTCTATGTTAATAGATACAGAAACTCAAGCCCAGAGAGATTGAATAATTTGCTTGTTATCACACAGTAAGTCACTGGTAAAGTAGAAATTTCGATTCAGGGCAACCTGTCCTAATAAAAGTCTCTTTTCAACTCCACCAGCATACTATACCTTATTTTTAGTCTCTTCCTGAAATCCCAACTCTTCCATGATGTGGGAAGAGAAGATACAAAACACACAACACTGAAGAATGACTGTAGGCCAAACTGAAGCAGAGAAATGACACACACGATAACTTCATGTTAATCTGGAATCTTTCTTAAAATCTTCTTTCTCTAATTTATTTATTAATTTTTGCATTTGTTTGCACTTGGGAATATCTCCTATTGTTCTTCATTTCTGAGTTTACATCCCATCCTGAACAGTGTGGTAGTTCTTTCAATTAATGCTTTCTTGTTCCTCGTACACAGTTTCACTTGAGTATTCTTCTGATGGGATGAATGCTGTGCTCCTTCTTCACACTCAGACAAATTCTGCTTTCCTCATAACATCCCGCTCTCCTTCACACACACCCTGCCCAAGACAAAAGCCAAGTAGTCATGCTATTTCCCATAGTACAAGTCAGACACTTTTTGTTCAGATAAATTGACTTTGCCACCAGTACTTTTACACTACTCTACTCCAGCTTGTTTCCCTGTTTTATGCCATGCACCACCATGACACATGCCTTTTGTCAGGACCAAAGTGCCCACACGTATTTATAGGAAAACTTCTCAAGAAGTTTCAATCAATTAATTTCTTTGCTGAAGCCCTGGTGTTTTCATAAAAGGAAACATGGAGTATCTTGTTCTTTTCAGCTCTGTATTTGTAGTCTAGGCATCAGGAAAAGAGAGGCCCATACTTCTTATTCTGGAGTTTTCAGGTGCTTGCAAGAGAAATGGTCGTTTATGAAGTCTTCAAGGAGCTCATAATATATTCTGGTAATGAGTAGGAGACTGTATTTGACCTTTCCTCAGCCTTATTTATTCAACAAATGTTTATTGGCTACCTGTTGGGTACCTCTACTCTTCTATGGGGAGCTTTCAGCCCAGAGGGACAAAGTTGTGAAAAATTATAATGCATTATGAGATAGCAAAGCATTTAATCCAGCCCTGAGGTAGGGGAGTAGGGTGTGGGAAGGTGATACCTGATAAGAGTCACCAGACAAAGAGGAAATAGTTATTCTAGAATGAGAAGATCATGCCAACAAAGATTCAGAGGGAAGGAAGATGTGATTACAGTAGCCAGAGGGAATGCCCCATGGAAAAGGGGCTGCATTGGTGAAGGGCTCGGGGAGCTAGAGGGACCGACTGTGTATCTAAGTGCAGTAGTCCCTCCTTAACTGTAGTTTTGCTTTCTGAAGTTTTTGTTATCCATGTTCAACTATGGAAAATTCCAGAAAAACAATTCGCAAGTTTTAAATAGCTGTTTTGCATAGCATGATGAAATCTCAGTCAGTCCTGCTCTGTCCTGCCCAGGACATGGAGCATAACCTTTGTTAGAGTATCCATGCCCATTAGTCACTTAATAGCCAGCTTGGTTATCAGATGGGTTATGAGAGAGAGAGAGAGAGAGAGAGAGAGAGAGAGAGAGTGTCCACATTCACATAAACTTTTATTACAGTATATTGTTCTAATTGTTCTATTTTATTGTTATAAGTCAGTTCATCTTTACTGTGCCTGATTTATAAATCAAATGTTATCATAGGTAGTATGCATAGGAAAAACCAGTATATATAGGGTTCAGTACTATGTGTAGTTTCAAGCATCCATGGGGGGATCTTGGAATGTATTCCTTGCATATAAGGGAGTACTCTGTACCTCCATTTAGCTCCCATTTTGCCTTAAAATAGTTTATTTTTATTTAATAAACATGAATATAGCACTGTGTGTCCAATTTTTTTTACATAGTGTCTCAGGGCAGCAAAAGAGCAAAAGTGGAAACAGCAAGGCCTCTTAAAACCTAGGCTCGGAACTTGCCCAGTGTCACTTCCACTGCAGTTTATTTTTTGGTTCAAGCAAGTCACAAGGCACACCCGGATTCAGTGTGACAGATGATTACACAAGCACTTGAATTCATGGATGTGCGGCTCACTGGAGGCCTTTGAATAACAATCTTCCACAAGAAGCTAACAATTTTAGTGGGGAGATAATTGTCAGAGTACCTTGGGCTGTAATAGAGGTGGGTAACAGGGCAGGCACACAATATGACTTGTGTATTTGAAAATCATTTTGAGAATCCATGAGAAGAGGATAAATGGAAGTCAGTCAGACCGATAAGACAATTGCAAAATTGTCCAAGTATAAGAAAATGGGACCTGATGAGAACCATGGCCTAGGGAGCAGAGATGAGAAAAGGGGTTCCAGAAACATTTATGAGGTAGGACGAACAGCATTTGGCAATCAAAGGAAGAATATGGAGCGACTACCTGGTTTCTGACTTTGGCAAATGAGAGGATACAGGTGGTAGAGTTTTAAGAGAAACGTGTTCTTAAGTTTTGGATTGATTGTTTTTGAAATGCCCACGTGACCATCAGTAGAAATGTGGGGTAGAGATGCGGGGTAGAAGCCCAGGAAATAGGACAGTACCACAGATAGAAATACAGAATTCATCAGTAAATAGGTGGTAGTAAGAAGCCATAGATTTCTACAGTATGAAAAGAGTAGAAGCTGCGGATGACAAAGAATGAAGAGCTACATCTAATGGTGAGAAAGGAAAGAGAAGTTTCTGTAGGACCTTAAAAAGAAGAACTAGAAAGACAGAAGAAAAACTGAGAGCGGTGATACCCCAGAAGTCAAGGGAAAGAATGCTTATAAGTGTGATGATGGTGAGGGGGTGTTGCAGAAAGTTAGAGTTCCTTCATAGAAGGCTAAGTGATCTACAGAAAGGGAAGTGTGTGGGTTTAAAAAGTATGTGGAGGGGAAGGCTTGTAACAGTGCTGAGAAAGAAACTCTTCTTTGAATGCCACTCCTGCCAAGTTTCTGCTCAATATTCTTTTCACTTTCACATTAATTTCAGGAAAAATTCCTTTGCCTTTTCATTCTCCCCTTCACTCTCATTGTACTCTGACATTTGTCTCTATATAACAATGACTTTCAAAAAATCACCACTGAATTGTGTTCCACCTAATGTACATTGTGTCACTTTATACATTTTTTTTAAAAAAGAATAAATATGCCTGCTTTTTGTCTAAATTATTTAATTCTGATTTCAGACAGTGAAATTGGAATATAAACTATTTTTTCCCAACCTCTGTAGAATGTTGGAGAAATTGATTAAGTGAGGTTGTAAGGCACATGGAAATCTGAGATAAGTAGCTATAATTATATCATCTCCCTAATAAGATTGTTTCAGGGATTGAAATAATGAAATAATAATAATACATAAATATATATCAAATACATAATGATGTATTAAATAATATATAAATATATTATATGATAATACTATTATTATGTATTATTATTATAAGATAATGGGAAATTCGCAATAAGTATCTGGCATGTGATAGCAAATGGTAATGACCATATTTTAATTTGAAAATTAGCAAACTAAAATTTAGCAAAAATGAAGGTCCAGTTATTTGGGGGTAATAGATAGTGTTTACAAAATGTTATGTCTGGAAATTCCTTCCAAATAATCTCCCGTGTTTGGGGGTGGGGTACAGGAATTGGCCATGCTACTGAAGTTGGGCATTCATTATTCTAATTTTGTATACATTTGAAAATTTCATAATAAAAAGTTATGACTTGTTTTATTTTGTTTTGTTTCACTCTGTGCAATTATGTTGATGCAATAATCTTGAAATATTGAAATATACTGAAAACATAGATTTTATTGCTCAAATAGCTTTTTGAGGTTTAGGCACTTTAAACCCCACGCCACTCTCCAAAGTAAGGGAATAATGCAAGGAATAATTTGAAATGGAGATGATGATTTGAATTTACGTCTTTTATAATAACATAAATAGGCATCATTTCTGTGATTATTATTGTTCCACCCAACTTTATCCATTATTAGAAACTACAAGTCCCAGGGTGCACTGCACGACTAACGTCGAATCAAGGACCTCGCGTCTCTGAACTGGTTGCCCTCGCCTTATTTGAATGGGAATAATCCCGGCGAAAATTGACGTATGTGGGCTAGAGCAGATTCTCGAATCGTTATACGCCCAGGTCGGTCGAGCGTGTAGTTCGGAGAGGATAGCGTGGTACTTTTCTGTTCAGGTGTCGCCCCGGGCAGCCTCACCCTTTTCTGGGGCTTCCGTGCGGCACAGGGCTCCGTTGGTGCGCATCCAAGATGGCGGCGCCGTTGGCGGTAAATTCGGGTAAGTGCGGGGGGTAGAAGGAAACCTGCAGCAGGGCAGTGATCCTTTTTTCGGCGAGCCACCTGGGCTGTGAGGTTCTTTGGAGTCCAGACTCCCACTTGTGCATAGTGCCCTCTTCTCCCTAGCTCTGGGCCCAGAGTCCCGTCCCTCCCCAGTTTGAATGGCACGCGTCGGCGCTGCGGCTCTAGCTCCTGAGTTGGGGTTTGAGGGTCGAGGATAGGAAGCTTTTTGTCCACCGCAAACCCGCACGCTGTCTCTAGCAGCCCAGGTCTGAACGTGCTCCCTCCCTCTCCCCACTCCCCTTTGTGTTTGCTGCCAGGATTTCGCCAGGATACGCGAGTCTCAGGCAGTGAGGCCAGAGGACCTGAGAAATTTTTCAGCCACGAGCGCAGGCTGAAAACTCGCACCTCAAAGTAGGCACCGGGACCCCTATGGGTATTGGAGGGTCCTGCAGGAAGCGAGGGCCCTCGATTATGAAGCCTGCATCCCGAAAGGTGGCCGAAAAGGGTTGCCAGGGGCTCAGCAGATGACTCCCAGTTCTGTGATTGTGGCCCGTCCCTAGTTGCTGCTGTACCTTTGGAGCGATAAATCTTTGGAAAGGGGTAGATTGTAGAAGGTAGTAAAGGAACTCTGAAAGATTTGGGGTGGGTTCTCTTTTGGTAATTCTCAACCTGGGGCGTTTGAAAGGGTGGGTGCATTTTAAGTGTCACAGTTCACGGGAAGCACTGTTAGCGCCTAGTGGGCGGGGCAAGGATCAGTGAAAATGAATTGCCTGCTCAGAATGTCAGTGTCAGGATAGAGACATATAAGTACCTTCAGGGGCAAATTAAGAGCATATCTGTCTTAGAGTGGTTAAGTAATTTCTCCAAGGTTATACAGCTAATGACCCTAAGCCAGTCTTTGATACTTACATGCTGCTACTTAAACACAACCTGATTCATTTTATTACATCAAGTTTTCTGAATGTTAGTAATATATCTGAAAGTTAGTAATGAAGTTACTTTCTTAATATTGCTATCCCAGCCTCCCGCCCTGATGTAAACTTAAAAGCAAGGCTTGCATGTAATATGTGTGGTTATAAACAGTTTTTAGTACATACTCATGCCATTAAACATAAATCACTGAGAGGAAAAGGAGTTGTCAACAGTCACAAAGAGTATACATTGTATAATAAGACCTGTGGCTATGTGTTTAATTGGCAACATAGAAAGGAAACATTTTTATAAGCCAAGAATCAGAATATTTCTTTTTTTAAATTGAACATTTTAGGGAAGCAACTCAGAGACAGATGAATGAACACTGTGGTATGTACATACAGTGGAATGTTATTAAAAAGGAAATTCTGTCATTTGCTACAACGTGAATAAACCTTGACGTTCTGCTAAGTGAAGTAAGCTAGACACAAAAAACTATATTATTCCACTTATATGAAGCATATAAAGTAGTCAGACTCATAGAAACAAGGAATGTTGGTTGCTGATGGCTAGGTGAAGGTGAAAATGGGGAGTTGTTTAATGGGTAGTTTCAGTTTTACAAGATGAAAAAGTTCTGGAGATCTGATGTTCATACACAGTGTGAATGCATTTAATATTTAAGAACACGTAAAAGTGTTTAACATAAACTCTGTTAGGTGTGGTGCTTTTTTTTTTAAATTTGTTTGTTTTTACCACAATTCCAAAAAAGTAAATATATTAAAGAATTGTAGAAGGGGAAAAATACAGAGGTTGTAGATTTCTAAGACCTATGCTTAAGTTTCGGCTGCATGATTTACTAGTATTGTGGCTTGTATTACCTTGGCTGAGGAGACGTACAGCTTGTTAGTACACAACCATTAACACTGCTTGGCAGTCCTTCTGTGATAGTCTGGTTACCTGTCCTCTTCACATCATAGAATGTTTCAAACCTTTTTACACTCTCAAATCTTTAACTTCCAACTGATCCTTCAGTCTCCTAGTCACAGAGCAAATAGAAGCCAACAGCCATGAACTCTCCTTCTTTACCCTCATAAATACAAATCTAGATAAATCTGTACCTTTTGTAAAAGTCTCCCTGTCGAAGGAAAACCCCACCCTTTACATCCTTCTCCCGTTACTCCTCTCCTAGACATCCACCTCTCTTCTAGCTCCTTTTCTTTCCACTAACCTCTCTTCTTTATCTTGATCTCATGCCTCCAATTACTGCCTTTTTATTCCTCTTCAGTCAAACCTTTCAAAAGGTTTATCAGTGTTCACTGACTTCATTTCCATACCTCCCTCTCCACCCTTCTAGTATCTTCCCATCCACCTAAATAGCTCTCAATAAAGTTAACATGCTATTCTGTTTCACAAGTCCAGCAGACAGTTTTAATCTTTATCTTGCTTGATCTTTTAGGGTAAAGGCCAGAATCATTAATATGAGCTAGGAAGCCCTGTGACGTATGGAAGTTGCTTCCCTTGTGAAACCTTTATTTTCTGTACGCAAGGTCTTTTGGGCTTCTTCCTAATTCCTTGGAGTGCAGTGTGCCCTCTGCTTTGGGAACATACATACTCTCCTCTCTCTGGAATGCATGTCCTCACCTCTGACCCCTCAGTCAACTCCCATCTTTTATCTTTCAGATTTTAGTCTAACTGTCACTTCCTTATTGAATCCTTCCCTTCTCTGACCTCCGTGGCTAGGTCAGATATTCCTGATCTCTGTCCTGGGTATCTCTCCTTTGTTGTCCTTAACAAATTGGATGTTACTCTTGTGTGTGATTGCATGGTAAATGTGTTTCATGACTACATGGTAAGCTTACTGACAACATGATGGGTAAGCAAATAAATGTGACTTGCTGGGGGTATCAGTAAACATTAAGGAAAACAAATGCACAGTATTTCTCCAATGAACCAATTATTTAGGTTAAAAATACATATTTAGTAATTTGGAAAAATTTATAGCCTTCTTTCATTTGTAACTAATAACAGGAATATTTTTACTGAAATTAGTCAAACCAAAGACAAACTAAAGATAAATCTTTGTTACAACTACTTTCTGTGATGTGTTGATATTAATGATGGACTAAACAGGCCAGTGGATTTTTGTGTGTGTGTGTGTGTGTGTTTGACCTGTTATTGAATGCCTCCCCACAAAAAGAGGGGGGAATGGAATTTTTCTGTCGAACTTACTGAGCTTATTCAAGCTATATATGTATAGCACAATGAAAGTTATTAGTTCTTCAGAGGTTCTATTGTATATTAAATATTATTTTTATAGACAGAGTTTACTTTTGTCAGCTCTTTGTCAGATTTTTAAAATACCTAGGAGTCATGTTTGATACCTTTTCTTTACACCCTTTGCCAATCAGTCACCAGTTCAGACTGTACCAACAGGCCTTGTCTGTTTTACTGCCCTTACCCTAGTTGAAGTTCCGTCACCTCGTGAGTGGCTTCCTGACACTTCTTAGTCTAGTTAATCCAACAGTCACACCATTGTGTGCCAATTTTCATTTTGTCATCTGCTGGTATTAGAAACCTTCTCATTTACTAATAGGAAAGAAGTCCATCTGATATTAGAATCCAATGCTAAAACTATGCTATCCTTTGCTATTAGAAAGGGCCAGAAAATGAAGTTGTTAGTCACCATCCAACTAGGCATCTCATAGCAGGTCACCAGGATCTAGGGTTGGCCCTCGTTTTGGCAGACCCAGAACTCTGATATTTGTTAGTTTATCTAGAGTTGATTATATCCCAGTAATTGAATTTCTCTAATTAAACTCATTAAAAGACAGGCATATGCCATACCAACATGCCAATTTATTGATCTTCAGTGAGAAGTATATCTGCGTGTGTACTCATGCTGGTTCGCCAGCACATTCTTTACACTGGAAATGTATGTGACAAGCTATATTTTTAATCAGAAGATTGGCAAGAATGGGGGCAGAGCAGGGAGTTGGATGATTGCTCTCTATGTGGCGTCTGGTCATACTGATTCTCATACCTCACATCCCCACACCAAAGACCTGACATATCGCTCCCTGCCCTACCCTTCAGATTAGAGTATGTGTTCTCAGCACTCCATATTTCATTACATCTTTATTAGACTGGTAATTGTTTTTTGAAATCTATGTTTAATGTCTGTCTCTTGTCAATCTTAAGTTCAATGACGGTTCCTGTCTGTCTTGCTCTGTCTATAGTCCCAAGCACTTAGAAGGCCCTCAGTAAGTATTTGTTGAGTGAATGAATGATCTACCTTGACTGATTTAAGTCTGTCCTCTCCCTACACATCCCCCCTTTAAAAACAATTCCTAATGCATTGATTCTTCTGACAACATTGTTCATAGGATTATAATGTATTTAATTAGGTTATACTTTTCTTTCGTGTCGTTCTTATTATCCTGGTAACTTTATTTGGTTTTGTGTTTTTTCAGATAGCAGTTAAATGTGTTTATAGACCATCTATTACTTGTTAGGCTGTAGTTCTGAGTTTCATTTGTTGAGCAATTGATTGGTTTTGACTAGTTTCCCTTTCAGAGTCTATAAACACATGTGGGAACTGTATCTGATTGCAAACAGAAACCTTGGACTTCAGGGTAGTGTTTTTCAAATAGTGGGTCTTGAATAAATTTAGTGGGTCCCCTACCAAAAAAGGGAAGAACATACAAAATATGAGTGCACTGATGTAATAAATGAATGAATATTAGTATCTTATATAAAACTTGCTTTGGTTTTGCATGTATATGTGTACTAGGTTGAGATATGGAATATTTCTTATCATGAGTTATAGTCAAAAAAGTTTAAAAGCCACCAATCCAACATCTTTAATCTCACGTTTGCTTTTTGTTGCTCTTCGCCACCCAGGGTTCCCCATCCTTCAGATTGCTGCACAAGTGCAGTCACCCCTTAGAAGTCCTTGACTGTCATTTTTATCTTTTGAAATTCTTGCATTGTTTTGTGGCAACAGTCACTTTCCTTTTTTGTATTGTTCTGGAAATAGCTCACTGATGTACACACTTTGTCTCAAAACCAGGATTGTTTCTCTTATCTCCTATGATATTGTTCTGTTCATTTGTGGAGCTTAAATATTTTTAGGTAAGTGAATTTGGCTGATTTCAGGTGAATTTGCCTAGGTATGTCTAGATGTGATCTTAATTTCTTCACTTACCAGACTATTTACCAGATATGTATGAAATACCTACATTTATCTTATTTTCACTTTCCAAGTTTTATGTATGGAGGCAGTATAGCTTAGTGGTTAGGGTGCGTTCTGATGCCAGACTGCCTGGGTTTACGACCTACTTACTTATCCAGTTTGATCTTGGGTGAGTTTGTTGACCTCTCTGCCTCAGTTTTTCTACATATACAATGGAGGAAGACATAGCTTTGACTTCATTGTGTTCTGAGATGAAGTAATACATGTAAAGAGCTAAGAACTGTGCTCAGTGGCCCATAACAAAAGTTTATTTTTATTTATTACCTTTACATATCAAAATGTGAGCCTTTTTATGCAAATTTACAAAAATATTTCATATTTCTATGCTATTTTTTAATAGCTAATATCCCAGCCAAAATAAAGGACTTTTTTTTTTCAGCTGCTAAATTTTGCAAAATTTGTTTTTTCCTCTGCTCCTGCTTTTTATTTGGATGATCTGGAGGGATGGAAAGGCACTTACATTTATTGTGTGCATACAATGTGCCAGGCACCGTATTGTGTCTTTTATTTAGTGTATCTCATTTAATCATTCAAGCTTACAAAGCAGGTGATGTCTCTATTTTATATATAAGGAAACTGAAGTTTAAGAGGTTATTTCTTCACTCCGTCTCATATAGCTAATAAAGTGGCAAGACCAGGTTTAGCTGATATTCCAATTTAAAATCAGGATTAACTTTACATTATATTTAGATAAAATGATATGTATATTTTTTGCTTGAGAATACTAAGTATGCCTTTATGTTAGTGTTTGGTTGGTATGTA